>JAJEKV010000037.1:2594630-2913502 GCA_021234155.1 Isoetes taiwanensis
TATGGTTCGGGAGGATAATGTAGTGTATTCAATACACTTTTTTCGAAAGTCAAAGTGGCCTGTATCACCTTTGGTTTTGTTTGTAAATTCCGCGTATTCCTCGAATACATTCGCTGTATAAAGTTTTGAGATCAATAATGATTTTGTTATTTTCCGGTTTTCTCAATTTTCAATGACTTTGCAATTTTTTTTTTTTGTTTCAATTGAAACATGAACATAGTTCCTAAACAAGGAAGGATACTAAAAGGAAAACAAACCAACAACCTTGGGATTTTTTTTTCTTTTTGTTTTGTGGGGATACAGGACCTGGCATAAATAAATGTTTGTTTTGTTGTTTTGTGGGGACAAGACAATGCAAGATATTGGTTCTAAAGAAAGAGAGTCTTATTCGAATACACTTTGTATTCTAATACATTTGGTTTTCAAGAAACCCTCAAGTGCTTTGGTTTTCTTTGGCCATTTTCTTCTCGGGGAGTTAGCTACCGCCATTTTAGTTTGGCGCCAGACAGCATTTAGGTTTGTGCTACAGAGAGACAATTTTGGCTACATCGCCTCTTCGGTAAGTGATCCAAATTTTTCCACAAATAGTCTCTGGTTTTAGTTCTAAATTATGTCACATATGCGTGGTTAGGCATCTGCCTCGAAGACCGGCTGGGCATCTGCCTCAAAGACGTTATCTCTGCCTTCAACATCGAAGTTATTCGTGTGGTTAGTTATTCGGGGTTAGTTAGGCCTCACGCATCGTTAGGTTCAACCCGCGTGGCTTTTGCACGCCTAATTTAGAGAGACGCCGCTTCTGGCATTCCCGAGCCTTGCTCAAAGACCCACGGGGATATATATATCTGCTAAGCAAACAGCTCAAGAAATCGTAACTGATCTCAAGAAATCTCCTGCGGCGCTCATCCTAATGTAGAACAATGGAATATTTGTACCGATACGTCTTTCATAGGCTGTATAGTTGTAATTATTCCGATTTTGTTTTAGTGTTGTATATGTTATTGTAATACTGTTTTTCAAAGCAATATAATGCCGTTTTCGGGATGATAAGAAAGAGCAGCTTCGCTTAATGGTCATGTATTTTTTAATTGCGTAGTGCTTTTGCTTTTGAAAAGTGCCGGACTCTCGCTGCTGCAAAACCATTAGATACTATTATGGCTTCTAGAAAATGATGCACCTTGTAGTTTAGATTCTTAAGAGAAAACATCTTTATGCCAATCTCTTTTACGCTTAGTAGCCATTATCCTAACTCCACTTTCGTCCTGCCTTTGATAAATATGGCCTATTTCAAGGTCGCTTTTAATCTATGTATAGTGTGTATGTTTTAGGTTTGCGTAAAATTATTGGCACAACAAGAGCAAGACTATACCGAATATGAGCAAACCAAGGCCCTTCTTCAAGAGAGCACGGTAATTTAATTTGTTCCCTGTGAGTGTTCATTTTAAGGAGGAAAAGACACAAATTTATATGATTGATATATTTATATGATGCCACTAGGGGAAAATTGCAGGCACTCGAACTTTTTTATGGGATGTGAGCTCATGGACTCATGGCTGAAGCATGCACCCTTCAAGTTCGATAAATGAAGCTCTTGAGTCGGCTGCTCAGAAAAATGTCAAAAACATGTTGTGTCATGGACGTAATAATTGTAGGCTTATACACAGGCCAATATAAAGATCGCTAGCAACTATTTGAAGAAATGCTTGGAGCGTAATATTATCTCATGGAATTACATCTGTGAGCGTACTCAATGCCAGATACCTTACAAAGATCAGGATGATCAAATGCCCAAAATTACGCACCCTTGGAATAATTAAGATCACATCAAGCCACGAAAGCAAGGTCATAAAGGAGGCAACTAGATAAGCTTAAACGGAATGCTCTTCATAAGCTAATAAGCAACTAGAAAGTGAGGAAATGATACTTTGGATATCGGGGAGTCATGGCAATACAACATTGATGTCAAATGCCACAATTGGTGTATGATTGAGGAATCAAAATCATTGTTACTATTGAACCACCTTGACAAAACTTGGAATTCATTTGTAAACCATTAAACAAGACATAAATTGGTTCTAGCTCGACCTACTATTACATACCAAAGCAGCCAATTTGTAAAGTTTTAAGATAATCAAGCCATATCAAAGAGACATCAATTCCTAAACACCGCCATGTTTTGGGAACATAACCCCAAAACCCACCCCCGTATGTATCGACATGTTGGATCCAATGGTAAAAAACTACAAAACAACGCTAAATTGTAATCACCTATCATTTCATCATGAGATTTTAGGCAATCGGTTGGCATGTAAAATCATTACCGTCTCTTCTCACAAGTGCAAGCAGAAGAACACAATGGTTCCTTAAGCAAGTCATGTTAACTTAACGTGAAATTGAGGTCAGAGAATGGAGCAGCTTTTGCATTTTTCATAATAATGTACCACGAAATGTATGAGGTTTGAATGATATAGACTTTTATTAAAAATGACAGTCTTACAAGTTACAAGGAATGCAAGTCAAGAATATTACATGTTGTGCATCAATGCTTTTAGTTTTCATTCTCAACAAAATATAGAGGTCGTGCATCAATGCTTTTAGTTTTCACCTCAACAAAAATAAGGAGGTCGATATTAAACTGGTCCTTTAAATGGTGGAAATAAATTCAAATTAAATGGTAGTAACCATGTTGTTTTCAAACACACGACCCGCACATTTGTTTCTCGTAGCAATATCCTAACACACATTTGCTTTCTCGTGAAGCAAAGGTGCCCCACATTTGTTTTCTCGTAGTGCTGCATGCGTATTCCTAACAACACTTTGTTTGAAATCCAAAGTGTGTTCCTAATATAATTTTGCTTTTTCAAATCCAAAGTGTGTTCGAATACACTTTTATTTTAAAAGCAAAAGTGTATTCCTGAATACACTTTTGTTTTACATTTTATACTTTATGTGTCCTAGTGTTCAATTACTGGTCATTTATTTTTTCTTGTTTGTTTTTCTTACCTATCAGAACGCCAAACATGTTTGTTGAAACAACTAAACGCGGAGACTTTACGTAAACCCAAGCAGTAAACGTCCGGACGAGCGTATTGTTCGACACGCACCCAAACCTCTTTGAGGTGCCCAACTGATGTACCTAAAAAAAAAAATTCTAAAGAAATAATAATTATTTTTTTCTATTTTGATTGATATCTCACCTCTCGTGAGATTATGTATTCATGTCTATATTTTGCCATTTTCATGGTGTTTCTTTTTGTAAAAACAACTGTCACTTCTAATGAGGAGTTCTCAAAATAAGGGAAAAAAAATTGAACCTTTGAAATTCCTTCGTTTATAAAAAGGCCACTCAGAGCATGGTGTTTTTATAGAATCTTTGAACGAGTTCTCGCACACTTTCGCTTCATGCAACCTTGTTCGTTGTTCTTCTACAGTCAATGTACTCCCATTTCACTTCCTAACGCTTTCACTTCCTTCCATGGGATGTGTCTCGAACTTGATTCCACATCACCACAATTTCCCCATGATGCACGCCTTCAGAACCTCATCTAATCTACTCTTTTGGACACAATATAGATCCTCACAAGCTTCCTCAGACTTGGCAATTTTATGCCGGTGTGCCCCAGATTGACCGTCTGATGTGATCTACAAACATCGCAGTAAAGTGCAATTCTTCTCAGATGTTTGGTTCTCATCCCATTGAGTCCATCCACTAAAGATTTGCATCCTCAATGCGTTTAATGCAATGTTAAATCCACAGTCCTTCACTCTCAACAAACCGTATTCAGCTTCAAAAGCTCCCAACATCTAATCTTTACCTCTCGATGTTGGTCCAAACCCCTCAACAATAGTATCTGCATGAAATGCACACTAAATCATAGATGTATACACACTAAACCATGCACTATACTCATGCCCTACACTCATCATATTCAATTTAACCCAGCACCTTAGTGTCAGAAGACACAGCGAGAACAGACACCATCACACACCACACCATTCACCACACACCACCACCAAAATGGTGGAGTGGAGTGGTGGTGGAGTGTGGTGGGTGGTGGAGGTGGTGGTGGTGAGGGACAGGAGTGGATGGTGGATGGTGAGGTGGTGAGACGGCGGGGCGGCGGCGGATGGCAGGAATGGAGTGGACATGGATGGATGGAAGGAAGGCAGTGGTGGAATGGAATGGAATACGCCAGCGGGCACGGTATATTTGTCGTCACTAACCTCTCCTCGACCGCAAACAACCTGCCTTTACCGCGCACTGGCGGCATCTTTACCACCGGGATGGTGAAGACCGCAAACCTCATCCCTAAATTGGGATGATCAGGCTTAGCGCTTTAGCAAAACAATACTCGACCATCCTCGTCATAGAAATCATGGCTGTAAATTTAGTTCTCGGGTACGAGCTTTCAATGGAAAGCCAAAATGTAAAGCCATTTGTAAGATCCAATATATCATACTTCCAACGTGAGCCCGCTTGAATCACAAAAAATTGTCTTATTCCAAAATTTGTATTCAGATCAAGTGAAGAGGGCCAAATATTTTAGATCAGAGACACATCAAGAAATAAGATTTCAATTACAGGTACCCATTAATATTCTAATATAATATTGTATTGCATTAGAGTTTCACATAATATTACTCATATGCCGCATACAAGCATAACCACACCACCGGGTATAACGACACACCAATTACATGCACCACTAAGCACTATAACTAAGAAAATATGAATAAATGTAAATAAACTAACATGTGATTCCTCCGTGATAGTAAGATGTTCTTTCTACATTTTCTCCAATCTCTAGTTCTAACATCCTTGTGTTAGGGAGGCACTTCAAGCGTTCTCAATCCAAAATTTTTGAATCTTTTCTATGTCTATCCGAATTGCATCAATCTTTTAGCCTCTTGTAAGAAACCCATTTCCACCATTGTAATCGATTCTTCCTTTTCGCCTTGCGTTTCTTGGGTGAACACCTAATACCTTCCAAGATTCACGTTTATTTTGTCACTGTTTCAGACTGCGACGGCTACGTATACGCATTATTCCAAGGCTTATTCTTGTCATGAAGTAGCTTATTATTTGATACCGCGATGGAGTCTCAGAGGTTTTATAACGATGTTTCATTTCCAAATCCTTTAATTTTCACCTATGAATTTTAATGCCGACCTTCAAAAATCTCCGGGTAAATTTCTTTCTTCTATGCTATCCTCCATTCTTTGGTCTGCTTTATGAAAGACGCTAGCAAATTGCGATACCGCTATCATGCATTATGAACCGGACTTTCCGCCAATTCCCCGCAAGCTCCAATTTTCTCTTCGCCCGCCGCCTTTTCTTCAACACTTTGTTCTTCGTTTTCTCCCGCCTCGGGAATGCCGCTTGCAATGATACTCTATTGATATCCATATCCACAATGGATTGAGCTCGCACAGGAGGGAGCCAAAGAACAGATCGCAGGCAAAGAACGGGGAAGGCGGCCAAAAGAATAGCAACTGAATTCTGAATTTTTAGTTTTTGAAATTAGAATTTCCCCCACAACCGAAGGACTCTATTATTCTTAACACGGCACCGAAATGCAAGCATAATTATACTTTCATACCACAAAGTGGTGGATGTAACGCCACATTTGGGACAGCCAATTGGAATAATTACGTACTGCTTTTACCCTGCTAATACGCATACAAACATGATGAAGAAATCGAGCGACATAAAACGCGCACCTCGCCAGCTGATCTGAAGAAACCTTGCAATGAAGAGAGATCAAGGTCAAGAACAAATGGAGATTGCAGCACAACAAGCAACTACACAAGGAAGAAAAAGGCTAACTAAAGTCGAAAGACTGAAGCGTAATTAAAAATTGACACCGCAACTCATGGGTTTGTGATGATATCAAAGCAAAAAGATTCCGTGAAGAAAACCCCCGGAGGTAAATGATATATTTGAAATTTTAATGCATTTGGAGCCTCCGGCACCAAACACTCTTTGGGATGAAGTCCGAATATGTGAAATAGCACCCATGGCTGTGATGCAATGAAAGAAGAAATGGACTCCTTTATAAGAACTAAACTTTGAGGTTGTTAACAAACCGTAAGGTAAGAATATTGTTGGTAATAAAATGGATATTTAATTAAACCGGAGCAGATGGAAAGTCCTCGCAATAGCGTAAGACTAGTAACTCGTGGTTTTCACACAGAAAAAGGACAAGATTTTGATGAAACATTCTCCTCTAGTTAAATTGAATAGTGTCGTGGATGTTATTAGCTCGCAAATGCATGAATTTGGAGGATACAATTCACATGGATGTGAAGATCATTTTCTAAATGCAAAGCCAGATGAAGAGACTTTCGCCAGCAACTGCAGATTTGAGCAAGGGAAGATAAGGTGGAAATTGAAAAGAGCGCCTTATGGCTCAAGCAATCATCTAGAGAATGGTATAAATGCATTGATGCCTTCGACAGAAAGCAAATGGATTTACTAAATTATTGGGGTCGATGGAAATTTGTACAAGTTTTCTGAATACAAAGATGGTCGGTGCATTAATTGCATTTGTATAAGGCGATGATAGCGTACTGTATTTGCGGGTGTTGAACTCACTGTTTACTAATATGCAAAGATTATTAAAAAAAAAACGTGTTTGAAAATGCTCTGGATCTTGGGAGCTTACAAATCTCGGGAATTGAAATGTCAAGAAACATGATAAAGGTATTATTATGTCGACCCAAAAAGAAACAAATCGTGAGGTATGATGGAAAAGTTCAGATGAAAGAATGCAATATAAAGAAACTCCATCTATACCTGGCTGCGTGTTATCTCGACATGTGTCCAAAACCTGAATGAAGAAAAGAAAGCACCAGTAAAGGTTCCTGATAGTTCTTGATCTGTCAGTTTACATATACAATAACCCAGACAAGACCAGATGTATTCATAGTAAAACATGCTTAGTATATATAATAATAATCCAGTGGAAGGACCACAATGTTCTAAAAAGGGTATTATATTTGAAAATGGGCACCATAGATATGGAGTATCTACAATCACAAACCTGACACCACCATTGTGATGCCGGACCGGTGGATTTAGGAGGGGTGAAAGTTCACTGGTTATCTTATGATGTTAGGAGGAGGCCCTGACACAGATGCAAAAAACAACGCTTATAGTGACATTAATAAAGACAGCCAGAATGGTGCCAGCACCACTTGGGAAAGGAAGACGCGATATTAGAACTTGGCATCGACCCAAATTTAATGGAAATGCTATATGTGACAAAGACAAGTTGTATAGCTACATAAAGAACCCCGTAATGCATGAAAGGTCAAAACATATAGAACCGAAATGCATTTTATTAGATGCTCGCCAAGAAAGGTGTGATTAAGATGAGCTCACATTAACACCAAAGAATCAAATAAAGGTGATATTCGACTAAAGTTCAAAGCAGGTTGATTTGTAGAGCTCAGAAACAAATTATCCATTCCTGGCACAAGTGATTACTGAAACAGAAACATACAGCGGGAAAGTGTTGAAATAAACTTATCATGTCAATGTTTAGAGCCGAGCCACTCATCTAACTAGGGTTGTTTGCGCGTTCTGCCAATACAGCAGATTGAGCAGATCATATCTTCTGCCAGGTACGTTGAAGTTGCTACATTCAGCCAGTTGCGCAACAAGGGATGGATCAAGCAAAGATATTAGAAATATGAACCATTGAAATATTATTTGTTTCAACCAATGGATCAATGCCCTGATATCGCTAATATTCTTAAACCATGCAATGTGGGATAATTCGTAGATAATGAATTAAATGGAGTTGTAGGCATGTTGATCCGGAGCCAAGAATCACGGATTGAGGTGCTATAGCAAGAGGATTATCCCCGAGAGAATTATCTACAAATGGTGCAATCCCATATTACTGTACGCTGAAGGTCCTCAAAGCCCCGCTCAATTATGCCACAAAGAATGGTCAATGACCATTGCTACAAGGTTTTAAACAATTTTCATGGCTTCTATTTTAACTGATATCTTATCTAGGGAAGTTTGAATGCACAAGTTTGAGTAATAATCAAGAAGTTAAATTGTAAAGCAAGAAATTAAGACCAAATTAGGCTTTCGCTAGTTGAGAAGAATCAGTTTGTTTGATCTGTTCCTAATGAAGTATATGGTGTTGCTATATCATTGAGATAAGGGGTAATCTTGTTTTGTCGTTATAACTTAATTGACAAGCTTAAGCATATTGATATCTTTGCTAGGATTGAGATCTTTAAGCGCCAGGTTAGAATTGCTACAATGGCATCACATTGAATTTATATCATGGGACTACGCATCTAATCTTAAGAAAATGTACAACAAATGTGAAATTGATAAAACCCTGATTCGAAAGCAAAGAATCTCACGCAGCACTCATGTCCAAGATCATAAACCATGCATGGCAACCTCTCGAGGCTATAATGGAATGCCAAAATTGTCATTTTTCTTTAAACCTCATGCCCATATATGTCGAGATCTATATATCCGCATGCCACGCCTATGGCAACACTAAAACCGAGATAATCCTTATCATTTTGCTGCAAAGTCTTGTTGCATGTATCCGACTCTTGAACTTCCTGGAATGGAATGATCTGGAATGATCTGACTGGAATGGACCAGGAATGGATCAGGAATGTAGGTTCATTTTTAAAAAAGATGAATCATGTTAAGTTAGTAAACTATGGACAAAGATAATGTTAATACATGAAGTTAACTAAGATTTGTATTCACATCTCGGGCTAAATGGCCGGAGTGCTGAGCTGGGCTTGGAGTATTTCCACCTATTTTTGCACATGAATTGTTAATATACCATGCAGAATAAGCAGCAATTCACATGACTATTCAGTATTTATTTATGATCTGATATTAACAACGGAATATTGCATTTGTGGGATTAACATCAAGTTTCTAGTAGCTTCATTTCAAGAAATGGAGGGCAAAGACCATTTTCACTATAAGAGATCGCCCATATTCTCCTATATCTTAGCTATCTACAACTCCTAACATGTCGCACTACATGGAAAAAGCAACAGAGGTGGACAAAGACATAATGGCTTAAGAGCTAAATTACCTTTGATGTGACAAATTGCTTAGCCCCCCTTTGGCATACCTCTACCATTCTCGCGCATATTCAAAAGAGGAAGGAAAGAGTTTGATGCTTTCGTTCGTGGAGCAAGGATACAGGTATCCACTTTGGAAACACAATGATGAAACAAAATCATAGGGCTAATTATTAAGGAAGGTTGAGAAAAGGAAACTTAAACTACATCTAAACATCTCACATTGCCTGAATAGCCACGCCAAAAAGAGCCGCCGAAATATACAAATCTTAAAATGACATAAACCGGCCCTGATTCTCGACTATGGTGGAATGTGAAGCTTCTTTTGTGTTCTCATTAAAACGTTAACGCCAGAAACCGCCCGAATAGCTTGGCTTTGCCAAAATCGCACCAAAAAGGGCCGCTTCTTTGGATAAATCTACCTAGTTCTAAGTCATTCAGACCAAGATGCTGCTAAAGATACTTTCATCTTCTGCATAAAGCACCAAGTCCAAAGACCTAATATCCACAACAAAGTTCTTGGTTAAAGGCACCTCTATCGTAGATGCTACCATTGAATCTACATCAAAATAGTCTATATTTTCTCCTCCGAGTTTCAACCATGAAGGTAAGAGAAAGAGAATTTAGGTTTCTTGTTTCCCAGATGTTTCTCCTTAAGTGCATCTAATGTGTAATGGTTCGGATCTGTTATGACCTAAGATACGATACCCCCGATCTAAGCTTCCTTCTCATGCAATAACTGAATGATATAGTTCTTGCCCTAATGCACCTAAATGTGCCCACAATGGCGTAATTTCAATATGCTATCGCTGAAGCTTGCTCTTGGCTATGGCTTACGATAAATCGCTTTGAGACGAGACAGGGATTTTATATTGGGATCATTTCTTAGCCTTTAGCTTCCATCTCCACTTTGTCGCATTTGTATTTATCTAAAAATGTTACATCTCAAACAAAAAATAAGACCAAGATTAGATATAAAAGCTATAGGGAAAAAAGTTAGCTGCTGTAAGCATATCAATACGATGGTTTTTCTACCAATTTGGGCTGGACTTCACGAAAACCTCCCCACTTTTCCATGGAAACCCCCAATTTCAATGAAATTCCCTTAACTTTCTCTGAAGCTCTCCCTAATCTTCCTAAAGCTCTCACATTCCTTACTTGGAACTCCCAATTTTTCTGTGTATACCTCGAGAGGTTTCCATTTTGTAATAAGGGAGGTTTCCATGGAAACTTCACCTTTCTCGAAACCTCCCCTAACTTTCAGAACTGGGAAGGCAGATGGGGTTTGCATGAAAATTGGGGAGGTTTCATGAAAATTAGAAGAAAAACACCCCAATGCATCTCAGCTTCTATCCACCAGTTTTAATATCCACCCTGGTTATGCAAAACATGCCTCTTTACACCACCGCCTCTTTTACACCACGGCCTTTTTTAAATATTCTAATGGAAACTCTCCCCACTTTCCAAAGGAAAACTATGAGGTTTCAAGGAATTTTATAGTCCATCTTGATTTTCCTATGGCTGAATCCAGTCCTTACAGGCCCAACAAGTCCCTCTCATTTCTCTTGTATTGTTCTAAACCCCAAAGAGGGTTCAACAAGCGATGCTTCGCGGACAGCATGGTCTAGTATTGCCTACTCCCCAAACCATGAAAAGTTTATAGTGTTATTTATATTTCATTTATGGTATCGCTTATATGGCGACAGCATAATGTGATGGTATACCTTTTTTGTCAACAAATGTAATAAGCATAATATTTATAACAACAACGATTCAAACTATGTCTTCGAGGTACAACCACATCGCCGCATATAAAACAAACGCGATGTAGTAAATAAGTAATTGGTGACATGGAGCCCACGCCTCGCTATGACGTAAGCATTCACATACGTATACAAAGCAGCAATGTAATAAGAAAGAACTTTGCCGCCTTAGGGAACTGTAAGTCGGGCCTGAATCAATCTTCCAACCTAGCAAGAAAAAATATATAGCTAATTCTAAATCTAATCGTATTTATTATTTGTTCTACCGTTACCCGCAAGATCTCGAGCAGGGACCAATCGTAGAGAAAGCATCCGCCAACATGCACATCAATAAAGCTACTGCAACACCACAACTATCCGGACTCTCTAATGTGGCGCATCCATATCACAAATGAAGAGGCCAACCTCCTCCTCACATCCCCTGCCTTCAATCGCATGTAAAGCCCATACATCCTCGCATGTTGTGCGAAAGTACCAAGAACCTTCTCCACCATTTAAGCGCATGCCAATAGGATGATGGTCAATCTCTACCTATTCAACTCTATCGACGTTACGACGTCACACGGACCCCCGAATTATGGAATCAAAAATATAACCACGTATGTGCTCTATAAAGCCTCAATGCTCAAGAATATCCATGTCACAACTGGAATTCAAATCGTCCAATCGTAACAACTGCATGATCAAAACACATAGAAATAAAAGTATATGGTAAAAGGGTGAACTAATAGCATCACTAATTTGTGTGACGACAGCCGTATCGACCGCAGACGATGTCGCTCCACCGTAAGACTGGTCCAGAGTCGCCCCGGAATACGCCGGTGATCATTCTCTGAGACTTGTAATGAAGGGGATAAGCATCGCATAATAGTGGAGTTTCCATGTAGCACGCCGATCCTCTTTCTGCATAAATATGCCTCGAGAATCTCTTTTATGGGATGTAAATGATAAGGAAATATTAGGGGATAAGAGCATAATACAATATAAAGGGTTTCCAAGAGACTCACATAATGTAGACGTATATGTGCTGGCCTCTATCTACATTGTAGGTACTATCTAGGGAAGTCACTCTGTGATCTCAACCGCATGACTGCAGAGGCCAGACCGATATCTGGACTCATCCTGCTCCAAACACACCCTCGGCCGCATTTTATATGATACAAATACTCATGTGTTCTCCCTCTATTGGTATCTCAAGATACTCATTCAACCCCCTCCGTAACCAACTTGAGCCTAAGACTGGTTTATCAGCCCAACCAGCAGCATGCTTTCACCTTTTCGCCGTATGTACAAAAAATTCTACTAGCGAAGAAAGCACTACCAGCAGGAAAGATGAAGCCATGCCCTCGGGTCTTCAAACACCCAATTCTCCCATGTGAGTTTTTCCCCAATCTCTCTCGCCGAGGGTGGGTATGGCGGATGTTCATGCATGTTCATATGATGCTCTATATCACCTATAGATCTCGCATGCATCTTTTCGCTTTCTCTCAGCTTCCACTCTCCTATCAGAATTCCGCAATTTCTACCCTCGGCTCCCCACTCGCTGCCTTCGCCTCGCCTCTTCTTCGTCTCACTTCTCAATTCTACCTTTATTTATCATAGGTAGACAAAGAACCCATTGGTTCGATCTGACTCGATGCAGCATTCTAGGCTGGTTCTATGAAATGCGGTCCAAGAGAAATCGTGATCATCGTGGAGGGTGACTGAAGATGGCATAGCCGCGCCAACACCGCATCGAGGCAATACCGAAATGATGACACCGGTGACGGCCAAGCCAGCACCGCAGTGGTATCTCTCAACATAGAGGCCATCTCGCCAAATGTCAACACCGGGTGCCGCATTGCCACCGATAGCACCAAGCGGTGCTGCGCCATATCCGGCATGCCAACGAAAAAGGGCGTGCAAGGAGACAATGGTGTAGGATAGATAAAGGACGTGGAAAATGCTGGATGCCGGAGGGACTTGAATGTCACAATAATGCGACTAGATATGGGCGATGAACTAGCTAGGGGCCATGGAAGGTGAAGGAACATAATATGACATAGGAAGGATGGTCGCCCGAAGGGAAGCTTATGGAAGGAGGTACCTATCAAGGGAGGAGGGAATGTGGACTGCTTAGGGGGCCATGAAGGTGGAGGGACCAATGCGGAAGACGTGGCATAAGATGGTGGTCTAGAAGGAGAGTCAGAAGGGGAGGTGGTGGCTGGCAGGAATGGTAGAATGGGAATACTGAAGTGGGCAATGAAGGGCTCTCGGGACTCGATGGGTGGTGTCCTTATATAGAGGCTCTGCTACTGTCGATGGAGGTGGGAAGGGAGTGCAAGCAGCGCACGCGGCCTCAAACCCCTGGTCCTGGCGACGCAAGACCACCGTGGCTCCTGGCTACCACTCCCACCAAGTCACCCACGCAAAGGATCACGCCCAACCACCAATCCATCCCTCACCGTACATCCTCACCGCACTCCATGTCCACTGCCCTCCCCGTGGGTATCTCCCAGCCAATCCCTTGAGGAGTACATCCTCGCAGGCCTCTCCCACCGCACCACCACCGCCTCGTAGTCTCACCGCACGAGCATCATGTCGGGCCGCACAAGAAACTCTCTCGCCTAGCACACTCCACCGTCCGCGGAGCTCGCTCTTCTTCCTCTCATGGCTCATCTCAAGAGATCAATCGCCGTGTAATGTGCATCAGTCACGAGCAAACTCCACAGTATTTCAGGATAAGTTGTTCTTCTGGTGCTTCTGCACCATTCAACAACAAGCTCTATATAACCTTTCTACTTGCCGATGTAGGTGAACAACCTCAGAACACAAAATCACCTATATCTAGTTGGTAACTCCGGATGGTTAATAACAACCGTCTGATCTCTCCAATACCTATGGATCACATCTCAAAACCAACAGACCTTGAACCCCAAAACCATGCACCCGTAAACGCGGACTACCACAAAGACACACATAATAAACCCTAAAACCCAGAACTCCTTAAACTAAGTAATGGATCTAGTTAACCATTATAGAGAGAATCATCATGCGAAAGGTCCTAATTTGAGGGGAGGTGGAGGGCCATGGTATGCATCACACCCTCAGCCTTCATGTGCTCTCTCTCCATATATATTATCTAAGGTAAGATGCAAGAAAAAAAGCATTAATATTGTTGAGTACTAATAAGTACTAAAAGAAAGGGCACAATGAAAAATTAAAATCAACCCTAACGAAACTCGCATTTCTATGATCACCACATCCATGCATAAAACTATTTCTTTCTATTATGCATCCGTTTCAATGAATTTTAATGTTTCTTAATAGTCCCAAGCATGGTACAATAGCAAGTACATAGCACACAATAACACACAATAAAAAGTTAGCGCACAATAAAAAGCAATTGAAACAAAATGCACTAACTATTGAAACAAAATCATACCAAACGCTATTCATTTGGGATTAAAGCAAAATAATTTACCAAGACATTATCTACTTGTCTTGGCCTCAATAAAAAATTCCGAACATAAGAATTCTTTTACAATACAACCTTGGGGAGGTTTCTCAAAAAAGTTCTTAAAAGCAAAACAAATTCTATCCCAATCCAATACAAACCAGTATCGAAAAATTTGAAAAAATTGTATAATTTCATTATTAAAAAGGAGTAGTACACGGAGCTCTTTTGTCAAGAAGAGCTTGTGAGATTACAATATCTCAATGCAAACCATGTTTCAAGAAATTAGGTACTTCGCCGCCTTCCCGACATCGTGTTGAGAACTTCCTGTGTAGGCTTACTCCTATTAGATCACGCTTATTTGTGGCAAGTATATAATTTTTATTCTTCTTCGCTAATTATTCTCGCGGGATCTAAACCTTTTGGAATGAAAACCTTCCTCCTCATTGGCTCTTGATTACCGCTTCAAGGAGCAACCCCAAAAAATCAAAATTTAGGTGGAGGCAAATTCCAAAACTCTATCTTGAAGTTCAAAAGCTAAACTTCGCCAGAATTGCAATTTCGTGGTTATCCTCATCTCCCTCGCTTGAGCTGATTATTTTCGTTTTCAATATCCGGGTGATCAGTTCAAACCCGCTCATGTGATTTATCAGCCGTAATTTCCAGTTCCAAATGATTCGGCGAGAATGCTACACAACCAAAATTATGAACGATTGGTAGATCTATTGGGTTCCGAACCAACAATATGCAAAATGCTTATGTATGGATTTCTGTGAGAACTTGCTTCTTAATCCTAAGCTTGCCCAAACAGAACATGCTTGAAATCTTACAAATAGAAAAATCTTAGAAAAAAATCTTAGCACGTTATGCTTCCATCAAATCCAAATACCTGGAGTACGTTAAATAAAGTGCATTAATCAGAAACCCAGCAAACACAAACTAACCAACAAGCCTGGGCAAATTGAGCTATACCTGAGGATAAATTCGTGATTGGTAGAGCCTAAACACACAACATGGAGATCGTAGTGAATAAGGCAATGGTAACCCTCGCCAAAATAAAATGAAACCACAAGCCAAAACAGGAGCAAAGAACGTAAATAATACAAAAATCACAAATGAAAATCACGACTTGGGCTGTTCGATAACCGCGGGCGCGATCCCGACCGATGAAGGATTTTGCACAAGACAGTGGAAGTGCTTTATCTTCTACCAATTTATTATCAAAGATATGTATCAATGCGCCCTTGTTGCTTTAAATCTATGCCCTACCAAGCCTAAAGCAAAAGTCCGATTGCTTTAAAAGATATATCCGCTGAAAATTCCCTGGCTAAATACATGATTATAGAAGAATATCCAATGTAAGAATACTGTGTCGACCTCGAAGGGTTTGATCATTTGCTCTCTTGCCGCTTTGCTTCGTGAGCTTTGTTTCCAGAGTCTTCCTAAATACAAAAGATCCGCCATGCAAAAACGTTTAGATCATCCAATATGCAAAACTCCAAAACCGATTTGCTTTTACCCCAAATTCGAATCAATGTTTGCGATCAAGAGCTACAGCTTCTTTACGTAGAAAGGAACTAATAGGCCCATCATATAGCCAATCAATTATTGATATCAACTATTATTATTGATAGATTAATATCTATTGTTCGACACTAACATTTAGTTCAAACCTCCCAAACCCTTTGGTTTGGGCATATTCACAACATGGGGATGACTGCTAACGAGATTTGGATGCATATTCACCCTTTATTCTAAATTCCATGACCGTGACCGAAAGCCTTGCCGTGGATATGCAAGTACAAAATTTGCTATAATCAGAGTAACAAGATTCGCGAAATAATTTATAAGGATTTCCGCTTAATACTATATGGTGTTAATTTCAGACGCAAAAATATAAATTATGAGGGCTCTTGTCAGCCTCTAATACCCCTGCGGAATTACTATGCACTCCAAAACCAGCGTGGAGTTTAAGGCATCTTTAATTTAAATGTGTTGGACCCAATGGTTGTGTTAATTCAATGTCAATTTGCAGTTATGTATTGGTTGTTAATGTCAATGGTTGTTATGTGTTGTGGGATTTAATTTTTATATGTTGATGTTAATGGTTTGTGTTGCAAAAATCCTTTGGTTCCTTCTCGGGCCTTAGGACGCCCCCACCCCCATCGCCCTCCCAATGCAGGATACAAAATTTTAGAATTCAAAACCAAAAATCTGAAATCCATTTGAGGCTTTCATCAATTGTGAAGCTTTTGAAATTGATTCACAATAAAACCAAAATAGAACAAAATAAGCAAAAAGTTACCATAAAGATAGAGCAGATTGATCATTAATTATTCGAAGTCATAAAAGTTTGCAACACCCATACACAAACATTTTTAACCGAATTCTAACAGTTGTTCCTTTGGGCCTCCCCATGGATTCTTGTGGAGAAACCAAAGTGGGGAAACTTTCTGCTTGTTAGCACAAGGATTCAGAAGCCCTTGAATTTGCTTAATAAACCTGCCTCTAAAATCTTAAAAAAAAAATGCATGGTAATTTGCAAGCTCATCTCGAATGAGCCATAAAACAATAATATCCACAGCTAACTCAGATTAATCCGGCCTGGTAGATGAAAGCCTACCAAACCCTACTTAAAAATTACCGCTTTTAGCATAGATAACTTAACCAAAATATAATAATTCCTGAGAGAGCTTCAACGCGAATAAAAATCATCTCAAACAGCTCATCAAAAGTTATGTGATGTAAATGTTGCTCTGGATCGCGACTATATGCCTCTTCAAGCCCTTCATGTGCCCATTATACCACACACACACAAAGTGGCTTTGTTAGAGCCATTGGCTGCTGACCATTGAAAAAAGGCTAAACTCAATGGTCTCCTTCATGTGCCCATTATGTTCTCACACGACAAAAAAGGAAAGTTTCTTTTGTTGTGTTGGTTGTTGACTATTGAAAAAAAGCTAAAATCAATGGCTCGAATGGTGCACTCTAGATGCATGCATTAGTACATCCATTTGAATACATCACTTAAATCATAGGAAAACCTTAGTGAAAAGCGACAAAAACACAAAAACCCCGCTATAATGCTACATATTTGAAAGCCCCAAAATAGGAAATTCCTGGACGCAACTGTAGTGTGGGCAATCTAATCTTACTGCCGAGCAAAGCAATTCTTGCATTTACTAGGAGTGGATCTCTTCGACCGGGTGCAATTCTAATCCAAGTGGAGGAAACCCTCGGCCATGGAAAGCTCTTTCCAGGAGGTTTCAAGTGGTACCCTGGGGAGGTTTTCCCCACTTTGGGAGTCTAAATCCCAAATTTGGGCAATGATAATTTGACCGAGCAAATACCTATTCTTAAAGCAATAATGCATCCCAACACCTTGTGTATAGGGTGACATTCTAATTGTCTTTATGCATGGATGTAAATTGCCATATATATGAATCCGGGACAATAATAATAATGGTGTTTAAGAAACAACTTGAAGTTACAACATTGAACAAAATAAACAATGCGCATTGGACATCGATAAAAATAATTTCTTTACAACGGAAACTAAGGGACTTGATTTGAAGCTTGAGACTTCTGATTGAGACTACTGAGGTGATTTTGTAAAAGCTTGAGACTTGTGGTTACTCTAAAACTCAGTAAGCCCATTAACCTTTAGAATTTCTAAGCACCTTTGAATATTGTAATTAATATATGATTTCTAAAGGCACATCTTTTAAGGACATGTCCTTTTGCTATGGAACGAAATACTCTACTGAATATGGCATCATATGAACCCATCATTTTATAGATTAAATTTCGCTGTAGTTACATTTGCATTATCAAACTTCTGTATCATCATGGAGCGCATATACAATCTAACATTAATTAATAATGGAGTTTCTTTATGTTTAGAATACAACTTCGTTCAAGTTTCAATAGTGGCAGGCTTCCATTTAGGCTATATATATGTGTCCGAAGGATGATAATACGATGCAACATAAAACCAATGGATAGCCAAACTAGCCAAGCATCAAATCAAAAAATCCATGCATCTCTAAGAGCAGTTTGGCACCTTTAATCCCTTTGTTTTTATAGTGCTAAGCGTAGTTATGCATGGCGCTTATATGAATCCTAGCAACATGGGCCTATTAAATGTAGGATGTACAAAAGCTCCCTACATCACTTATTTCACTACCATCAATTCTGCAAGTTTGTGGTAGATGTAAGGATTCCAGGAAGGCTTCTAAGTGGAAGTCTTGAAGCCGGTGCTTTTTGTAGAAAGTTTTCCAACATAGATGAAATGAACTGTTGCGTAAGAATACATTGAATGGGCAAACCCTCATGGCTGCTTCAGCGATTTCTTCAAATCGCCATTGAGCCAATAGAAGATGATTGCAATCATTACGCGATTTGGTATATCGCCTATGTTCCGCCCGATTTTAGCAATACATGGTATAAGCTTATACAAATAATCAGTAAATTATACTGCTGACAAATACAACCAAATATAGACAGCAGATGACATATAAGAGCAAGCCATTGAAAGATAATGCGAAGGTATTAATTTGGCTAAAGAGCTGTAAGACTTCGGGGCTTAAATGTCTATTGCCAGCTTATCCGATTTAACTCACGTAAATAAGATCGGCCCCTAAGGATATCTAACTCTCGAGGGAAAAGAACAAAATTACATAAGACGGGGTTCTAGATGCAAAATTCACTCACATTGTAGCATCAAAATGATAAAATGTAAACAACTATATGTATAAGCAAACTCTAGCGCGTAAAATATGTTGCTCTGCATTGTAACACTTCAGCGGTTGTCTGATCTGCTTTTGGCCTCAACTAAAAGTTCTACAAATGCTAACAAAAGCCTGAGAACAATTTTCAAATGAACATTGATCATTGGGTACAATAGTAATATCATTTTAGCTTTGAACACTCTGAAGGAAAATAACCTTGTCCCAGGAGAACAATAATCACAGTTGACCAAAAATCTATGGAAAAAAAGGACAAACGTTCATAAAGCAATTTATTAGCAGTGTACTACCATGGTCCAAGTTGCAAATATAGATGTGATAGTGTAGCAATAGTAGCATGTAGATGATCGTTAGATATGGTATTTGAGCTTTCACCGATAACAAAACGTTATGATAAATCTGAACAATTTTGAGAGTTGTATTCAAACATAGTGGTAGAAAAAATATAATTCCACAATGAACGAATGCTACTACACCTTTGTTTCTAAATGTCAAATCACAAACGATTAGTAATGAGATGATCTCGTCCATAAGCCAAAACATGTTGTAATAAATAGTGGCGCATACATAGTGACATGCATATCTACTTTCGGCTTTAAAAGTTTTGCCCATTCTTCATGCCTGCCCTTTCCTGGGCCCTAAAAACTCTACTTTTTTCCGCAAAAGATTTTCCCGCGATGGTCTTTGCTTTTTCCGCGTGGCTTCCTCCCCGCAAAATAAATAATGATGCAAAATCTTCCCATTTTTCCCCTTCAAATTTTGGAAACGCTCTCTCCTTTACAGAAAATTTTGGGGAACGTCACCACTTCAGATATCCTCTGTGATATGGGTCATTGATTCAATTCCGGCCGGAAAAATAAGAGGGCTTCTACGTTTGGTTAGAGATCGGAGCGAGTGCCCATGAAGCTGATCCAAAGAAGTTAGCAAGAGGTAAATACAAGAATAGAGTTTTGATTTTACACAAACATCGCGCCCTGCTTGGGGCATGCGCGTATGATCTAGATTTGAAAATGGGCTGGGCTTGGAGCCATTGTAAAGGTAAACGAATCGTAAAAAATGTGCTTTTTTTGTATTCTCTCGATTCATAGCTCTAATTCTCAGAATCTTCTTCAGTATGTGAGACGATTTGGGCGTTCGGGCTTTTGGCTCTTCACCATAGTACAGTAAACGTAATAGGTAAAAACGGTGCTCTTTTTGTATTCTCTCGCTTCGAATTCATGTTTCACCTTCGTAAATCTTTCCGCTTTTAATATTATGGCCACCGTAAAAACAAGCTCAATCAGAATGTGCTCCCGGGCCTTTATCTCCGGGTTCACAAACCGTTTGGTTTTTTTGTATCCTCTCGCTTTAGATATATTATAGCCCCAAAGATCGATTAAGCCCCCAGCACGAAATTCGCATTTATTTATCCCATAAATTTGCTAAAGCCTCTTCTACTCGAATGGCTTAGAGCTAAATGATAGTCTCCAAGGCCGATTCCTTGAAACAAGGATCGTGATTTATACTAAATGTAATCGTGGTATTTTGTAATAAGAAACTAATGGAAATAGCGCCAGGACGCGGAGAACAGAACATATGAGAGGTATTTTGACTCAAAGCAAAAGCTATTCCCCGCCATTGCTGATTTTTCTTCCTCGCGGTACGCCCTCTCCCCAGCTAGTCATCTCCTAAAAATGCCAAGATTTTATGCAATTTCTACATATGAATTTATGGATGCAAAAAGGAGTGCTCATCATTGAGTGGAGGCGCCTACTCTTTATCGGGCCTTTAAATGCGTTCTTTACCTTTGGTAGATCTTTTCTTTTTCCAAGCAATGTATACCTGATCATGGGCCGCCCAGATCATCAACTCTGCATATTTTCTGGATTAATCTTCAGCTTCAATCTTTATCACGATTCTACGCCTTTTGTCTCAGATTCCACCATCTGTGTCTTAAGGCTATTTATTGGCTTTTCCATTTATTCTTGGCTCTTTCAATTTCACTGTTTTAACTCTTCGCATTATAATTTTCAACCTCCATTATACCCTTAACCATGAAGAACAACCCATTAATCTTAACCCGCAAAAAGTCGTGATCATTTCTCTCGATCAAGAATTATTTTATTGATGTGGGCGTCAAAGTCTACTAAGAGGCACACATAATTGCTGAATCTACGGTTTCCTCACAGAACCATGAATTGCCGTTTGAAAACCATTTCTAATGTCATAACCAATAGATTTTAAGATTAATAAACAACCAAAACCAGCTTCTGAAGCAACCACTTTTTGAAAATAAGAAACGAAGTCTAACTGAAACACAAAGTTAGGTGAATCTCAATCTTTAGATGAACATTTGTTGGAGCCTACATGGTTTTGATAAGTAAAAGTTCTGGCCAAATGTTGTAACATATGCCCTTTCATGCCCACTTAGAACACTACGTATCATCTCCATAATGCGATGGCGGTGGTGAATGCGTACGGATTTTACCCAAAACATACGGCGCGAATTTTGAGATGGAGGCGGTACTAATTTCATTTGACGATGATTTTCGGATACATACTTCAATACTGCAATTAGTGAGATTTGGAAAGCGCTTTGAAAGTTCTGGCATGACGGGCCGCTGGAAAAAGTAAGCGTAATGAAACGATGGGATGCAAGTGAATGACACAAAAAGCATTGCTTTGGGCTTTGAGAGTATTTGAGGGTGGCGGTACAACGATTGGTTGGGAGCCGAGTATACTCGTAGCCCTCAAAAATTGAGCTTTGATATTTGACAATTTTGCTATACGTAAAAGGTATGCCGCTTTCATAAACATAGCTTTGCAGCACTACAAGTTTGCAGCCAACGGAAGTTTCACCTTATATATGGAATAATCTTTGGCGTCATGGTTGATATGAGGTGTTTGAATGCCTGCAAGTTTGTGCATTCTAAAAACAAAAGAAACCATCTTAAGGTTGTATCGTCTACGAGTTTTAATTAACCTTTGCCACAATCTTCAACTTTAAATGGCGCAAACCCAAGATGGCATTAGCTGCATATTTCTGCCTACATGCATGCTCTTTATGCATATTTAAGCGAACCTTATGCGTCCATGTAAAAATGTATTGCATTTTGAATCGACATAATAAAGTCGATGCATTCTTATGTGCCTCATGTTTATAGGAGATACTGTGGCTTTGCACTGGTGAGGGACAAACATTTATCACACTTGCACATTTGCGGGCTTAATAAAGTTTTATTATCCAAAAGTGAGTCATCGCAAGCCCCTATCTTAGGGTTTCATTTAGTATCAGTGCCATCATTCGGGGTGGCTCACCTCTTTAGTTTTCGCCACCTAAACTCCATTAGCACAATTCAACTTAGCCATGTTCAAAGTACATTTTTATTTTGCAGAGGCACAGTTTATATGTATCTTTGCTGTGCTCTCGCCGTTTAGGGACACTTTAAAAATTGAACTTTGAGGAGGTAACAAACTCTTACCACGCTTGCGCATTTGCCAGCGCGGAAAAATCTTAACACGCAAAAAAGGAGCCCTTGTACCCATCTTGAAG
The DNA here is from genome assembly GCA_021234155.1 of Isoetes taiwanensis. Taxonomy (NCBI): domain Eukaryota; kingdom Viridiplantae; phylum Streptophyta; class Lycopodiopsida; order Isoetales; family Isoetaceae; genus Isoetes; species Isoetes taiwanensis. The sequence continues at coordinate 2,617,188 of JAJEKV010000037.1, forward strand.
TTGCCATCTTAGGTTAATTACTGTGTGCTTATAGGTTAGCCTGATAGTTTAAATGCTTAATATCCTGGGCTTTTGAGGTTCCTCGCAAAACATCTAAATTGGTAGGATTTTGCAACATATCGTGGATTTATATGGGAAGGTCCAATAAAAACACCACCGCTAGCCAACAACCCTCAGCGACATGACTGGCCAATGAAAGCATGTCTGGTAGAAAGCGACATCAATCGGCACTTAAACGGGCTGCAAAGGCGCTAGAGCTTTGAACCAGAATTTAAACATGGAAGTCGAGAGAGATCATGTCGGGTCCTTCATCCCGCATATTGTTCCAATGGAGGGTCGCTACCAAACATCTTGCCTCTACATCGCGAATGCCAAAGTCATAATGAGCAAAGGCTGTGAAATTTCACAGGATTCACCGGTGCCATATTTTGTCCAATGCAAGACACCGACGTAAAAAATGATAGGCTATAGAAGGATCCTATTGCACATAGTGGGTTCAATGCCTTCATCACATCAAGGCCATGGTATTATATGCAAAGCTATTTCCCACAATAGATGAACGCTGTGCATCGCGCGATGTTGTCTCAATCTACAAAAGTGCATGAATGCTCATGGATTTAGCACACCACCAGCCGGAATCTGGTCGAAATATCGCCATCAATAACACCACCTATGTATATAGTGAATAACCTCCTCCTACATGACAATCTCACCTATGATAGCTTAATAACCCTCCTAAGCAATGACACTTGGGAGAAATTCGGTGCCAATAGTCGTAGGAAAGAAACGCCGGTGCAGTAAAGAATGGGGCAAAAAAAGAGCTTTGGCCTGCCAATCATGTTGAGGAATGATCACAGAAATGACAAATATTGGATAAGTGTCTACGTTAGTGAGCAGATGCTAATGCTGGACTCCTAATCATTGCTTAATGCATAACCCTCTTATATGACAACTGGCTATAGTCAGTGCTTGGCATTCTATCGCGATAAGCGTAGTTTTTGCGCCGCATGCAACTGAGGTTGGATTACAAGCACTACCCTTATTATCCTAGAGAACGCCCCGCCGTAAAAGCCACTAGCGCGATAGCATGGACGTGGATTTTACCTCCTCCTTTGCATTTCGCAACATGCAATATGGATGTTTGTATTGGTAAGCATAATGATAGAAGAGCTCTACCTAAAAAGAAATGCCTTTACGCGAAGTCGGAAAGTGTTCAACTACGATGATTCTCAAAACCGCATCATTGCGAAACGTTTATTTGACCTAATACACTTAGAACGATAGTGTAAAGTGATCACTTTCTCGCTAACATGTTAAAGTACAATAATATATTCCCATTTGCCCCGGGCATGAAAATCGATGAGGGCAAATGGCAAAATGCTGGCTGGAGGGGGCCTATACTTTTAGGGCGAATAAATGATGCGCCATAAGATGAATTCATTAAGCCACCGCTAAGGCCATCAAGAGCATGCAAAATTCGCGACAAATATACATCGAAGTGGATGCGATGACATGCAAGCTGAACTGAGGATGTCTATTTTTGATGGATGGAAGCAGAAATAGTTGTGCGCCATAGCCCTGCATACAATCCATTTGTTAAAGATATTTCCTTTGAGTGCTGCAATGATATGAATCATCCGAACCATGGATATTATCCGCTATGCGATACCTTCTGCAAATGCTGCAAAATCCTGGCGAGGAAGGCAATATAATGTCTAACCGCTAATCGAGGTAATGCTTTAATGCCGCCGATGATAAGCCCGGTGAAGGGCTGACATAGTTAGAAATTTGCTGATAGTGGTTTGAAGCCTATAGATGCAAGCACCTGATATGACCCATTGCACTTCAGGTTGTTTCTTCCTACTCGGTGATAGATGGATGGCATTTCGAAGCACTCATGGACTGAAAGCGGTGCAAAGCAGCAACGTATAATGACATGTGATCCGCTCACGCCGACGTGACATGCAATCCACCTTCATGGGTGGGGTCGGGTTGTTTCCAAGAATACTGGTGATATGTTTTGCTAAGATGGAACAGAAAGGCCACCATTGTGTTGAACCAACACAATTTCCATTCGAAAAGATATGTTGCAGGAAGGCGATGGATTCTGAAGGAGATGATGCAAGTGCCATTACCTAAAAAATTGTGTTTACCATCCCTCGCTGCTGCAGGGAGGTCCGAGATTACATCGCCGAACGCAGATCGTGATACGTCTATTGTTCAACATGGCAGGCCGGATCTCTTTAAATCGCTGATCGCCACTTTAATTGGGAAGAGATTAGGAGGGACTATTATATGGCCAATCGCCAAATGATCGGTCAGAGTTAGTACGCGAGGTTCCATATGAAAGTAAAGGAGCTGCAGATCTGATAACTAATCAGCGGCATATTCGGGCCGATAATCGCAAAAGTCTGCGTTATTGAGTTCCAAAAGAGAGGCTTGCCACATGCGCGATTTGTTGACTATGTTGATCAGCCGATGCGGCCCTTCACAAATTGGAAGAGATTGATCAACCAGTCGAATACCGTATGGCGATTTGCATCTCCGGAATATAGAGGTCATCTCTAACATGATGCACGGGCCATATGGCACCGATATCCAAACAGTCCGCATGCAGTGGATGGTAACGTACAAACGCATCCACGCAGACGTGATGTGAGATCGTTTGCTTCGATTCGATATCCATTGTACCAAGAAGGGAGGATGGTCGAAAAGGTGAAAAAGGGGATATATGATTTAGACAATGCAGATGTGGGGTCAAAATAACAACCGTATTTGATACATCGCATTCCGGGCGCCATATCAATGTTGAGGTGCCCGCCAGCGCGGCCAAGCAACATCTATATACCATGCGTATTGTGGCGTGATATGATCAATGAACTTAGAAGGGCCGAGTGATGGTGCATCTACTTCAGCACCGCACTCCACCATGTAAAACCGCGGTGATGAGGCTGGAGCAATACTTGAATGCACGCTTTATTTCACTCGAGGCATCGGAGAATCCTCTCATATGAAATACAACAACAGCTTCATGTCACTAGATTTTACCGCATCTCCAAATGCAACAAGCAGATGTATACTATCGGTGAAGGTATGAGGCGATGCGAGGGCAGGCAACAATAATGGAACAACATTGATGAAAGATATTCTTTCGAGATGAATGCATCTCAAAGTAGAGGCTAGAGAGGCTACTCAATTGCTCTATCAAGATTTTCCTAAAAGTTTACTCTAATGATCAACCCAAATAAAATGGAAGGTCGGTGAGAATACCTCGTGGCTTCCTAATGGCCGGACGCAGCGATGTACTTTGTTAATCCTTCTATGAGAGCCGATACTATTTACGACTTCATGGACCGCTGACAGCAATTAGTTTTGAAGATTTTCATTCCTTTGGATCGGGAGTTGTGTGCAACATATACAGCTTGCATTCGCCGTATTGCTTCGGACGGCATACCGTATCGCATCAGTCTTCTTCAGAAGAAAGATGGGCATGCCACCAATAATTATGGCATATGTTCGCCATGATACTTTTTAAATTGCTAACCATCTAACTACGAACTATGGGAAGAAGTCAAGCTTTCTATGGTCGACGTTGCTTAAAACTCCCGCTTTTAACCAGAGTACTTCTTAAAAAACCTCTAATGTTTTCTAAACGCTTGCAACCATCTGGGTTATCAAAAATGTAAAAAAACCATTACTAATGCCTCGAATGACTTTCCATTTAGATTTTCTAGTCTATGCAAAACAAGATTTTGGAACTAAGAGAGTTATTTTACGTAGAAAAACATGAATGCATGTAGAACTGTGGTTTTGGTTTTTGTCTAATGAAAGAAAGGTTTTACCGCATTCTGATGCAAAATCCGAAATGTATTTATACTTTAACCAAAACCAAATGTAATTGCCGTAACTTCCTTTTCCATTCTTCTTCTTTACAACTAATTTTATTTCATTCTTTTTTTTCTCAAGTATTGCTCAAGATCTTATCGCCATATGATAAATAGAAGCAGAAGTGAACTAAACCGCTCCAAAGGTATAGTCGCCTAAATATTTTTACCTATATTCATTTCTTTCTATCTACCCTAGTATGATAATTATGTTAGTTGTTATATTATTAAGTTAACGATTCTAAGATTTTAAAAACCAAAATAAAAAACTTAAAAACTTAAAAACGTGATGCTACCCGTGATGGTATGCAAAAAGCATTTTAACAACATTGATGGTCGATGACTTCGCATGAGTGCAATCTAAGGGCTTCGCGAGGATCAAAAGTAAAAGTGTGTGATCGGTTATTTGATACGGCACTTTGACATTGAAGACTACATGAATCTCGCTGACGATCTTTGGTGAGTTTCTAAATCATCTTCCCGAAAGCCGCAATAGATCCACATATGATATTTCGGATGAGGTGTTTCTGAAGACATGCGAGGTAAGAAGTCAGACCGCCTATATCATGACCAACATATTATCTTTGACCGCAGGATCCATGAGCACTTTGATGTTGGTGCTATCGCAGTTCTTTGTCTCATGGTGCGGATCGAAAGAGTTTCTTTTTAACACCATGGTCTTTATGTTCGTATGCTGCAGGTTTCATTGCACTGGTAGCTGTTTCTCCGAATTGCATCCACTTTTATTGAAGGAAGACCGCACATTCAAGGTTCAAGATACCGGCGTAAAATGTAGATGACACATCAACGCAGTAATATTCCAGCAACCGGAGCCGCAAAATTTGATAAGAGCGAATGCATGATTATATGTATTGAGGCCCCAATGATGCATAAACATGCTTATGAAGCGAATCGAGCAGAACGCCCGCGGATGATGTCATCATGTGACAAATTCATTTGGAGGCACTCATTGTTGTTTAGAGAAGAGATTTTCGCCAAAAGTTCCACCGCGGGTACCATAGAGGAAATCGAATTCCACCAGCAAGCTCTCGAAGTACTCTTACATTACGGGATCATGTCGAGGAACATAAAGCTCAAACCACAAACATGCGTAATGTTCTAAATGTGGGGAGCCGACCGAAGAGCCAAGGGCATTTGGTCGAATTTCATCTTCTACCGTTGAGATGGGGCCTCGAAACTACTCGGCATTGGGTCGGACGTAATATGTCTTCCTAGATTTGCGCCAAGTCACGTGGACTTGAATGACGGCGCCAGCCGTGGCATTTCCTGATGTTTCCAATGTAATTATGAAAGTGTGTCCTATTGGGGTGCAGCGGGCACCCTTTACGCCTACCAAATGACGGCGTAGATGAAGCATCAAGAGGATGATGTGGTGGTTGCCCGCTACGTACCGCTGATTTCGACATGTTGCCACCGAAATTTCGCGGATGAGAATGATGCGTGGGGTTCCACCTCGGTTGGAATTTTGAATGCGCGAAAACTCGAAAGTGTATTCCACACTCAATTGACATTGAAGGCTGGTAATGATTGGGTCGCCGTGTTGTTGAGGTCATTTCTACCCGGAAGATCTGAAATTTTGTAACTCGCCATCATAATGCTCATTGGGAAGACGCGGCTATGGGATTTTGTGATTGTCACCGAAAAACATTGGGAGCAGAAAGTTCATTCTCGGTTCCTTTGTGCCAAAACAATGCGAACTTCTTTATCAATTTGAACGATGCACTTCTCGCTTAATGCCTTTGGCATGACAAAATCATCAAAGTCCTGCGCCAAACGATGAAAATGGTTGGTTTGTATTTTACAACCCAGATTTAGTCACGCGACAACTCTATGTGGCACTCTCGAGCTCAAGGAATCCTACGCATAAAGGTACTCATTCGTATCTGGTTGATTGAGAGGCAAGCTGCCAGTATCGCCGACCGATCAAGATATACAACAAATATTGTATACAAAGAACTCCTCTAATTGTGCTTCCACGCTTAAATGTCTTCACTTTGCATTTTTTCATTTATTTCTTTATTTTATTTCTTTTTTCTATGTACTTACTTCTACTGGCTTTATCCAGCGCGTGATGGTGCGATTTTGGTTCCTTGGTATGTCTTGGTCATTGTCAACAAGTAGTTGCGCTTTGACGCTTTAACAAAATATCACCACGCCAAACGCCTGCGTGACAGATATCACGCTACCGTAAAGGTTATTTTGTCGACGTGGCTCTGTAATGCAGCGATTGGAATCCAAAATACCATGCTCATATGCATGGGCAGCTAAGGGTGGAAATCTCGAGGAGCTTATCATCAAGGATATATTTTGCACCCACGAGGGTCGCCGCTTGGGATGGGCCCATCCAACTAATTGATGACTTCCTATTTGATCAAGCCTATCCAAGGAATCCGCATTTACTTGATGTGCTTCGAGAGGTGCAGGTGATATTGCGCGCATAGCATTCATCTTTGGGTAATGAAGTGTTTGATCAAACCGCAATTATTTGTCTTCTTTTCGTGATGAGAAATCCATACCGCAGACCGGCGAATTGGTGTCTTAGTAGCAGCTGGAACTCACATGTGCTGGAATATGTACGCGGTAAACCGCTTAGGGTCTACAAATCATTCCTTCCCGAGGCGTGATCCGGATTCCATCATACGAGTCTACCTTTCTCGGACGAGTTGTCTCACGGGCTTGATAGTCGCGGAGGACGCCATGGGCGCTCAATCAATGACTCACTCGCATTTAATTTTAATTCCTGCAAATTTAAGATAAGCATCTCGTCGAGAAGTGAAGATATCACTTGAGTATCCAACAAAGTACAATATTAGGCCCTTGGTGATGTGCGCCTTTATGTGGAGATGTATATTTAGAGTTCCATCATGAACTAAAAATTACTGCCAATGAGCTTAGGACAAAATTCTTTGTGGGCTTTGTATTTCTTGTACTCTATTTTGTCTGCGTACTTCTAATGCGATACGGAGCATGTCTCCGATCCAGTCGTAAATTTTAGTTTTTTTAGGTTGGGGATTTTAACACATTTGTTACAAAAGCATTATTTTCTCCGCTGGAAATTCTCGTTGATGGGGCTGCAAGCAGTATGATTGATGACACCGCTGGCTAGATAAATTTCCACAACAAAAATTACAAAAGCAAATATTGTCCGGGATTCTTTGCCTATATCAACGTGTATGGACGCGAAGGCCGAAAGTAAAACACATGCCCGAGATATTAGCCCCAAGAACGCTGTGTCAGTGGCCGCAAGAATGCTCGACTTTCCGATTGCATCGCCAAGGTAAGCCTTTGGACCTGATTCCTGAAAGCGTTTTGTGAAGCTTATTTGTCATTCGACAAGAATGAATCGCGAAATGTCTTGAAGGCGTGATCACTTACCTTGACGCCATATGTTCGTAAGTAAAAGCAAAGGATTGCACTTGCGCTTGCTTCCTCGTAGATTTAAGGTATGATTGCACTCTGCGCTGTTTCCTCGTGATTAATATCCACTTTGGCGATGCACTACACATTCAAGGTTCAAGATAATCGATAGATATAGATGATATCAACTTGCAATATTTTTAAAAATCGCTTGAGTATTTTTCTTACTGAAACTATGAATGCAAAGTTAATGCATTGATGAGGGCCTGCCGTATGCCAGGATAATTTCCATAAATAAAAATAATTACAAAAGCAAATAATGCCCATTCTTCCTGCAAATAACATATGTTGCTGTCGTAAAGTTGCAATATATGGACGAAGCGGCAGTCAAACACATGCTGTAACATTGTTCAAGCAACGCCGCACACGCTTACTAGCGCTTCCACGCTACATTAATCGCCGCTATGTTAGGTTAAATTCGCTACTAACGGATGCCCTTTTTTATGTTAGGGTACACAATATAAAGATTTCACTTCACATTCGATTAAAATTCTAATATAACAAAACCGTTAAAATCTTGCTTCACACCGTATGGTCACGCCTAGGGTTAAAAATTACCACAATCTAAAACCGTTAAATATTACTCTACACCGATGGTCCCGCCATATAAAGTTAAGAGTGCCAATATAACTAAACAAAGCAAATATTGCTTCATTAATCGCTCTATCACTGCTGTACCGAATTCGTAAATGGAGTTTATGATGGGGTCCCTCTACCCTTAAAATTTGAAGGAAAAAATTATGGCCCGTTGTTCCTCCGCTAAAATTCTTAACCGCAATCCGGAATACGCTGGTGAACTCCCAGCTTATCTGCAATCGTTACTCTTGACCAGGTTTGCTATTTTAACCCCATAATTTTAACGTAATTTTTAGCTAAGCCAACGTGAAGTACGCGAAAGCAATTTTAACTCAATGACTTAACGCTGGGCAGAAGGCTCCTACTGGCCAAAAGCTTTTGCCCTTTTCGCACGCCGGTTTTCTTTTCCGCCGCTGATGTTATTGCTTTTTCCGCCAGCGTAAACGCTTTTTCCGCCAAACTTCTTCTTCCAACATTTCTCTTCATTTTACCAAGAGTTTACTTTCTCTCTCTTTGGTAAGCACGGCGAATGTTCTTCAAAGTGCTGTGCTTCCCGAACGCCTATATTTTTGTTCGCTAAATGCATGTTGCAGATTTATTTTGTTTTAAGAGTTGGCTTCTTTCTCCTAATATCCTTCAAAATCAAACCTCCGACCATATTAGGCCGCTAGATTTCGCGACAAAAGTATCTTCATAGCTTCAAATTTCTTTCTTCCTAAGTTTGCCAAAAGCATATATTCACATAGGTTTCATTTTTTCTGTGATAGGTGCCCTCACTTCCTGATCTTTAATCGTAACTTCACGATCTCTGGTAACTTCATTCCACATTTTTATTTGATCTTTCGGCCATTTCTACCTTCTAGCCCATTGTTTGGTTCTGTTTCCAGAGAGATTAGTCTCCTCTTTCGATTTTGTGGACCAAAAGCATTTTTCGCTTTGGTTTTGATTTTCCAAAGATCTTCCCCTTCCGCTTCCCTTTGGTCGAAGGCTTCGTTAATGATTTTATTAGTCCGCCGCTAAGGTTTTTCCAGAGGATCATGGTGGGTACATTTTCTCCTACTTCATGATTTTTTATTTTAGGTTTAAAATGGAGCACATCTCAAACTACATCTCGCTGAAGTCATGGTACAAACCCAGCTGTGGGTTTTGAAGCCGTCTCTAAGCTAAGCTTTCTCATGATGCACAAAGGTTTATGGAAAAGTTTCTTTTCTTGAAGAGTGTTGTTTTGATAACTGCTACCTAACATCCGAAGCCCGTGTCTTTTGTGTGCCCTTTTCCCTAACGAGTTCAAGCAGAGTCATATCTCTGTGCAATGGCAAGGCATTTCAAAACAACATGGCGATTTTGTCAGGCTTATTTGCAACAACGCTTTTTCCAATTCTTCCGCTAAGCAGCTATAGATGGGCTCATTGTTAAAAGCTTCCGGGATAAGGCTGAGCTTTCAAACGGAGCTTCGTGCAAATTTTTCCTCGCACTTTTCCCCGGTCTTCTTCCGATCCGAATTTCTACAAAATTAGTGCTTGAATGATCATCGATCAGCCTTTATTGCCATTTCACAAGTGAAGCTCTTAGAGGCCTCCTTTATTTATATGTTTATGTACCATATGCTCGCTACAATTTGCTTCGCCTTTTCTTCATTTTGAAAGCCAAGGTTCTTTCTTTTGCATATATTCGTATTTCAGGAATTTTAGAAAATAGAGATTGATATGTCCTACTTTGTATGTTCTCGGGTTTATGAACTTTGGTGTATAAAGTTCTCCTTTTTATTTTTTGCTTTCGACTTTTCGGTTTCAGCTTCATCTGTTTTTTCGGCAAAAGACAAAAAACTCTGGCCGCGGTTCCTATTCTATGCGTGATTTTATGATACAAAATGTACATGATGTATGTTTTATGGAAGCGCAAGAAATTACCAGAGTGGAGTTTCTTTACATCTTTGTAATGAAGTTGAGAAGTGCGTTAATCCCAAGATTTACAAGGTCTCGAATCATTGTAAATCTTCCTTATTTCCAGCCTTCAATGTTTAGGGCAGTTGAATCTCCTTCTTTCCTTCGGGATGAATGCTAGAATCGCTTTTGGATCGACGATTAGGAGCTCTGACGGGCCCATGCGCCCAAAAAATTCTCTTACATTTGTCGCTTCTTTTCTATGTATTGATAGCCTCCTGGTTTGCAAGCAAATAATGTGAATAAACAAATGTATGAACTCGCTACTTAATGTCAATGTTTCTTCAAAACAAATCAATTCTTCTACTGTACCAAACTCTTCTTCAGCAATAATATCAATCCAATACAGCCATACGAGAATTGGATGGAATTCTTTTTTCATCGCCATACAACTATTCTTCACAACCGCGTAATTCCACCATTTCCATATTAAAATCATGCCTCTACCAATCCTCTACATTTTTCTTTAATAAATTTATGTATCTCGTGGCCTCTTTTGACGCAATATTCTCATCCAGAATCAAATAATCATGGGCTCTTATCCTAGAATATTTTTCCTCTTTGCACATGCCAGTTACTTCTTCATGCTCCGCAGATTAATGATTTTCTACACTAAAAGTTTCCGAGGTAAACGCAGCATTTTTTTGATCATGGGCTCTTTTATCCTAGAACGCTTTTTTCTATTTGCAATGTATGGCTTTGTCTGTAATTGATTTATACTAAATCAATCCTACCCTACACCAATATGCGTGTAGATGTACTGCTCGACTAGATGCTCAACTAGACGCTAGTGCAAACAATTTGCGAGCTACACATGGTTGATTTGGGTGCTATGATCCACCTGGCTTTCGTTTTTGGCCCTCCCACCACCGATACAACGCGGAATTTAAGGAATGTACAAATTGTTGCAAATAACTGCCTAACTATGCTTATGCCGAGGGGGCTCACCGTGATTTATATTTGCAGATAGTGCGGTTTTAGTTGTTTCCACGGCTACTTTACAAAGATCGCCAAGGGCCAAAATCTTAACATCGCCAAAGGTGAGTCATGGATAGGTCCCATCTTAGGTTAACTATCTGAAGTTTAATAATTGCGTGCTGTAAGCCATACGGGCTTTATCGCTGAATACTTAATCGCATTTAGGTTCCTTTGCAATCATCTAAAGGGTAAAAGTAATGTTAGGGTACCCACTTTGAACCTCGCAAAAGTATTATTATTACACTAGGTATCGCGAATCTGGTACTTTCTCATTTTTATTTTCATTAAAAACTAGTACAAAAGTCCAAAATAAATAAAAGCCGGCGATCTATTAATATTCAAAGTTAAGATAAAGATAGTGCTAATTGAGCACCAAAATATATATAAAGTTCTAGATGTACCTTTTATTGAGATATTGAAGTACCCAAGACTCCTCGGTACCTTTTAGGTAATTTTTGGTCACTAAATAATACTCTTTTAAGGACACAATTCAACATGCTTTTGCATCTCTAAATTGTATAGGATTGCAACATATCAGATTTGTATGGAAGGCTCCGCCAAAAAAACACGACTGCTGTGGCTAACAACCCGCTACATGACGCTTCACAATGAAAGCAAGTCTCAAGTAGAAAGAGACGATCGCATCGCCAGACGTTGCAAAGGCTAGAGCTTTGAAATCAGAATTTAACATGGAAGTCAGAGAGAGATCATGATGGTCCTTCACCTATGTTGTTCCAATGGAGGGTCGGTCAACAAGCATCTTTACCAAGATCAATCACTACGTTTCCGAAGAGCAAGCAAGCTGAGTGCGTCTTCGCGGATCGCATCGGGCGTTGAGATGCAAACGCCGTAAAGAAGACACCTACATCTAAAATGATAAAGCGATAGAAGGAACTATTGCACATAGTGTGGGTTCATCCTTCACCACATCGGGTTATTGGTATTAGGATGCAAATTGTTTCACTACCGATGAACAAGCAGTGATCAGTGGATGCTGCCCCAATCTACAAGCTTGAATGCTCGCGGATTTAGCACACCATCTCAGCCTAACTTATTGAAATATCAAGCGAATAACACCACCTAATAGTGAATCCTCCTACATGACACCTCGAATGAGCTAACAAATAGAGTAAAGAAAACGCTGTCGCGAAGAAAGGCAAAAAAAGCTTTGGACTCACAATGTCGCGGTTGATAATGATATAGAAATGACAAATATTGGACAAGTGCCTACGTAGCCAGAGCGTATGCTAATGTTGACCAATGGATCCTCTTTATATGACACCCGGCTGCGAAAGCCAATAGTCAAAGGAGGAAAGGCGGGTCAATTCCGCATAAGGCGTGCAAAGCATACACCGCGGAGGCTGGATTACATCTACCGCATTAACCTACCAGAGAACGCCGTGTGTGCTTCGCTTTACTAAGATAGCACGTGGATTTGCCTCCTCCTCATGACTTTGAAGTAAATATGCATTATAGATGTTTGTATTGTACGCAAATGGATAGAAGAGCTCTCGTTTAAAAAGAAATGTCGCATGTGAAAATGGAAAGGTTCAACTACTCATTGATTCCTAACCACCACAGAATTATTTGACTCCATACATCGGTGAAATCGCAGATAGTGTAGGTGATCACTTCAAGACTAACACGTAGAAGTACAATAATATATTCTCATTTTGCCTCAAGCATGGAAACTTGATGAGGCGGTGCAAATGCTATTGGTGGGGCCTATACCTTTAGGTCACGCCGCATGTGCCATAAGATGGGAACGCCATTGCCACCGCGAAGGCCATCAAGAGCATGCACCGTGACAACATACATCATGGATGGTGATGACATGCAAGTTGAATGTAGGATGTCTATTTTGATGGATTGAAACAAGAAATAGTTAGTACATGTGCCCTATGACAGAGCATAATAATCCATTTGTTAGCATATTTTGAATGCGACAAATTATGCGAATTCATCCAAATCCATATATCCGCTATGAGTACCTTTAAAACGCAAACTCTCGCGGAGGAGGCAATATAATGCCCAACCGCAAAATGAGGTGGCCGCCTTTTAATGCCTATATTGATGATAAGCCCGCAGGATGGCCAGAGGAGATATTATTATACACTCTAAGGATGGTGGCTTCTGAAACTTATAGATGCATATCACTCAAAGATATGACCCATTGCACTTTGTTAAAAGCTGCTTCTTCCCTACTCTGCATGTGATGGATGGCATTTTAAATAATTTCATGGACGAGTGGTGCAAAGGAGGTAACTATTATGGAATACTCACGTGATATCATCCTCGCTCACGCCGATGTGGGCATGCATCCACCCTTCATACGGCTGGCTTCTGGGCTTGTTTCCGAATAAGACGGTGATATGCTTCAAGGAAGATGGAACAAGAAAGGCTGGCTAACTATTGCGTTGAATCAACACACCCATTCAAAAGACACGTTGCGTATTATGGACTTTGAAGGAGATGCATGCGCTATTGGTCAAAAGTTGTGTTACCATCCTCACATGTGGTGGTGGAGGTCCTGGTGATACATGACCCAATCCAGATCGATGCTACGTCTATTGTTCACAACATGCAGGCCGGACTTTATAACAATGATCACAATGCCAGAATTTGGGAAGAGATTAGGGAATTATTATATGGCCAATCGCCAAATGATCAATTTGAGTTATGTTTATGTTCCATATGAAAGTAAAGGAGCCGGTAGATCCTTCCGGATAACTAACCGAAGTGGTATATTCACGCATAATCGAAAAAGTCTATGTTATCGCAGTTCCAAAGAGAGTTTGCCACGCATACTCACATGGACTATATTGACTGTACCGGCTGCCCTTCTTCACGTACCGGTAGGTGATTGATCAAACCATTTCCAGCCGAAATACCGATAGCAAAGATGCATATCCCAAATTATATGAGATTGTCACCATAATATGATGCACGGGCCATGTGGTAATCGATATCCAATAGTCCGTATGCAGGATGGTAAATGTACAAAACGCTATCATCCACGCATTTTCTCGCATGAGTATCGCATAGCTGTTGACTGACATCCATTGTAATCAAGAAGTGGGATGATGGTCGAAAAGGTGAAAAAGGGATATACATTTAGACAACGATGGGTCGCAGTCATACAACCGCGGGGACGCAAGCATCAGTATCATGCCATATCAATGTTGAGGTACCGGGCCAAGGCCGCAATATCTATATAAATATGTATACAAAGGGCCGGATATGATCACGTGGAACTTTAGGAAGTACTGAGTGATGGTGCATCTACTTCAGCACTTTCAGACCCACCATATAAACCATGATGAGGTTGGAGCAATACTTGAATGCACTTTATTTCTCTACCGAGGCATCATGGAGAATCCTCTCATATGAAATACTAAATATTTCTATGTCACTAGGATTACTGCAGATCTCCCCAATGCAACAAGATGTATACCATCGAGAAGGTATGAGCATGTGATGCGTGATAAGAAGGCGAATAATGGAACAACATTGACAAAGATTTTTCGAGATGAATGCATCCGGGTAGAGGCTAGGAGGAGGCTACTCCACCTGTTTCATCATGATTTTCCTAAAAGCTTACTCTACCATCAACCCAAATGGGCACGGAAGGTCGAGAGAATACCCTAAGTTTCCCACTATTGACGATGTACTTGTTAATCCTTCCGTATGAGAGCCATAATTATTTACTTAATTCCCGCTAATCTCGATGTGCAATTAGCTCTCCTTGAAGATTTACGCCTCCTTTGACTGGGAGCCAGTACCATATAAAGAAGCTTCGTGATTCTGGCCGCGGGCTGCTCTCTCGGACGGCTAATGCAGTAATTTTGGCCTCGAAATCTCTTCTAAAGCAGCGTTACGGCATGCCACCACACCATGCATATGTTCGCCATGATATTTCTAAATCTCAGCAACCACCTAATCCGCCAGAACTGGGAAGAAGTCAAGCTTTATGGTCGATGACTTCTGCATGAGGCACCTAAGGGCTGCGAGGGATCAAAGTGTGCAAGTGTGTGGACGTGGTTATTTGATATGGCACTTCTAGACATTGAAGACTACATGAATTCCCGCGGACGATCTTTTGAGAGAGTTTAATTCATTCTTTCCGAGCGCAATAGATCCATATATGATATTCTCGTGATGAGGTGGCAGCAGGTGCAAGAAGCTGCGGACCGGTTATATCACGAATTGCCAACGATTATCTTTGACCGCGGTGATATGAGCACGGATGTTGGAAAAAGGACGGTGTTCTTGTCTGGCGGTGCGTGGATCGAAAGAGCTTTTAACACCATGCCGTTCTATGTTCGTGCTGTGAGGTTTCATTTGCACTTGCAGCTGTTTCCTCCTCGAATTGCATCCACTTTATTGAAGGGCGGGCGACTGCACATTCAAGCATGTCCAAGAGGGGATGAGACATCAACGCAAGTAATATTCCAAAGCAAACTGAAATGCAAAATTGATAAGAGCGGCACGTATGATTATATGGGATGAGGCCCCAATGATGAAGTAAACATGTTTACGGTGCTTTCAACGATAGAACTTCCGCATGATGCGATGTCATGTGACAAATTATTTGGAGGACTCATTGTTGTTTTAGGAGGAGATTTTCGCCAGTTCCATCTCAGGGTACCATCGAGGAAATCGACCCCCGTACCGCAGTGCTTCCTGAAGTACTCTTTTAAGCATATGTGGGATCATGTCGAGGAACATAAGCTCAACACAAACATGCGTAATGGAACAATGGGAGCTGCATCCGAAGAAAAGGCATTTTGCTGACTATCTTCTATCGTTGAGATGGGCTCGAAACCACATTCTATTAGCGCCAGCCGTATCGCAATATGCCTTCCCGAAGAGATTTGTGTCAAGTCACAGACTTGAATGATTTTATTTCGCCGTGCATTCTGGATGTTTCCACCTAATTCATGAAAGTGTGTCCTATTGGGTGCAAGGGCAATCCTCTTACCACTAAATGACGCATGTAGATGAAGCGCAAATAAGAGGATGACAGTGGTGGTTGCCTCGCTAATACCGCTGATTATTACGCGGCTTAATTTGAGCTGCGGGATGAGAATGATGCAGGTCTATCCCGCTGAATTTTGAATGCGCGAACTCGGAAAGTGGGATACCGCACATCAATGACATTGAAGGTTGCATGATTGCTCGCGTTGTTGAGGCCGGGCCACCCTGAAGCGGACTCTACAATGGAACTCGCCATCATAATGCTCATTGGGAAGACGTAAGCATGTGATGCCGATTGTCACCGAAAAATATTTGAGCAAAGAGTGTTCATATTTCAATTCGCTGGTGCCAAATAATGCTTAACTTCCATTTCAATTTAACGCGATGTACTCGCTATCACCAGCTTTGGCATGACAATCAAATGCAAGTCCCAAAGTGGCCAAAACCATGTTTTTGCTGGTTTGTATTCGCTAAGCCTGCAGATTTTTAGTCACTTTTCGACAACTCTATGTGGCACTCTCGGTGAGCTCGGCGAATCCAAGGCATAAAGGTACTCATTCTATCGGGCGATTTGAGAGGCAAGCTGCTGGTATCGCCGACCGACCAAGATAATATATGAAGATGTATACAAAGAAATCTCTAATTGGTGAGCCTAATACTTAAATGTCTCTACTTTCGATTTCTCTTGCTTCATTTGATTTCCTTTTATTTTATTATGTTTTTCTTGGTATGTACTCTACTTACCACTTATTTATCCATGTAGATGGTGCTGTGATTTTACCTTTGAGAGCATGCCCGGGTCACCACGGGCCGCCAAATGCCTAAAAGGTGATAAAAGAGTTATCAATGCTACTTAAAGGTTATTTCTTTATTCTGCATCGCTCTTGGGTCATGGTATGATTGGGAACTTAAAAATACCTCGGCTCATATGCATGGGTAGCAAGCGCGGAAAATTGAGGAGCTTCTATTGAAAGCCTGGCTGATATATTTTGCACCGACGAGGTTGTCAAGCTGGAGCCAGCTTCATCCAACTAATTGATGACTTCCTCTTTATCGGATCGCTTCTATCTTAAGGAACTGTTTACGCTGATGTGCTTTTGAGAGAGGTGGAGGATAAAGTGCATGTGACCTATCTTGGGTAATGTAGTGCTTACTTAAACGTGCGGCAATTATTTATGTCTTCTTTTTCGATGAGAACTATACTGCGGTAATCGGGCGACTCAGGTCTTAAGAAATAGAAAGGAACTCGCTACGGTGTTGGAATACGAATCGAACCCATTTTAGGGTCTACAACCATTCCCCTTCCCGAGGCTGTGATCCGATTCCATCATATCGAGCTCCACCTTTCGATGAAGTTGTCTCTAATGCGGTTTCGATAGTCGTGGAGATCGCCGTAAGGCCTTCGGAATCATCGACTCGCCTGCAGCATTTCTACTTTACCCCAGCTTTTGGCGATAAAAGTTATCCGCCGGAGAAGTGAAGATATCACTCTCGGAGTAGTCCAACAAAGTACAATATTAGGCCCCGGTGATGTGCCATGGAGATGGCAATAGAGTTCCATCGGGCGAACTGCACAATGCGCTAATGAGCTAGGACAAAATTTTGTGTTTTGTATTTCTGTACCTATTTTTGTCTTCGCGGTACTTAACTACTTCTATGGGTGATATTTTGAGCGCGCTCCGATCCAATTTTCCAAAATTTTTGTTTTATGCAGATTTAACACATTTGTTACAAAGCATTCTTTTCTCTCAGCAAATGATAAAACGAAGTTAATAGAATGATGACACTGGCTATTAGACAAATTTCAATAACAAAAAAAATTACAAAAGTAAATATTGTCCGATTCTTGCCTATATCAATGCATAGACGCTAAAGGCCGAAAGAAAAACACATGCCTGGGGGATATTTCACCGCAAGAACGCCGCAACATCGCTATTTCAGTCTACTTTGACTTTAAAAAAAGCTTTTGCCCTTTCTCTGCTATACTGGTTCCTTCCCCACGGATAAGCCACGTACTTTTCCGCAAGTTTCCTGGCCAAACGCCTGATTTTTTTCTTCTCTTCATTTTTCCGGCAAAATGAATTTCTCTCTTCTGTGTATGTGCTGGTTCAAAGAAATTTCTTCAAAGTGCCATGCTAGCTTCAGAACGCTATATTTTTGTTCGTTCAAGCAATGGCATGTTGCAGATGCATGACGTAAGAGTAGGCTTCTTCTCCTAATATCCGCCTCTCCTCGATTCATTTTTTCGCAAATTACACCTAATCGGCTTTAGCTTCTCGCGAGTAATTTGCACTCCACGCCGTTTTTTTGTTATTTTGCTTGCAGATGCCTGGCCCATCTCCTTACCATTCATTCTCACTCTAGATGGACGCAAATGTATCAGTATATTTAGCTTGCTTCCACGGCAGTGTGTTGGCCATTTTTGAAGATGATAAAGGTAAGAACATAGGATGCTTGGATCAGATTAAGCTTCGTTGGGCCATTTCCAAGCTTTTGGTTTCATTTTGCCGCTTAATATATTATGACAAACTGGCTAGTGTATAGCAAAAGGATGGATTCTGGCCTCATTAAAAAAATATCAAGGTTTTGGAGGTTAGTAAATGAGAATTGTTTGAATTTTGTAATGGTGGGATACATGTTAGAAGGACCGCAAGAATGCACGCCTAGCATGTAGCTCTGACTAGAGCCACTGTTACATATATAAGTTATAACCTTACATTTGCCGTCACCGTCATTCTTTATTCATCTTAGCAAATTTAGCACTTCTATATCCTGGTTAGGTTCTTCGAGGATGTCATTACAGCTTTCAACAAATGAAGGAGAAATTGCCAGAAAATGGCTCAGCTTGCAGTTTATTATGAAAAACTCTTTGTTTGAGTTGATTGATTTGTTGGATATAAGAGTTTTGCGTGTTCTGTTTATGAGTTGAAAGTGTAATTGCTCCTTTATCCTTTAGTGTTAAATTTGTAGTTGTTGCTAGGTAAACGATTCGTCAGCCTGTAGTTAATATATGATGATTCTAATTTAGAAAGTTTATGCTTTGAGAATATACTTTGAGCTTGCACTTCTAATTTATAAAGAATACACTTGAGCTTGCTGCAAACAGAAGGAGCCTTCCAGAGCATGTATTTCCATTTACAAAAGGAGCATTCGCAGAAAGTATGTGTGTATTTCCATTTGGGTAGTTCCGCATGTCTATCTTTTGTTCAAAAAGTATATAATCGCTCTCATCTAAACCACAAATATTCCAAGTAAGTAACATAAGATGACTATTATTGGACTTCGCAAAAGTTTAACCCAATTTGCAAGTTCTTATTATCCAAGAGTTTCTTTTGGGGTTATTACTGTATTGTTTTGTATGTCATACATGGAGCCGTAACTAAGTATGTATAATCTACCGGGAAGCAAAGATTCCACGGATTTGTCGTCTTCGCAATGCATGTGACATTAAATCGCAACCTGCACTACCTTGTTTTTCTTTCTAAATTTCTTTGCCATGCAATATGCAAAAGTCTCAAGTACTGGCCTTCATTGAGATAGACTACGTACCCATAGCAATGCGATTCCACGATTTTAAGATATTGGTAAAGAATAAAAACGCTCTTTTGAATAATTCTCCATAATTACAGAGAGCGGCAAGTTTCACTCTGTACATCAAACATGAATGCTATAGTTGGGGACTTTACAGCCAATATTTCAACCTGTGTTATTGGGATGCCGTATTGTAAAAAGAATGTGGGGCGTGTCTATTTTAAGGTATTCAGGTACAGCATGGCAGAGCTCCAATCTAGGCTCTATCCCTTATTTCTTAACTCATTCAAATAACTTCGTTTTTGCATTTTTTTCTGGCAGATGGTGATATTTGTTTATCGAGGTCAGGCCTTTAATGATTAGTGGCTATGTAGACAATGGCGATAGGGCAAGATAATGGGAGCCGCAGAACTATTAGATAGAACTGTGAGCTTTCGGAGGCTACAACATGGCTGGTAAGTCTGCAAAATGGATCCCTGCTTTTCATGCAGCCTCATTTTTTATCCTTATTTTTTCATTTCATGTTTGCATTTCAGTATGTTTCTTCAACCAAGTGTCTTTTAAAAGGCAGTTTTGGCACCGTATACGCGCCACATACAGCAAATAGGTCCCATTGCATATATGCGCCTTCTCTATGAAAAGCTCAGGAAGGACGCTTTCTTACATGTCTTGTGTATGCCAATCGTCCTGCTTTTATTCTTTTTATTACTTTATACCATGAAATTTCATTTCTAGATAACATGATTATAATCTTCATTGGCAACTGAATAAGGTCTCTCAAACATAACAGCTGTGATGCTCATTTGTGGTTTATATTTGTTCTTTTCAAAATTGATGTTGGGTTCTTCACTTTTGGTGCTTTCTTATTGTTCATAGTGATTTGTTGCATAAGAATTTGTTTCATTTTCATCCTCTCTACAGAAGTGATTCACATCAAAGGAGTGCCATTTTTTGTTTGCAGAATGCTTTAGAAGGTACTAAGATCCAATCAACAACCAGACGACTTCACAAGTAACGAATGCAATCATTATTGGTTGGAGAAATTGCTACTATGTAGACAATGCATGTATAGGGCACTCCATATGTAGATATTCCGTAGTACCTCTAATTCTGTGGTAATGGATTGCCACAGAAATGCCGATTTAAACCTTTAAGTTTGATTGCAAGACTCTAGTCTAAACAGCATTGAGCGGCACATCGGAAGTCCTAATTCTATTATATTATGTTTTGTATCCTCTTACAAGGGAGTGGCTGATCTAATTGTGCGAGGAGATTGTTACAAGATCATCTATATTTTTCTCGTCTTGGTTTGACTCCGGGTTACAAGACCTAATGTTTTCTCAAGTAGAGATATTTCCGAACGCTCTTTAAGCAGTGAACGATCTATTTCTCCCCGGTGTGGAGCCGTGAGGAGGGGTTTTCTTAGAGTTTATGTTGGCAGATAAGTGAAAAACAGCCTTTGTGACCCTTGCTCTCGCTATGATGACTACACCTCTTCAAGAACATGCAAAAAGTCATACTATACAAAGTTGTGACATTTTGCCAAAATGTGATCAGAATCTTTTTTGTCCTCGCTTATCATTAAGGGACACCTAAACAACTTGCTTCTCATAAACAAGTGTCTTTGCTTAAATGTTGGTCTCGTCATTCCTGTAAATTTATACAGGTGTAATAGCAAAGGAGTGAGTATAAGGATATGGTCTTCTTTCTCTAACGGGCTGAATCAAGTTCCCTATATATGTAGATATATGTCTCATGCTTCCAAGACAAATTGTAGTTGAAACGTGAAATCGCTCTATAGCTCGGATCCATCATGCGCCTCAATGCATTTGTTTATCGGCCATGGGTTTTCTCAAGTAGAGGTATTCGCTAATTAAGAATGAAGAAATAAATAAATTGCCCCACCAAAATCAACAAATTGGGAAATTTAACAGTTTCTGGAGTGGGTTATTGTCATTCATAAGTTAAGGTTTGGCTGGAGAACATCCAAATGTTGTTGCAGGCAATAAGAAATGCTTGGATGATGTAGCATATGAACTATTGGAAAGTTGCAAGGATTTTTCAAGCAGAAGATAGAGCCATTTCACAACCTTGATGAATATTGCAGCAGGTTAATTAGAAAGGTGATGTGCAAAAAACGAAGTAGCTCCCATGAGCTTGAACTTTACGCTAGCACCATTTCAGGTTGGTCAAATTGTGAGAATGTTGATGCATCATTTTAACTTTTTTATATGGACCAGAAAGATGCTTATATAATTACAATGTGCTTTTGGAATGTTTGATTGCAGAACATAAGTTTGAGTTACTGAATACGCCAATACTCATCTCAAGCTAGATTATGTAATATCTGTGATGCTATAACATTCTGTGGTAGCAAAGTTAGAAGAGCATATTGAACCTCTCATTAACATCCTTTGTTAGTTGTCACTAGCTCTTATTAAAACAAAGTTTCAAATTATCGCTAATGAGAGCTTTTGTTGGCTTGGACTGTAATGTACCTATCATCTAAAGCAAGAGTAGGTGATCTATGTCTTTGTATAGCAGGAGCGTATGTTGTAGTTTTTTCCTTACAAATTATATATGATGGATATAAACAATGACACACTTATAAGCAACTCAATGACATCAAGCTAAAATATTAGCCCGGCAACGCCGGGCACACGTTTACTAGTCTACTTATTTAAATTGTAACTTTCCGGCGGTGCTAACGCCGGCGCTTACGCTTTTGCCGGCCATGTTACGCCGGTTTCTTCATTTTCCGGGCAAAAAATTTTGTAGACTTGCAAAGAAACTTAAAAAGTTTCTTGCGGTTTTTGCTGATGCCGGTGTCCCCTTTCCGGCCGCCGGATGTAACGCTTTTTCCGGCCAAAAACTATTCTTCCGGCAACATTTCCTCTTTTGGGTCGTTGGCGGTCTGGCGATGGCGGTGGGCAATTATGGCTGTAGGCTGAGGGTAATGAGCCGTTACACTGGATGCTGAATCCCGTTCCCACCTCTTCAAATCCTCGCCAGTTTCTCTCCTACTGCCGCTTTGTTTCAACAGCAAGAAAGGGGAGGAAGCTTGCAAAGATTCAACCCACCTCTTGCATAGGATTTGGTTTTGGGCTCTGGGATTTGCAGCTTCATTTCTTTGTGGCGCTTTAGGGCTTGAAGTCTCTGCGATTAAGTGCCAAAATGGAGCGGGAGAATCTCTGCTGATGATGCTTGGTGGCTTGGTTTTAAGAAAACGTCTCCGTTCAGCGATTTGGCAGTTTTTAACCAGAGGTGCAGTTTTTAACCAAACGTCTCCGCCGTGCAACCCTCAAACCCGTAAATCTTGTGCATTCGTCTGGTTTTACAGAGGTGTGTTTTACTGTGGCAAATCGGCCAGTTTCTTGCACATAAATTGCCCTCTGTATTCAATCCCGGTAATATCAAGAAATCCTTCCAAGAAATAATACTTCTTTTGCATTCGTGTGTCTTAATCGGCTGTGGCAACTCTTAGTGTTTTGCTTCGATTATGCAGTAAAGGATTAAGTTACAATCTCGGTGAAGCAGAGCATTTTGTTTTCCTTTTAGCTGGCGTTTTTTATCCTTTTCCTACTCATAATAATCGGGATGATTCGCTTCCTGTTGCTTTCCATGATTTTTTGCCAACGCTTCACGATGGCAGAGGCAATCAAGCATCCTACCAGCTTCATCCGGCATCAAGTATCAGATTTTCCAAGGCTTCTGGTTCTTTCTATTTCCTCTTCATTTGATTTTTGCCGGGTTAAAAGTCTTCAGGAGCATCACCATTACAACTTTTCTCCCAGGCAACTCGAATCTAAAGCCCCAGGTGCACCGGATCCATCCAGCATTAGGTAGAATCCTTCCTGATTCCTTCATTTCTCATTTGATTTTTTAATGTTTATATAAAAGTATTTTGAGATTTTGAAGAGCTTGGGGAGTTTTTCGAAAACTTAGGTTGGGGTTGAATGAACGATCTGCCATGGCATTTAGGCACAGTTCTCTGTACCCCTATTTTAGGTTTTTGTAACGCCCATTACCATGTTTCTTTCAAAATGCAGAGAGGCGGTTGGGGATCTGGAGAGTTGATTGCATGCTGAGTTAACTGTTACAAGGCTTCATGCAGTTTGTTTACCGTTCTTCTCCTCCGTCTTTCACATATGATCTCTGAAAATGCAGAAGCCGTTCAGAGACCATCTCAAACAGTGCCAGGTGAAATCCTAATGCCATTGTTATGAGCTTCACCATTCTGCAAATTGTGCAATAATCCCTTTGTACCATTTGCTGGTTAATCTGACATTTTCTCTTGCTAGACGATGCATGTTAGGCATTTGCCAGTTCGTCCATCCTTATTACCATAGGATTGAAAATTTAACTTTTGAAAGGTTCCTTTTAGGGAATCAAAGAAAGCATCTATATATTTGATTTGATTAGCTGTATATCTATGCATAATCTGTCCTGCTTTGCCTTGCTTTTAAGCCCTGAAAGCATTTTAGATTACAGTTTGTGTAGAGCTAGGCCGTTTTGCAAGATTCCTGAATCAAGCATTCAGGCAAGATCTGATAATGCAGGACCATTTTGTGTTGCAAATACATCTTATTATAGATTTTGTTATGGTTCTTATTTCTAAAGCATTTGTAACTTAAAACTCTGCGTGTCTCTGTGTCTTTTTGTCCATTATTCCATCTAGTGCTATTGCTATCATCATCCATGCAGGAACAAAGGAAGTCGCCATATTCCCATGGCAGCGTAGCAGACTTTAGAAGGTTCATCATTGAGAGTATCTTTTAGACTACTACCATTTGATAGTCTTTTGTTCTTCTGTGGAACGTACAGGTACAATATATTTCCTTCAAAATAGTTTCTATTTCTTCTTCAAAAGATCTGAGGTTAAAATAGGCTTCGCATTTGTATTGTGGAGGTAAAGTTGCTTCAAGAACATAATTTTGGATTTACAGGAAGTCTTATTGTTTCCAGGCTTTGTAAGTATATTTTCATTTTGACATCCCCTGTTGCAGAGCTTAGATCTTAATAGTTGCCAACCCCTTTTTGTTGCATTTTTTAACTGGTCTATGAACTCTGGTATGTCTCCACTTATTCTGCTCACTTTCTTTCTGTGGTTTCCAGCAGTTGACTTTTCTTTTGGTGCACAAAAACCTGGCTGATGGATCCTATTCTATGCAAAAGATTTATGAAACAAAATGTACATTGATGGATGCAGCTTATAGGCATTGCAAGAAATTACTGAGAGGAAAGCAGGCTCCAATGCTGGATTCAAATTCTGGGTAAAGGTGCACAAAATCTTGATTCTTTTGATGTAATGCTTTCCCTTTTTGTAGTTAGTTTTCTGCTAGGCTTCATATTTTTGAATGCATGTTACCATTTGATCCATACACAATTGTTGTGTATACCACTGCATGCATTATTAGATGAGTGGTTGCCAGCTATGTGGCACTTCCCCATCACTGATTGAACTATAGTATGAAAGCCAGCTGTGGCTGCCTGAGTAGAATTAAAGTTTTTATAAATTGAGTTTGTAGACTCCAGCAAGAGGAAGGGGTATTCAAATTTTAGAAATCTGGATGTAGCCTTCATTGGGACAAAAGATGCAAGGTGGTTCGTATTGCAAGTATTGAATCATTTTTGTAATGTTAACAACCTTGGTATCCTTATGTTGTCTGTAAACTACTGTTCATCAATTTATTGCAAAAGTGTAGGGATAGAAGTACTTAATATCCATCTATTGCAAAAATGTAGGGACAGAACTTGGCGCTGCATCTATGTTTATGCTTATCTTCTTTGAGAATGGATTAGTTTGAATATTTGGGGTTCAAATTCCTGCAATCTATTGCATCTCCGTTGTTATATATGCATTGCAGTTCTATTAAGTTGCTCATCTGTTGGATTTTGGACAGAGGTTTTACACAAAGGCCTAGAGCTTTTGAGTTGCAGCTTATAAGGTTTGATACCACTTTTGCCGTGGAAGTACCAAACTATTTCCGGATGAGACAAATAGACGCTGGCGCAAAATAGAAGCCAAGAGGTTAAATGCTACTGCAAAAATAGAAGCCAAGAGATTAGCCCGGCAACACTTTGAGAAAATGACGACAATATGATTACTAGAAATTGTGTCATTATATCCCACTCAAGATTATTAGGGATTATTTTAGAATTAAGTAGTTTTACTACAAATCCAAATCTATGCACGACGATGTAAACTTATTACTTCACCTTTTCTTTAACAAGTACATATCTTTCAAATGTCAAACCCAACTTATTCAATGTTATACTTTTACAAATGCAAAATTCTGGGCTTTACTATAATAATGCCAACCAACTTTCATCAAACATATTTTATAAATGCACCCACTTTTACTTATAATGTTTTGGGGAGTCTACTTAATAATCCTCCAAAGTGTACGCTTATTGTAAGCGCTTGCACAAATATTGAAGGCGCTTATCGATGTCGGATGGAACATGTATGTAATGTAAGAATCCGTGGTCGTACTCTATTAGTACCTAAAAATATAATCGCTACTTAACTCTCGCCACTATCAATTTTTTTGAGGGTACTAAATTTATGATTTCTATTAATAAAAAGTGGCCCTAAGACCTTTATTACAAAGTGGCCCAAATGGCTCCATAGAAGAAGTAGCACAATAGTAAGCCCAAACTTGGAACAAATTCACCGCGATGCTTTCACACCATCTTGGCTAAGCATAGAGATCCTTAATTCCATTATTGAAGCACTGACAACTTGAAGCTCCCACCGATAGATAAATTCTAGTTAAAATGTAAGAAAGAAAGGACAAGTATCTTCCCGCTAACCTGACCTCGCAGATGCTCCTATACCGCAAAGACTAAAGGGCTTCGTGACCCCATTTCCAAAATGTACTATGGAGTAGTCACCCATCTTCCAAGCAATATGCGTTCCTATAGGCTTCCTCCCATGGAGTGGTCCAAATGCCATTCCTTTTCCCTCGCCATCTAAGGTATAAGTCCAAACTCCAATAAGCCCCTCGACACCGTTAGGCCTCCTCTTGGTCTCCCCGGCCCAAAAAGCCCCATTGCAAATCCCTAGCATCATTCCGAAGAATCCATGCTTACCTTCATTATTCCAAAGTCTCTCCTAGTAGTCAGATAGAAGGGGCTTCAAACCTCAGCCTCTACAAGAAATAACTATAACAAACAACAATGTAAGCCCTGAGCACTATACTATGTCATAAAAACTAAACAACTAGAGCAACTAAGCTCAGATCCATTTCCTGCAATGAGTGTAACCACAAAAGTGCGTTCTCTGCTGCAATGAGTAAACTTCAAGGCAATAGCATAACCAATGTGCGCGTTCAAAGGCAATGAGTGCAACTTGAAGAAGAATCCATGCTTATGCCTCTAAAGTGAAGAGGATCTATGAACTATCCAAACCGAAAGAACATGTTCGATTTTCCCTCATGAAACCACTATACTAGCCATAAAATCCCTCGCTAACACTAGCTCTAGCCTACCTTACTTATATCACTAATCGCTAATCCAAGACCGCTCTCTACCTTTATCATTTGATGCGTATGAAAGAACCCTAAAGCAAATGGGCAATGCTCCAAAGAAAAACCTTCTTTTGTATCAAAGCTGAAATCGGCTACTGCATCGGGTTCTAATACAAGCATTTGATCGAGTATGACGGGACTTCGCTTTTCCGTACCTCTGGGCCGATCGTCAGAAGAAAAATGAGTTGGATGCAAGCCACGCCGCCTAGATTTTCTTCGCGCTCTAAACATTCCTTAAATCCTATATAAAAATCTTACCATCAATTTTGCCGCTAATGTAGCATTTAGTATTTTCAACAATCTCTATTCATTCTTCTTTTGAATAGAGGGCTGGGCTGGCTTAACGACTGTCTCTGCCGAAAAACAGTCAGAGATGGTTTGGTTCCTATGAACTTTTACTTGCTATTCTTTTGATTTTTTCCTTCTATTCTTTACTTATTCATGTCGCATTGAGCTAAGGCTGCATTTTAGAGATTATAGTTTTCAATTGTTCTTAAGACCCGTGGTGTTTTTGCGTGTTCTGTGCAATATCTGTCATGCATGCAATCGGTGACTCTGCAAACTATAGAAACCGCATCATGCCAAACACATTGATTAGATATGGTGGGCCCACATTAAGTAAGTACCTGCATTAAGCCTGCGAAGCATTTGGATTACATGGCATGTTTAAGTATTAAATTCAATGTGGGTAGAAGAACTCTTATCAAGGTAGGCGTGATAAAATTGCGCTGCGACAACTTTCGCGTCTTAAATTTGTCCATGGTAATCAGGCAGCCTACGGGCCCAGAGGCACCGCCACGAGGATCTGATGACACCTGTGTCACTCGCTAAAGTGCATAGCTTGCTCCCGCTTATGTGGTATTTTTGACTTGATAATTTGTAAATTGGCCTCACACAAAGGGCCCGCCGCAAGTGCACCCGCATGTGACAATCAGGGGAGGGTCTAGTGTGGTGGAATATGTGTCAGAAGCTGCGTTAGATATGCATCTCATCGGGCCGCTTCCGTGGGCACCGACAATGAGATGAGAGGAGGTCGTACCTGTATCACCTCCCACTTTATTTGGACATGCTCATGCCGCTTTAACCCCACTATGCCGTACCCCCTCGCCATCCTCGGGCTATACTAGATTTTGCGAGCGCAGGACTACCGAGATGCTCTGCGGATCGCCTCGCCAGAATTCTCATGACCCCCACACTAGTGCCAGCATGCACTGGCCAATTTCGCTATTACTTTACGCACATGCGCTTCATAAGGTGACCCTCCCCGCGGTCAGCCACTGCGACAGCAACATTTCCAAGGTAACCGTGGTTTGCGCAGAGTGTAAAGAACGCAAGCCGCCAGCCCGCCACATCTCCGGATCCAGTAACTCCACTTTGCAGCCACCACACAGCACGCGCCTATCCGCTGAGACAGCGCTTTACTCCGCCGTGCATCGTGAGATGTTCGCCCACCGACACTCATCCTCAACCTTTGCCAGTGCTTCGGGCGGCCAGCCCGCCCGCTGTGACATCACACCTACAGCGGGAAACGCATCTTCAAAGAGCTCTACGACCAACGGTGACGCGATAATGCCCCATACTCCCCACGGATGGCCCCCATTGGTTCTCGCGCAGAGAGAGGATGTTGTGGAGGGCCCGCACCGCCACTGCAGCGCAACACCCTCGGCGGTATGCGTGCCGAAGTTACCTAAATGGGCAGTGGCACCACCGGTGCCGATCCCTCACTACCCCGCTCAATGTGAGTATTGCAGAAGGTTTCCATAATGGACCACAAGCGGTTGTCCCCATTCACAAGGGCTATTCAATAATCGTCCGCCGCCACTACTCACGACATCATGGTCGCTCAAGATTCTGCCAACTGTTATCGGCATTCTCAGCAAAGAAGCCATGACTACCAAGGGGTAGTATATGCGAGCCTCACAAGTGCTTTAGACCCCCGCCACTCAACGCATTGACCATATCTTTACACTCATGGGCATCGATTGAAGATACCAAAATTCATCTACAGGACTTGTATTGCTAAGCTTCAGGACTTCGCGAAGGCTTTGATAATTTACTTCTCCTGAAAAGTTATAGCTGGGGATCAAGGCCAATCACGCTACCGCTCGCGTAATGCCATATACAGTCGTATGAGGAGCTGCTTTTGGCGTGATGCGTACCGACGCCAAGTATCTACTCAGTATTCCGGGTCCCAGGGCCGCCTCACCAACATCTTTGCCACGTTTCGGGCCAGAGCCCCGGCCATCGGCATGGGGGATGATGCGCCTTTTGCACCTGTGTCATCCTCGCCAAATTTCATCTATGCGACGATGTTGACCTTCAAATGACGAATTTGCTATGCGTAGCCTCCTCATCCGATGCCCTGTGGACACATTCTCACAAAGGCTGCATGCGCGTGAATCGCCAAGATCGTGGTGGTTCTCTATATCCTCTGCCACCCCCACGCCCCGCAGACTCACATCTGGGATAAATGGAGGTCACGCCCACCTAAGGCACACCTAGGGAGGGAGCCCCCTCGGCCGCTGGGAGGCATCTATCCGCTGGCGCATAAAGAAGCCGGAAAGCGCTGGCGCTATGCGTAACAACAAATACCAGCGTAGCTCTATGATTGGGGCCACGCCACACATCTCGCACCGGGTCGAAAGCCCGGCCCTTCTGCATGGTCGTAGGTTTGGGGCCCGGCCGCCTCTTTGGCTAATCTAGAATGACTTTGGAGCAGTGCGGTGAAGGCATTTTGGCACTGCACTTGGGTGAAACCTCAGTCCCCATCGATTCTCGGCCAAGTAGAAATCGGATTCTTGCCGCCGCCAGGCACTTTGATGTATTACATCGCCTATTTTCGTAGTACACATGGGTATGCCTACCGCACCGGGCTTACTGCGGCAATGGGCCCGCAGCCGCTCGTGGCCTCGCTGGAGGGTAAGAGAGACTGGTTCGGGCCAGATGGAACCGCAGTAGAGCAATGGGTGCGCGGTGTGTGGACATACAGTTTATCAGATACTGGGCGGAGTTCCGATGCTTGCTTCCTTGGTAAGCTCGGGACTCGCCGCTTGTGAGTGCGTCAAAACGTCTATTATAAGGAGCGTGATCAACCCCGTGGTTAGCCAGGGCCCGTAGGCTCTACTCATAGCCTTTACCGCCCCTTTAAAAGCGCGGTACTGTCAGTTCTTATTCGCATTGCAGTGTGCCTCATTCCTGATTTGTGATTCTTGTGGACAGAGCCCCGCATGCCCCACTGAGTTATTGAGTAATGAGTCTCTACACTCCTTCCGGGAGTTGCTCAAGATTCACGATTCGCCGACACGCTTCTCCTCAAAATTTTGACTTCGGTCTCTGCATTTGTTGATGAACACACCACAAGATGCGTTCGTGGTCATACATTCTGAGGTAATTGATCCAGCCACCCGGTTCTGCGATATTCTCGCCTCATTGACCAAACACTATTGGCGTAAGGAGTGTATACTGGCTTTTTACCGTACATGGTCGTTTGCGCTGATTGCCATGGTTTTCCCTCAAAACTCTTCGCGCAGGTTAATCCGGCAACTACGCTTAAAAATTGTATCAGTTGGTCTCCGTGACTTACAAAAATACCTTCCTTCCTTCCTTCCTTCCTTCTTATAATTAATGTCATAAATAAATTAAGTGGAAGTTGATCATTTCAATGAGGACTACATTATGTCAGGGATGTGACGCTCTCCTAAAATATACAACGATATTTGGAGGCCACGCCACCATACAAGCCTATTATATCGCAGAGTTCAGTATACCATCAAGTGTGTAGTGCATGGCTGCTATATTACATAACTTGTTAACCTTAGGATGGAACTACTTCCATACGCCCCATCCTATTGGCAACCACCTGGACGCACCCCTAGTGGCTTCAAGCTACCTGTGACATGGCAACCCTAACCGCCACACCCAACCCTAAGCCACTTTTGGCTCCCACCACCTTGAACCCTTATTTCATCTCCTAAACTGCTTCTCGAGAACCGCTTGTTGCAAAGATAGCACGGATCAACAGCCCCACTGCGGGATTAGATTAGGTTTGAAGCTATCCCCGAACTACTGGTAAGTCATGGAGACTCCTGCAACAGTGAAGTTCCTCCGAGCAGGTATTTGAGTAGTCTTCAGGGTAGATCATCCGGAAGCTAGGACTCCGTGATGAGCTAAGATCTTGTATTTCTAGTAAAGCCCTCCCAGAACTCTCACTGGATTTGAACCCTAATCAATGAACCCCAACTATAAGTTAGATTGTATATGATTAGGGATTTTTTACGCATTTATTATTTATCAAGTGTTATGTGTAGTTCTACTTCAGGCGCGCCTCGTGTGAGCCTGCAGAGGCCAGGTAGGAGGCTGCGGTGGAGCGACCCAGAGCACCACACAACCCAGGCTCGCTGGTAAGATAGAGAGAGTCCCCGAGCGCCAAGCCATCGGGGACTCGAGGAGCTAGGCTTATAGCTAGCTGGTCACCGCAGGGCCGAAAGCATGGGTCCCAGACTCTGGGTCACTGGTGTCTCCCCCGACCTCCGTGAGCTGCGTGCTGATCCTGGGCTCCTTTGCCTTTGGGGGAGTCCTGACCTGCAAGGACGGGTGTCACCACTATCCCTCTAGGGCCTACAAGTGAGATACCCTTCCCAAATTACCCTTACCAGGAGATGCAACCTTGAGTAGCCTCGTTGGGTGATACCAAGAGGTTACATCTCCGGCAGGTTATAGTCATGACAGAGTCTGGTTTAGTCCATCTACAAAGTATGCACAAGAGGGGCAGATGGAATAGTCAACTCTAGCCATTGTCTATAGCCAGCCCGCCATTATTATATCTCGGTCTGCTCTATTTTGAGACCCAACCATTAATCTACTTTCCCTTACGAGTCTGAGCCTGGGTAAGCGCTTATGTATTTTACGATATGTTGGTATCTATGATAATGGATGTGCTACCTTTCGTGGTAGTTGATTATGTACTGTCGTTTTGCCAGTGTTGATGTTGTTGTATGCTTACGCTGTTATAGGAGCCCATATGGGACAGGTGCACAAGACACTTCTATGTCTCTCACTCCGGCCCAAATATCCTGTGAACTGCGGTGTGAAGGAAGGGCCATGTAGTAGATACGGATGGGAGGATTTCCAGAGTATACGTGTCGATATTAGCTAGGAGCCGCCAATGGTGACTCTCCCCTTACTTAATTTTTTTGAATTTTCTTAATTTCAATGGCTCTTGGTTGCTAAATTATGAGTTTACACCATTTTTTACCAGGGCCTCTAATTTGGACAATTCGTCAACCCATTTCGTGTGGAATTTGGTGTTAATGCATAATTTCCACTCCATTTTACTAGAATGTTCCTTTGGCTCATTCATCTTCCCTGAATTTATAACTTAGCATAACTCTACCCTGCTACTTGGGGAAGAAAAAACTTCTTGCCACTATCGAGGTTCAAGGTTGGAGATCTCATTCCATACCTTACTTAGGCCAATTATTCTACCTAATCAGGGTTATGGCCAGTGCTAGCTCTTGTTCAGAAGGGTAGCATATCCATCCATAGATCCATCATAGATATCAACACATCGTAAAACACATAAGCTCCTACTAGGGCTCCGACTCATAGGATAGAATAGAATTTTTATCGTCCACGGAGACCAATTGGCCTATGGGACCCAAACGAAAAGAGAGCAAAGAAGCGATATCAAGTAGATTAAACCTACTCAGTTTCAGGAAAAGACCTTAGGCAATAATAAGTATGTTGGTATTAATCAGAAAAGTAGATCACTACCGAGTCCCAACATAGAGCGTATCGATATAACAATGGAGGGGCTGGCTATAGAGAATGGCTAGGGTTAATCACTCCATTCCGCCTCCCCGTATACTTTGTAATGGGCTAAACTAAGCTTATGAGGTGGATCAGAATCGACGAGATACACAACCTCAGGTATCACCCCACGCAGGCTAATCTTGCTTGCATCGCCTTGGCCCGGATGAGGTAGGGAAGAGAGGAACCCCTGTGAGCACAATGGTTTGATAGGTGCTAGAGAATGTGTATGGCACACTGCCCCAACTTCCCAAACAAAATGCATAAAACCCCGCAACTCCCCGAGATCAGGCTCAGAAGTGTTCCTACTTCATGAAGTGACCTGATATAAGCCCCACTCGTGTGTCTCCACAAATGTGTCACAGAGACCCACTCTATCTTGCCAATGACCCCTCAAGTATGTGTGCCTACCACCCATAACTTCCATAGCCTGGTGGGCTCTATGGCCAGTCCTACAGTAGGAAACCAGTGGTCTAAGCTAGAAGCATCATCTAAAACAAGGCTGCTAGTTCTCTACCCCCCTTCCCAATACAAGAGGTGCAAACATGATCAACCAACATCATATATCCACAGCCATGATAAATAAAGAGAATAGCATCTAATCCTACTCAGAGGTACCCAACTTAGTAAAGAAGTTCATTGATTAGGTTCAAGATCCTAACCGAGAGTTCAAGGGCTCTAATACTAGAAATACGATGCTAGCCTGACCGAGTTCTAAACTGTGATGATCTACCTAGAAAGCTACTCCAAATACCTGCTCCGAAAGAACTTCCTCTTGCTCCTGGCATCCCCATGGCTTGCAAATGATTCGGGGTAGCTCTCACTCCTTCTGATAGAACAACACGGTCTTGGGGTCATTGATTCGTATGTTGTCCCGCAATGAAATGGTTCCTAAAAGGAGTTTCTGCTAATCGTGATTCCAAGACATGGGAGCTAAGCAAAGGGTTTAGGTTGTTAGGCCATAAGTATGTTTGGTTGCCATGTCATGCCAAGTGGTTCCACTAGGATGCGATCGTGTTGCGATTTGTTTAATAAGATGGGGCCATATGGAAATGGTTCCATCGTAAGGTTGGCAAAGTTATGTAATATAAGTTGGCCATGCTCCCCTACTCCACTTGAGGTGTACAAGGCTACTTGAAATAAGACCAATAAGGTGTTTAGCTGGACTGGAAAAAACCAAATTAAAAAGATGAATAAACTAAATTGCATCTAATAAGTACATTTGCAAGAAAATATATATGGAAACATGGATGTTCAAGGTAGGAATTTGGGCAAAACCTACATTTTATCGCAATCTTATGATCTACATCCAGATAGATATACAATCTAAATAAAGGCTACTGATACACCAACAATAAATTGTTGAGCCAAAGTCAAGTTCCCATGCATTCGCATTAATGGGATGCCTCATGCACAACAAAAGGCAAGGTGAGCATCGAGCACAAAAAAAAGAAAGAAATAGGTGATAGAAATCTAAATAGCTGCAGTACAGGGGCGCAACTGGTTGCCGCTATTTACCATGCTCACTAAAGGAAACTTTTGCTCGCAATATGTTGGAGCAGAAGGAACCAATCTTTAACAAGTTGAATTTGTACATGCATTTGATGTAAGATACTTCAGTCCTCTATTTATCTTGTATCGCTTATGGTATGTGATAGAACCACCTCATAATCTTGGTTGATCGACATGAATATAGCAAGATAGAAGAATGTGAATGCTTGCCAATATGCTCACTACCATAACTACAAACTGCTCATATGATTTAATAAACTACAAACACAACAGATTGTTGTAAACCTCAAATTGTGGTAATCATTGATGCACTTCTTTAAGCATTTATGTCGTTTGCAATGTTTGCCCTTAAAGTTCATAGTACAATGCATAGACAAGAAATGCAAGCAGCTTCCGCGGTAAGTATACATCAAACATGCACTGGGACATGTGTGTCATTGTTCTTTTTGTTAACCAATATGTCAAGACTTTGCTTTATGGCTCTATGAGGAACCCGAGTATCCTCTCGGGAAAACATATTTTTTACATACTTTTGCGCCAGGAATGATTCATGGTTGATAGATTCCATTATATAAATATTAGAGCCAGGTACGTCTACCCAATCGTTGGTTAAATTAACTGGAAGGTCATCTGTAAGAATACGGCGGGTGGCTAGGCAAGTTTTCTGCAAACCAATGTTGTACTAAGTATTTATTTTCTGAAATTGCCTGCACAATACACTTAAATTTTAGCCCCTTTGTCCCATCTACAGGAGAACTCTAGTTTTTTCTCCGCAGTTTCTCGCTTGTTCATCGAAAGCACCCATTATCCTTCTAACTGCAGGACGCTCCCCTAAAATACAATAAAAAATATCGATATTTAAAGGCCAGCCACGCCACCATAAGAGTCATTGAAACTGCAGCATGTATAAAAGTCTGCCAATGTGGAAAAATGGAAAAATGAAAAAATGTGCCATTTCTTGCAATAGATGGCTATGACATGCAGTTGTAGCATGCATTCAAATATGCAGCATTTTTTTTTTTTTTGAAGGACGACATTCAAATATGCAGCATGTAGCAAGATATAAGTTACTTCATGTTGTTTCATTGAAATATATCATAGCCTACTACATCTTTTATTTGTAAAAGCATTAGGCCCATGCTCACAAGAATATTCTTTATCCCATATAAAAAAGCAACATTATCGATCTCAATGATGTACTGCTATTTGTTCCATGCTATTTTGGCATTAATAAAGGAGGTGTGGATCTTATTATTCAGAAGTTATCATGCATCATTAATATCAATAACAAGTTATTGACAATTTCATGTCTTTTTCAAGTGGTATGATCAAGAATGCGCAAATTGAATGCTAGATTATGACTTACAGTTTGTTGGCCCCACTGTGAAGAGAAGTCTTCTTCAGGCAAGCATTGATTAATTGCAGGTAATATTGACATTTGTTTTCATGCAGGTCAGATTTTAGATAGTGTAATACACCACATTTGCTCTATTGCTCAGTGAGCTGGTAAAATTTGCATTTTGCAAGCAATCTTTGTAAACATTGCCTAGAATTTTAAGCTGCCAACAGAGGATACGATCCAACGTCAAGTATGTTACAAGGCAATATTTGCTTCTACAGTCTACTATATTTCTAGCTTTTGTTTTATGTAAATACTAAGTGATCTGAAGAGTTCCAACAATTTAAAATCTATTTAAAAGGCTAGAGAGAAGCATGAGCATATGACATACATCTCTTTTTGTCTCTGATATGCTAAAGAAGATTTTTTTATCTTGATATTTTAAAGAGATACTAATTGGTCTATTGAAGGTAATTCCTTTTGGAAGAACAAGAAGATGCATTGTTTTATTGACAAGCCATAGCCATCAGTAAAGTAGCACTGTGAAGAGTGCGACTAAATTAGCATTGAAATTGCATAGAAGTCTACTCTATTCATAGTTACCAAATACAAATACGGAATATGATACGACATGCCAAAAAAGAAAGTTGTTCCTTATTTACTAGATGTTTATTATTTGAGAGAAGTGCACTACGGATCTGTATATAGTTTTGTGTCAGAAGCACTTAATGGGCAAGTTCTTAATGTCCACTCAAGGGCACAACTATCTTCATGTTTTACATGTTTTGGTTCGTATATATTGTGAATACCTTTTATATAAACCACGATTCCGTTAATTTGAAATTATTACACATTTTATTTTTTTTTTAAATGGCATAAAAATGCATCTTTCACACCTGATTTTGTGGTTCTTTAGAGTAAAATATAGGATTTTAAGGCTTCAATTTCCAAAGAATCTGATTTAAGGTTGATCAAAACATTAAAATATGAACATAAAATAGGGATTCAAAATTAATTTCATGAACAATAATGGTCTATTCACATGAACTTTAGTTGTAGAAAAATTAAGATTCTAACCTTTTAGACCAATATATTAGGTCCAATTCGAGGTTGCCTTGCAAGAATAGAGACCCTTCTCTGCCATATCTCGCGCTTCGCACAAGAATTGATGCAAAAATACAAATTTCAGCTATAAAAAAACTAAGATTCTGACCTTTCAGATCAATATATTATGTCCAATTGGAAGGGGCATTGGCAAGAATAGTATACTTTTCTTTGCCACATCTCGCGCTAAGCGTGAGGGTTAATGTAAGAATTTAAATTTTAGTTATACAAATTGGATGCCACATGGCAAGAATCGCAACCCATTCTCTGTCACATCTCGCGCTACACGCGAGGGTTAATGCAAAAATACAAATACTTTCATATCAATATACTGAGTGCAATTGGATGTCATATGACAAGAATAGTAGACCATCTCTGCCACATCTCGTGCTTAGCACGATAAGACAAAATAGGGAAAAAAAAAGTTTTTTTTTTTCCTTTCTTTTGCCTATTAAAAAAAAAAATCCCCTTTTTTTTCTTTTTTCCCCCTTGTCGCGCTAAGCGCGAGATGTGGCAGAGAAGGATCTACTATTCACCTTTGGCTTCCCCTTATTTCTCATATAATCTGGAAACAAATAACCAAAAGCATTTCAAGAGTATTATACATGAACTTTTTGCAAAATGAATCGATTTGACAATACCCATTTATCAATTTCAAGCCTGAAAGCACCCATGTAAGTATCTTTGCAAGACCATCGTGTCAACTTCATGGAAATTATCATCACTTTGCAACAAAGTTAAAAGATGATATCTTCTTTGCTGGCTAGCCTTAAAATCAATTTTCTTAGCGCTCTTTTGAGATTTTAGAGAGTGGGATGCCATCGTAAAAAAAAAAATCATGGCCATGATGATTTTGGCTAGAAGAGGTGTTAGCCTTGAGGGAGGGTATTAACATATATCAATCCTCCACCTCATCTGTATTATCCACATCTAAGTATGACATGGCATTCATGTAAATGGTCGTGTCCGTGGCCAACAGTCGTGTCTGTTACTTGAGTCAGCATATACATAAAGCTATGTGATAGGCTTGTTCTCACGTTCTCTATTGGATATACATTGCATTCTAGTTGTCTCCTTGTTTTCCAATATTACGTACTTGGCAGTATGAAACATGTGCGTGCAATAAAAAGGGAATTTTTTACCTTTTGCTTTGTATACTTACCATTAGGGGTTTTTTTTACCATTATCTGGGGCAAAATGTATAGTTTAGGGGTTAAATTATCTTCCAAACACTAGTATACTAGGGATGTTTTTGCTTCGAAGGTAGACATTCATAACCCCTTATTACTAAGTGCATCCCTCGGGCCTCCAATTCACTTACTCTCTTTCTGAAAAGAATTATTCTCAAGTCATGGCATCCTTCAATACCAGATTGGATGTGATCACCTGTTTAGCATAGAGTTTTGGTCGGATAAATTCCAATTCACTAATCCAAATTTGGCTGATTCCATTGAAACTCAAAAAAACAGTAATGATCTCTGCAATTTACAGAAAATTAGATTCCATGAGAAAGAGAGATTCTAGATTGATGAATAAGATGAAAAATACAGTGTTTGATAGAGAAGATCTTAGCAACAAATGTAGGCAAGGAATAGCCAGACTCACACTTAATTACCTTTACAAGTTTATTAAAAGATATTCATTTGAAGGCAAGGCATGTCTAATGAAGATGGTCATTTATAACCACCAAATGGAAATCTCACAACCTAGAATCTTGTTGAATCCAAAGGAATACAAAGCAGTAAGGTGTCGTTTAACAATCTGAAACAAATGGTACCCATGAAGTCAAAGAGCCACAAAACAATGCCATTTGGCGAGCCAGAACTTCAACATTGGTGATGGCTTTGTCCACAAAATTGCGATGCAATTCGAATATGGCGGGGCTCTTAGGTACATTTTCCACTCTTGCGTGCATGCCTGTGCTTTCTTATGCTTTTACGTGTTTGGTTTTGTTGGACGATGCTGACTGAGACATGTTAATTGGATAATGTACATATTTCTTATATTAGATGTCAAAAAGTCCACAATTGCAACTATTGCACTAGGGAAATCGGAAGCCATCCTTGAAAATGGTTTATGGTTTTCAAAGAATGTTGAGGTGTGATTCTCTCAACCCTAGTTGTAAGCAGCGCATTTCAATATTTTTCAAAGCTTTTAGAGGTCATACAGGTATATATTTCTATATAAACACTCTTGTAATATCCCTGATTACCTTATTTACTTGAAGGCTTTCAAAAAGCTAAAGGCTCTTTAAGTTAAGGAGGTATCAAAAAGGAAAACCTGCTATAGCATATACCATGTTGAATTGGAGTACTCGAGAGTAACATTAAGTGATTTAAGATTCCGCCAATATGGAGTATGAAAATCAATAAACTGCATGAGTCAAATTCAATTCACTTATTAAATGCACTGTACTTAAGTATTACCACCATCATATGGTCCTTCCTTTCATACCCAACCATTCTACCAACTATAGAAAAAAAGTCTCCATATGCATTAGATTTAGGGTGCTTTAGTGGAACTGATAGGTGGTCGCAATTATCTCTGAAATACCTTATTAGTAGCATAATATAATGGCAACAAAGTAACTTCTTAAAAGTATGTCATGGCCCGCCAAATAAATGGATGCATGATCTTGCTTCTTCGTGAGGTTCATCTTTTTTTTTGAGGCCAAATTTACATTTTTCACACAAAAAGTACCCTAAGACTTTTATTACAAAGTGGCCCAAATGGTCTGATAGGAAGAAGTAGCACAATAGTATTCAAACTTGGAACATTCCGCCTACATGCTTTCACATCTCGCTACATAGAGATCCCAATCGCTTATTGTGCTTACGGACAACTTGAAGCTCCCACCATAGATACCTAATTAAACAAAAAGAAAGAAAAGACAAGTGGCCTTCCCTACAAGGTTAACTTGACTCAGATGCTCCATATCAAGAAGATTGTAAGGGCTTCTCAGACCCCATTTCCGGGAAATGTACTATGGAGTAGTCACCATCTTCCAAGCAATATGCAATTCCTAGGCTCCTCCAAATGGAGTGGTCCACATGCCAATCTTTTCTCGGCTACCTAAGGTATAAGTCCAAACCCCAATAAGCTCGAATAGTCAGTTAGGCCTCCTTGGTCTCCCCTCGGGTCCAAAAAGCCCCATTGCAAATCCCTAGCATCATTCTGGAAGAATCCATGTTTACCTTTCATTATTCCAAAGTCTCCCCTAGCTGGGATAGGAGAGGTTCATCTTTTTGGCTATGGTACTCTTTCCAATTAGACAAATATCCAGCACTTGTTTGCTCTAATGTTATATTTGATATTTAGTAATTTGTTTGAGGATCACTATTATCCCCTTCAGGTATAATTTTACTCATTCTATGCATGTTCCTATACCAGTGGGCTTTAGAAACCTATTTTAACTAGCCATCATTAGTTGCAGTGTGTTATATACATTAAGGACGAGTGAATCATAAATTTGAACAATCATGTTTACAACTTTTTAGCACAATTTTGTTTCATGACTTCTTCAATAGACAAGATATCTACATTATGTTTTTTCAATTGTGAGAGCGGGTTTGCCAGTACCAATGCTGGTGTGAGTTTGTCATCCACCTCCATGTTTATCTTTTTTGAGATATTGGTTTGAATATATTAAAATTGTTTACTGAACAAACTGAGTAAATATCGTCTTTATTATTGTTTTCTTATCCTGTAAAGATCAATTACATCTTCGTCACTATCTCTAAAAGCAAAATGATTTGTTTATGGTTTGTTTATTCATGTAATGTAATTACCTTTTATCAGAAGAAGAGATAGTGTATGGTCTAGATTGTTGGTTTTGGGGATTATCTGCATTACAATTGTGCAACTAATTATCTATTATTGTTGTGGTGGTGTTGGTAGCTCAAAAACAAAAATAGTATAACATGTAAAATAAGTTGGTATATGAGAATGTATGTATGCGCTTATACATCTCAAAACTTGTTCGACATACTTTAGACCAAAATGTGTATATATATAATTGGAAATCAACCATAATTGCAAGGTCCTTATCGTTGTTCCTTGAAGAAACAATTCGACAAGTATTTAACATCCTTCCAAGGCCATGAAACTATAGAATTCAAATCCATAACATCCTTGAACTTATATGTAAAATTGTTATAAGCGCATAACATTTATCTCCTTTCCCAAGCAGTAAGACAACATCTGGAAAAACCCCATACTCATGCTTGAACTCTTATAGTTTGTAAGAGGGAATTGAACGGCTTGAGGTGATGCATGATCTGGTTAGAAAGCTTTCTTAAAATAGCAATTGATAATTCTTTGCCTCTGCACATGGAACAACAACGTAAGTGCAATACTATTTTTCCTAACGTTCCTAACCGACATGCCCTTAACCAACTGGGCAACATAGTTTAGATGTTTATGAGTAGTCACTTCTACCAGTGTCTGGGGAATGCCTCTATGTGCATTATCTAAGCATCGAAGACTGGCTAAAATTTCCCATGTGCTCATAATAACTTTACTATGATCAGTCAGATTTACCCATGTATACCAGTGCCATTGTGATTACCAAAGCCGTTTTAATTATGCTGTAAATTACCCATGCATATAGGCACTGACACGCTTTTAAGGAAAAACTTAAATAGCGAGCTACTTGCAACAAACAATCAGATAGACAAATCAAGAAGAAAACAATCTTTAGATAAGAACAACAAACAAATTTTGGTTTCCACAACCAATGGATTTGGGCATCCGGGCCCACCCAACCGATCCAAGATAAGAACTAAGGCAATTCTACAAGGAAATGAATGAAAGGAATTGGTCGCAGCCTCATTATTCCTTCCTTATGATCAATCCGGACCTTACAACAGTTAAGTAGTTTGATAGGCTCAATCACCACCACCAAAGAATAGAACTCTATACAATCTCAGCTTATCCGGGAAGCCGATATCACCGCACCCGTAGTTCGAAAATCAAGTTACATCGCCAAATCAGAAATCGTATATCAAAGTGCCGCTTAGCTTGCGTAGGCCGAACAAGTCTGAGATTCCGCTCTCCTCTTCAGATTGACCGTTCTCCTCCCTTATAACCCAAATCGGGCCTTTTTGTCATGAAAGGTAGTCGCTGGCCGCTATTCTCATCTCCCCTAGTTGTCACGATTCCAATCTTCGTGAAGAATAACCTGCTTTGACTCCTTTTTCTAATTAAGGCATCTTCACGATGCACTATTTCTATTATTTGCCTTGCCAAATTAAGAGATATCCCTTTCCTTTAAAATATCTCCCTTATCTCTTGCTTGATGGTTGTGTAAAATACCTCGCCCCCAATGATATCTTGCCCTTGTAACCATTGTTTTGTTTTCCAACTGCCCCATTGTTTTTCCAAATGCCCCATTGCCTTAGTTTCTTTTTCCTCCTTCCGACCCTACTCTAGCATGCCCCCATATCAATCCACATCCCCTTCTTAAAGAAGATCGTCTCATGATCTTCCGTGAGACGCCTCCGTGAGGGCCCCATCCCTTCTAAGGCGACAGTTCCCAAACTCTCAAGGTTCTCCGCTAATTCAAGAAATAGTTACTTGATATGCTACCAGCATTTCCACAAGATGATATATCCTTGTACCTCCGCTGCACTGGGCTATCGCTTTGTACCCTCCACTTGCATTTCTTATTGGACAGTATTCCATGATACTAAACTATGGTGGTATCTCCCACCATAATGCTAGTATTTTGCATTCTCCGCTAAAGATTACTTAATTCGTATCTCCATGATACTGATGTAATTTCTTTTGTTAGGCCTATTGTGCAATAAATAACAATTACCACCTTTCAAAAATTACATCTAATGCACCATGTGTTATAATAATTTAATTTTTATTCCACATAAAATCAAATCTTACAAACCAAATCAAATCAAATCTTACAAATCTTATCCTAAGAGATGTAAATTTTTATGATTTTTACTCCATAGTACCAATTTGAGCTACTCTCTGCTCTTTGGCTATAGCCTTTGCCCGCTCCTCACTTTTCTTC
Organism: Isoetes taiwanensis; assembly: GCA_021234155.1. Taxonomy (NCBI): domain Eukaryota; kingdom Viridiplantae; phylum Streptophyta; class Lycopodiopsida; order Isoetales; family Isoetaceae; genus Isoetes; species Isoetes taiwanensis. The sequence goes on from JAJEKV010000037.1 coordinate 2,659,838, forward strand.
CCATCTTCAAGCACTTTAGAGGTCTCTCGTGCATATCCTCCACTGCTTGGGACCTTCAATAGCTGCATTTCTACAACCACGCTTGGACCCTAATAGCATGTATCGGGTACAACCTTTTGAGATTTAGGTGGTTCAACTTTGTGATCCCCCTTCTCCAAATGGGCAATCCTTTAGGAAATGACTTACATCTATAAAGTATCCACCTTTTGGTTCCTTAATTTCCTTCCGCAGCTCCAATTTGACTTCTCCTCACGCCTCTTTCTAACCATTGGCTCATTGCCATTATTTCTCCTCTTGAAGTTCTTGGAAGAATCCTTACTCGCTTTTCATATTCTTTTTGTCCTCATGATCCCCAGGTTTCATCCCAAATATCAAAACTTCCTAGGACTTTGATCTAGTTTCACCATCATGGATAAAGCAAGGTTTATGTGGCTTGCTTAAATCTTTTTGGAAAAATATTTTCATTTCCGCATAAATACTATCCCTACATCCACGTATTATTATTTTCTCTCAGAAGCTATTTCCCATCCAAATTCCTTATTAGTGCCGCTTAAAATGAGTGAATTTAAAGTGTAAGACCAATACTCTCAGCTTCCCTCGCTTCGTACTTCCATCCTGCATTCCCTACAGAATCACCGCGGGATAGTTAGAGGTGGTAAATAATGTGCTTCAAAGCCGCCTTGAAACTTTCTCCTAATTTATTGATCCCTGATCAAGCATTCTCACCGCTGGCCACCATGCTTGAGCTCCCATCTTCAAATAAGTGTCCATGGCTTGCGCTCTTCCACATCTCTGCTGCCCTCGCACTCGCTCAAAGAACTTTTCCCATCGGCTAATAAAGCCGGCTAACCTTGGATAGGCTTGGTTTTTCCCTTTGAAAGACTCCGTGATATCCTCGCTTCTTAACCATTTTCGCCTTAGGTGGCTGTGGAGGAGTTAATGGAGGAGTGACCACAGCGTATAGGAGGTTGGCGTATAGTTGCGTGAGTAAATATCCGAAGGAAGCGAGCATGTAATAGCCATCAGCTCCACTTGCTCACATACTCTTTACCGGCCGCTAGGCATAGTAATGTCGATCGATGCAATATAACCAAGTAGACAAAGTTTACGCCGATATTGGCGCTTCTTCAAGAACATTGAAGTTGCTGGGCCATTGATCGATCTAAGGATCGATAAGCTCGATACTCACTTGATACGCTTTAAGGGAAAAAACTTAAATACAGAGCTACTCTGCAACCAAACAATTGTATAGACAAATCAAGAAGAAAACAATCTTTAGATAAGAACAAATGTTTTGCTTCTGCAACCAATGGATTTGGGTAAGCATCCTACCACCCCAACCGGATCCAAGACAAGAACTACAATTTCAAGGGAAATGAATGAAAGGAATTGGTCGCGTACCTATTATCCTTCCAGCTTGGCGTATCAACTGACCACAAATGCTTATGGGCTTGATAGGTTTCAATCACTCACTCACCAAAGAATAGAACTCATATAATCTCGTGCTTATCTGGGAAGCCGTATATCACCGCTGCACCCGTAGTCTTAAAAATCAAGTTGCTAACAAATCGTGAAATCGTGGTATATCGAGTGCCGGGCTTAGCTCGCAGCGGGGAACAAGTCCAGATTCCTGGGCCTCTTCGTGATTGACCGCTCTCCTCCCTATAACCCAAATCGCAAGTTTCATTGGCGAAAAGGTAGTCGCCGGGCCGCTATTTCGATCTCCCCCGTTGTCACATTCCACCCCTTTTCGTAAGAATAACTGCTCGACCTTTTCGATAAGGTATCTTCTAACATGCACTATTTTCTATTATTTCCGCCTTTACAAATTCAGAGAGATATCCTTTCCTTTTAAAAATATCTCCTCTTATCTCGCTTGATGGTTGTGTGCAAAATAATTACTTCATGATATTTTGCCCTTTGTAACCATTGTTTGCTTTTCCAATCACCGCATTGTTTTTCCAAATGCCCCATTGCCTAGTTTCTTTCCTTTCCGACCACTCCCCTAGCATGCCCCTATATATCGCCACCTATATGAGACTCACTGCCTCTAAACCTTACTTTGATACCAAATGTAACATTCTAACCCATATGCCCCTTACCAATCGCCAAAATTGTCTGGGGACGCTTATGAATAGAATAGGAATATATTTTATCATCCAATTTTATATTCAACCACCTATGTGGGACACAAACAAAAAAATAGTCGCTTCTACCTATTTATGCCCGTGTCTCAGGAATGCCCCACAGGCACATTTAAAGATCGAATACTCGAGCGGTCTCCCATGGACCCGTCACATTTTCAAACTTTGATCTTTTCTAAGCATTACATGTTTATTGTGTGCTATGCACTACGATTTTGCATATTTGATTGCACTTGAAAATGGAAAAATAAAGTAAGTGCATTATTATTTTTAAACTTTAGTTTTTGAACTTATGCCCGACTAAAAGCCCAACAACGCTCTGCACTTTTCTAGTTTTGCACTAAAATAATGGATTCAAGTCTTCATTTCAATGTCTAGATGAATTCAATAACTTGTAAGTTTTTAAGTTGGCAGGATGCTTCACAGACACTACTAACGATGATATTGTGGGGTTTTATTCCAAACAATAACAAGTTTTAGAAATAAATGAAGAGCTCCTAGATGTTTCAAAGTAGTTGTGTGAATCAATAGGAATCAGAGAATTCCATCAGCTCATGGTTCTGCAGCTACTTTTATGCATCTTAGAGCTTTCACATTTACATACATGATGACAAGTTCTAAATACCAATACCAAGATGAGATTTACAAAACATACCGATATGACTTACAAAACAAACCAGCTTCAATCATAGATCTCAACTGCATGAACATATTCCTTGGCACATTCCATTTTGACCTGAAGTGGTTTCGATTTAGATGGAAAGCTGTCATGCACGAGAAAGGGCGTGTTGAATTTGAGACCTTACCTTTGAAACGTAACTTTTGTCGGAATGTTGGCATGTTTGGCTCCTCCCATGTCTGTCCTTGCAATAATGGCTATGGCGAACGCCCTCCGTATGCGCAGGCTCTGTTTCTCTTTGCTTCTGCTCTTTGCCTCCCATTCCCTTGCCAAAATCAGCAATCTCGAAATGACCGCTCTTCAGTTAAATTGGAAAGGCCCTAACTACACTGATTCTGCCTTTACCTGACCTTGTAACTCTGGGTATTATTAAATGTGACTCCACAAACACTACCGTCATTAAGCTCAGTTTTTATGGGGAGGGATTATCAGAATTGTTCCTAGCTCTGGTTCTCTTTAAAAATCTTAACAGATCTTGAGGCTTGGCGTAAATAACCTTGTAGGCCCAATTCCTCGAGGTTTAGGTAACCTTTACTCTGCTCACATATGTGAACCTTGGTACTAAATAATTTTAAATGGTTCCTCCAGAGGGGTTAATCTACCAAGTTGACAGAATTTCATGTGGACAAATAATCATTGACAGGGGCCCATTCCATCTCTATAGGACAGCTTACCAATCTCCAATATTTTTATGCCTATCATAATCACTTGAATGGTACCATCTCCATCTCAGTTGGTGATTGTGGTGCAGTTTGATCGGTCTTCGCATTCAAGAAAATTCATTTTCTGGTGAGACTACTTTTCTCCGCGTTTGAAGAAACTCTGCAATTATATAGATCTGTCTTACAATCCTCAGTTCTCTGGAAACATTTTCAAACTCTGCAGGGTTTGACTAGCTTAACCAAAGTTATTTTAGGAAAAACAGCTTCACTGACTCTCCATCCTCCATATCTAATTTCTTCAAGATTTAGGGATTCTAGCATTCAACCAGATAACAGGAAGCATTCCTGCAGAACTTTGTGGAAGCTCTTGCAAAACTCTATTTCCTAGACCACATTAATCTTACAAAAGAAGTCCCCTGATGGAAGCTCTTCCATGTCCAGCCTTCTGTGAAGCTAGATCTCTCTCACAATTTGCTCAATCTGTTCTGTAGCCAAGTTTAGGCATACTTGGGCAACACAGAGATAAACTATGCATCTACAATTATTTTACTGGATGCTAGCCTCAAGACATTTAGCTGCACATTTCAAGCCCTACATCATTGATCACTGTTCTCCCTCTGTACCCGTGTAGCCTTCAAGGTTTTGCAATCAATGCAGGAGAGGATAATAACGTTGGAGGAACTTATAGTTCCAACCTGATTTGGAACATGGATTTGGGTTCCATTATGATAGTAGTGGTTCAAGAACATGGCTGTAGAGAGATATCATCATAAATTTAAATTTATAGTAAACCTGACCTTACAGACCTTGCACAAATATACAGATCCATGCTCAGCAGAAGAATATTTAGCCTATCATGGAAGCCAAGCTACAGCCAGGAAAAATACAATGTTACGCTTTTACTTTGCAGAAATAGAAGGATCAAACTGATATAGAGTGTTTGATGTCTATATCCAAGGAAGCCTGGTAAGAAAGGATTTGGATGTGTACGAAAGCTGGTAGGAAATAATAAGCCATGCACTCATTCTGGCAATGAAACTGAAGTTACAAGTGGCATCCTTTCTGTTCAACTTAATTGCGATGGCAAGACCAGTGATCTGGTGCAGTTAGTCATGAGGACCTATGATATCAGCCATATCTGTGATCTTAACAAAGCCTTATTCAAACATCCCAAGCACCCCCTAAGTACGCAGTGTGCTTCCAAGTCCAGTAGAAAAAAGCTATAATTATTAGTTGTAGTATTGTATTATTTGATCCTTTGTACTGAGGGGTTGTTACTCATCTTCATGTATGAAGGAAGAACAGACATGCTTTACTAGAAAATGAAATACCAACAAAAAGATTGACTAATGGAGTATCATTATGTTACTCTTCAAGAAGGCCATTAAAACAATTTCAACGCACTATCCAAAATAGGAGAAGGTGGCTGGATCAGTTCCATATGGTGTGCTGCCAAAATGGCTGTATAGTTGCTACTGAGCCGCCTACATGGAGACAGAATGCAAACAGGGAAGAAGAGTTTAGAAAGGAAATTCAGCTTTATAAGCATGGTAATGCCATCAAAAATCTTGTTGACATTCTGGGTATTGTATTTACTTCCATAAATCAGTGCAAAAATTCTGCTGGTATCTGACTATGCCCAATGGAAGCCTTGATAAACTGCTCTTTCTGAGGATGAAACTATGTGTTGGTTTGGGAACTGGGTGATACAAGATAGCATTGGGTACTGCATCTGGGCTTGTATATTCCATGATGTGTCCAAGCTTCATATTATCTATTGTGATATCAAACTCACAACATTTCCTTTTGGACGTAAGATTTCAGTCCTTGTTTGACTGACTTTGGTCTTGCGGGCGTTATTTGATGATAATAAAACCCATGTCACAGCTTCCAAACTCCAAGGTACAGCGATATCTGGCACCAGGTATGTATTCAACCTTCATTCTTAGATTTCTATATTATCTTCTGTGCATAAATGCCTATTGTAGTTGCGTTAATTGGAAACAGAGTATACAAAACGTCAAGTATCGGAGAAAGTAGATGTATATAGCTTTGTGTGTGGTATTAAGCGTACTGCTGAGTGTATACGTAATAGATACAGAGCAAATGGTATATTTAGTAGATTGGGCACATGAGCTTGGACCATCTAATCTGGAGACTTTGATGGATAAGCGCTTAGGAAGTAATTATATATGGGGCCAAGCTAAAACAAGTGCCTCAGTAGCAATTCTGTGCACCAACGCAGCAGCTAGTATAAGGCCAAGAATGCGAGATGCAAGGTTGATGTTAGAAGGGATAATCCAGGTTCCAGATCTTCAATTCAACTCCATAAGCGAGGGGGCTTCAGCATCGGGAAGCCAAACTGCTTCATCTTTACTATCTGAAACCCGAACTGATTCCCAACATTCGATCCCTTTGATCCGAAGTGACGACTAAGTGGATACCCTACTTCTGGCAACAAACATTGTCAATAAGTTATGTGCTTTGTTCTGACTAAGTGCTTTGTCGTAACTGCTTTGACTGAGTGCTTTGTTGTATCAAACATTGTGAACTAGTAACGCAGCCTACCGTTGTTGTTATGATTTGGAACATTGCATTGGAACATGGAGATTTACTTCTTGGTGGCATTGAGCATGTAGTTTAATTGGAATGTTGTATTGTAGTTGTGCTCATCATGTTATTTTGGAAGGGGTAATTTTCATGACCAAAAAATTTAGTTGTTGGAATTTAATCAAAGTCATCATGTTGTTAATTGTAGTACGTTTAAGCTTGGAAGTGCAAACACTCTTGCCTAGAATTCATTATGGATGCACGGACTCAGTTGTGTCCTCCGGGACAGTATTGAATTGTCCTATACAATTGTAAAGTGTACCAGCATACTTATTACTGCTAAGGTTTTTCCCTCGAAAACCCTTCGGGGCGGGGGTTTTTTAATCCTGACAGTAATACGCTTGCTGCTCTCTTTTTATTTGGGTCTCATAGGCTAATTGGTCTCCATGGACGATAAAAAATCTATTCTATTATATTCTATAATCCAAATACCTAATGTCATGCCAACTACCATTTGTAATGGATAACCTGTCTTTGCTTATTTGTGGAGCCTTTCCTTTTCCAATAAGGAAAACCTACGAATCGTTGGTCATAAGTTGAAAGCCAAAGCATGTCTTCTTGTTGCTACCATGGCGTATTGGAGGCATTAATCGTTGTCTTGTCTATGTTCTAGCGTCCATAAAAGCAAAACATAAGTTGAATACATCTTTTTTAGGACGCGGTATTTAAATAAATACTACTATCCTTGCCATTGCATTGCAAACATTCCTTGCTAGGGTTGGATGTCATTTTCTACATGTTTCATGTAGTTTACAACATCCAATAAAAGCAAAGAATTTGTAGCCATTCTCCTCAATTATATCCTCCATTTTCTTTAGACAACATTCAAACAATAAGATTTGAAAATGAAACAATATGATTTCAGAACGTTAATCTACAATCTACTCTAAATTGATATTAAAACATATTGAAAATTGCTTGACAATGGAGGTGAATATCAATTCAACTTGTATAGAATAGGTCTATTAGTGTGCATTGTCATTCTCTATGCACTTGCTTGAAACTACCATAATAAAATCACAATAATTTGTTATGATATAATAATAGCCCACTACAATACAGTACAATAAAGCTTAGGTGCATGTTTTTCTTTCAGCAAGAAGCTCTACATTTGATCTATCATTACCTTGTTTAGACTATTGAGGATCCAATAATTTGGCATTCTCGTTGGTGCTTCAATTGTTAAGCAGAACAAAAGGGTGTCTTTGTAGATACCATGAAAATGAAGCATGGAACTTCTTCCATGCGCCTTGTTATGAAAGAAAGGAGGTCCCCTTTACCTCTTGAACAGAATAGGTAAATATTTATAAAGCAGTACATAAATAAATTTGTGAGGATAATACACAAATATATATATGTAATTTATAAAGTATGGAGGTGGTTGCTTGCTACAAAAGTAGTGGCGGAAAGACCTGACATGCCCTGCCTCGAACAAGCTTGAAATTACATACGGTCCATTTGCTTCAACAAATCATAGCTCAAGAACTAGACGTAGAACAGAACCCCCCAAAGTACTGGCACATAGAATCAAAAGTGATCAGAAATCCAACACGTGCAACACGTATTGGATACACGTATATGTAAATGTCGTTTAGCAAAAATGATCAGGAATGTGATCATGTACTGAAATATTAGCATGATATTAATGTTGGCTTTGCTTGAGTTGAACGCTAAGCCTGGATCTTTACATCTTTATAATTGTCATTAGAGTTCTGCAATCATTCTTCCATTCGGGTTTAAAGTTTGAAATTTCGAAAAAATCCTAGCCGCTCATTGTTTTTCCTTTTTGTGCTCATTATTTTCCCTTTTTTTAACACCTGCATCTATGGACGAAGTATAATCTTGGTGACCGAGGCAGGCCCCTTCGATGTTTGCCCCCCAGGGGATTCACCTATATGTATTTTGATATGGCAACTGCGTTCAGGGAAAACCCGCTTATTATATGCAGAAAACTGGCTTGATATACTCCTTAAAATACAACTAGACAAGTGAAATAAATGTAAATACTCCTTATTAGAAGTACGAAATAGGCAATAAAAACCCCCTTAGTGTACACTCAGATGGTTTATATGCATAACACAAGTAAATCCCCTTGGTTTGCACCGCTTCAGCGGCTTCGCAATGACCGCACATGGGTTTCGAATTTGTTGGGCTGCGATGGGAACTGACGGTAAAATTTATAACTTCCAATTTCAGAGAAGGAGGCCACGATGACAGTGGATGCGATCATCCGCAGTAGGATAGGCCGATGTCTTCCTCGGTTTTTGCTTAGATGTGGAGCCTGAGAATAGCTCGGCCACTACATGAAGATTAGGCACTAGAAGCATTATTATGGAGGTGCATTGTGCTGCTGAGGCATTACAAACTAGCCAGGACAGTATGCATTGTGATGCTCATGCAAATGTTCTAGAAAGAGGGGCAAGTTAGAAAAGGATCTTGCTCTAAAAATCATGGAACAGCACGAGAATGGAGACAAAAAAACAGAGGCAAACAGAAATGAAGAACTGTGTTGTACTAGACAATCAAAATATGCTTGTTCATGCACGCCATTGTCATTGTGGCAGGCAACAGAGGACCACTACCCTATGCTATACGCTTACAAGAATGCTCTCCACTTATCTGTACATATTGCCTATGGAATTAGAATTATGAATAGGTGTTGTAATTGCACAACTCGTGGCCACATTTTCTTCTACGTTGCTTTATAACTAAGAAACTATGTTAATGAGGCCTGTTGCCTTGGAATTTTTGTATATGGAATCTGAATTATGAATAGGTGTTCCAAATGTTGCTTCATAGTTAAGAAACTATGTTCGCGAGGCATGTTGGCTTCATACATAACAAACTATGTTCATTATGTATTTGTTGACAACTTGCATGTGCACAAGAAATGTTGCTTTTGATTGACCTTAATCAATGACACGTGGATGGCTCATAATTTGATTGCATATTCAATGGCTTGTCGTGGGGCTTACATTTTTTTGAATTTGTTTTTAGAACCCATTAGAGTTATGAACCCATAAGAGTTAGCCAAAATGCCCTACCTTGCAAATAAGCACTTTCAGTTTTTCTTTGAAATCAGAAGATCCTTTACAAAAATTATTTATAATCCCGAAGAAACTCAAAATATACAAATACACCAAGAAGCTAGAATTTTATTATGAAATCCTCATCGACTGAGGAATATAATCAATGCGTGAATTATGCAAGCCATTGGATACTATACCACCATACTGAAAGTGCTTGGTTCAAATGGGATCCCTTTACAATGTATTTGAAATTTCAAATGCCAAAATCTCTATCTTGGTACTTTTGGGTCCTATTCCAGAAGCAAACCCAGTACCCAAAGTCATTATATTACCTTCTAATATACATAATGTTTACCGTTTTTGGTTTGCCCTTAGGGGGGCAAACCCTCGTTTATGTGGGTTTATGGCATATCCAAGTATATGCCGGCATATGCTTAAGATATGCCGGTGACTGCCCAAACTGCCGCTGCTGCCAAGAAATCAAGCACGCCCCGGCACGCCTCGAATCCCCCTTTTGAGCACCCTCGGCCAGCTTCTATGGCTATGTCGCCATGTTGCTCTTCTTTTACTTGCAGCATGCAGGCAAGTAGTAAAAATCTTGTATGTTCAAGCTAATTAGTTCTCTTCAACTAAGAAGAGGACCGCTACTCCATCAATGCAGTGTACCTCGCTGCCAAAGAAGGCTGCCGCATCGAGATTTCATCAGCCATGATTATCATCGCCGGGCCATAAGGTTCCAAGGCCATGCATTCCAAGGCTCCCTAAGGTCATGGCTGCCGGCCGTAGAGCTTTTTGGATGTCCTAAGTGATCCCCTTCCGTAGCGTACCCTTTATGCCGCCGTAGGTCGCTCTATCCGCCCCCAGCCATAGTTTTTAAGCCCCGGTTTTGGTAAGTTCCGGGAGTCGTAGATTGTGCTTGTTCTTTGATACGGTCAGCATCGAGTGATCCACTACGCTGTGGTTATGGGGGCGTGGCAAAAATATGGCAAAGTATGGCAAACATTTTGATGGCAAGGGATAACCATTGGAAATTGGAAGGGGAGATACACATCACTAGGGACCTTTATTATTTGAAATAAAAGGTGATCACATTATTGATGGGGTCGTGGAGACAATGAAGGGACTATTTTACACAAAAGGTTGGATATTTTTGGGGGCCAAGATAATAATAGCAATGGGTTACTATTATAACAAAAGGGAATCGTGAGCACAAATATAGAAGGGGTCGAGATTGTAACAGGAGCTTTCTAGCTAACAGGAAAGGGTCAGCGCAACTCAAAAAAAAGGGGAGATTGGATCGAGCTAAGTCTGTCAACGCCTATTTCTGATAAAAAGGGCCGATTCCAGCTAAAAAGGAGGCATTGATCCGAAGAGGCATGTATGGCGATTGGAGAAGGATGGCAAAGGCATCGCTGCCCCTGCACTCCATAATCCGGGGCCTGAAGCTTCTTTGGAGTCGAGGATGACTCCCAAGGCCGCCGCGGAGTCTCAGGACAATGAGCCTTCAATCGACCAGACTTCTGGCGTGAGCCGTGCCCGGCTCCCATGATCAAGGTCGAGGAGCGTGAGATTCTATGAGTTAACAGGTTTGCCGGGCGAAATGAAATCCTAACTCTTTTCCTAAATCCCTGATGTAAAGGGTAGATATGTAAACGGAGGAGTCTCTTATCTGATAAGTGGATTATCATATTGCTCTAGAGCTACGTGGAGTAGCTAGAGATTGTTTGCTATACCAGTTGTCATTGCACCGCCATAACCTTGTGGACCCGGGTTGGGTGGTTGCCGCATTTCTAGCAACGATTTGTCCGGGACATTCATGATGTAAACAGATTATGATATACAATTGAGATATTGTTGAGTAGTTTCTCGGCTTCCCATAAACTTCGAATCGTGATCATGGTATCGTATGAAGTTACAATTTTTTGGAATCTATGGGCTATGGGAACATCAAGGTCATGAAAACACAAGAATCTTGCAAGCTTAGCCGCAGTAAAGATGGGTTTCACTTCATCAAAGAAGTGTTGGGTGAAGTACATAGTTAACATGCTAACCTTTGAGCGTATGCCCAAGGCTGGAGCATCGTGATAAAGAGGAAGAGAAAAAGCTCGGTGCTTTCGTGGAGAATGCTCGCTTATAGGACCGACCTATTGGGAACGAAGTTTGTCATTGGGGAAATTCCTACGATCATTTGGGGATTATGGAATAAATACAAGTATCTTGCTTGGGATTATGAGTCGATCGTGAGATCCGAGAGATCGACCGCCGCGGGGGTCATTCATATAAATATTTGACTTTGGAAGTCATATTACCACTTGACCTTATTTGCGTAACCGCTTAGTGATAAGATTGGGAAGGAACTTACTTTAGACAAAAGTCACAAGGTATGGATGCTAAAAATTTGATGCGAATCTCAAATTATTTCATGCAGTCGTTGGGCAAAGTTTGTGTTGGATTTTCTTTATGCTTTTAATAGAGAATAAGAATTTATTTCTTGTGTGTATCCATGGTGGATTGGTATCGCGTGAGACATCAGACGCTGCGAGATACACCAAGTAGTACCAATGAGGTAATGGTAAAATAATAACGATCGTGAGATACAATAGTTTAGTATCGTGGAGATACTATCAGCCAGTACCGGAGGTACAAATGATGTGCCGCGATATCCGTAATTGTTTTGAATTTGCAGGTAATCCCGACGTATGGGGCAACGCCTGAGAAGGGATGGGGCCCATCGATGCTCTTTGCAAGATCGCGACTTATCTTCTTTAAGCATTGGATTACGTCATAGCACGGGGAGTGGGTCCACTTACGCCGTGGTTATGGGGCGCGGGTGTGTACATGGCAAAGTATGGCAACATTTTGATGGCAAGGGATAAATCCATTGGAAATTGAAGGGAGATACACATCACTAGGGACCTTTATTATTTGAAATAAAGGTGATCACATTATTGATGGGGGTCGTGGAGACAATGAAGGGACTATTTTACACAAAAAGGCTGGATATTTTTGGGGCCAAGATAATAGCAATGGTTACTATTATAACAAAAGGGAATCAGAGCACAAATATAAGGGGTCGAGATTGTAACAGAGCTTTCTATTAACAGAAAGGGTCAGCTTAACTCAAAAAAAAAAGGGGAGATTGGATCGAAAGCTGGCCCTGCCAACTACTATTTCTCGAGCAAAAGCAACATTCCAAATTTAAAAAGGAGGCATTGATCTGGAGAAGAGGTACGATAAAAGGAGTTGGAGAAGGATGGGGTGCACATTGCCCCCTAATCGATAACTACCTGAAGCTTTGGAGAGCTGAGGATGACTCCAAGGTCAGCCGCGTGAGTTCAGACAAATGATTTCCACCGATCCAGATTTTGGCAGCCGTGTTCGCCCTATGAATCAAGGCTCAGGAGGAGCAGAGATCCTGGATGAGTTACCTAGGTTTGCCGGGTTGAAATGAAACTTAACTCTTTCCTAAACTATGTAAAGGGTAGATATGTAAACTGAGGAGTCTCTTATCCTGACAAGTGGATTATCATATTGTTTCTAGAGCTACGTGGAGAAGCTAAAAGATTGTTTGTTATACCAGCTGTCATTGCAATCGCCATAACCTTGTGGACCCTGCTAGTGGTTAAGCCGCGCTTAGCAACGATTTAATCAGGACATTCATGATGTAAACAGATTATGATATACAATTGTATATTGTTGAGTAGTTTTTGTTTTCCATAAACTGAATCGTGATTATCTCTTGCAGTAATCTAACAAGTTTCTGTTCGCGATTTGCTCTCATAACAACTAAAACATCAACAACATGTTCCTTCCAAGCGCTTGAGTTCCCTGCAATGACAAGTTCCTTCGAGCAAGGACAATGATAATTTAGGTTGTGTTTTTAGTTCCTTCTTTATTATCCTCTTCCATTTCAATCAAATGTGTTGCATTCTTTAAAGATTATGGCAAAAACAAATAGAAGCATTGTAACTCCAGATCATGACTACAACTGTGTTTGTTTTATCTGCGGCGTTAACTAATAAGGATGGAGAATTTCCACTTGATTTGGTCGATAAACTATCTCTTTAGATCTACTCATTCTATGCATTTCAAAGCCTTGCATCCACAAAACAAATCCATGATATCATAGACCGGTGGGCAAACCAATGGGTGACAATGTTACAATTCTTCATTATGTAAATGCTTATGGGACAAGTGAAAATATTGATTGCATAGTCATAAGTTTGCTTCCACTCACAGGGTGCAGAGATGTCAAGTGAGTAAACATGAGAGATAGAGATGGCGTAGTAAAACAATGCATCAGTCGCATGGCCGGGTACAATGAGTTATACAAACTCTTGAAAAGATTTAAAGTGGATATAAAAGTCGAATTCCATAAGTTGACACTTTGGACTCGCTTCGCTTTTGCCAACGCGATCCCATTGCAAAAGAGCTTTCTATAAATTTTCAGTGCAAGCTTAATCTATGGAGCAAAGGGTAAAAATTGGGCAAAATAAAATAAAAGCTAAAATTTCCTTTGAAATCTAATGTTGGGGACATAGGCCTATTCGATTGCTCCATGGAAAAGAGGTGTATAATCGGAGGATTTGCGTGTGCGAGACTTTAAGTTCACCGAAATAAGGCACAAATCATCAATCATACGGAGAATCTAATTTTAATTCCTTCTAGATGGAATGCCCCATTGTCGCTTTTAGCAAGCATTTTTATTGACTAAGAAGAAATTGCAAAACCTTTTATGCAGTCAGTATTAGGATGCAAATGAATGGAAAAGAGGGAAGATGTGGGATGACTACTTTGCATTAAGCAAAGCATTTATTAAATCAAAGAAAAGCTATACATACCTTGTGCAACTAAATGAGAGTTTGAGAAGGGAGATTATAGCAAATCTACAAGATACTTTGGCAAACTCAAGATTAGAATATGCAATGGAAATTGATAACTAAGCTAATAAGTAAAAGAACTGGCTCTTCGCAAATAAGGAATGCGGGAAATCTCGTTGATCGATTATATCAGATCGCTGATATATGTAGATGGGGCACATGCAATCTTGGTTGGTGTTGCATTAAGTGCGAAAGTGTCAAGACATTTGTCGGGTTTATACAAACTTTCACCATCTCAAGAATACAGACTATTTATCCTGACATGTAGGCAAAGACTGTGTTTTGGGCCTCTCAATAGCCTTTCATTTTCTTGTACTGTAAGAGTGTTTTGTGGGATGAAATATCATACCAATGTCGAAAAGTTATATTCCCAAAGTTGTTTCCACATCGTGCCTGCCTTGTTCTCAGTGTACTATTTTATTTGTGTAATCCTATTATATGTGTTCTAGGGGAATTTTGCAGCCACTGCTTCTATAGCCCCGGCTTCTTTACTCAGATGTAATGCACAGTTGGTTCCAAATATTTGCATTATTTCACTCATTTTAAATGCCATAAATGTTCCTCTACCTGTTCACGGTGACGCCATTAAAGCCTTCTTTCGGAAGCATTTTGTCTGCAGGGTTTCTTAACACCGGGTTTCTGGCAGCACCCAAGCTTTCTTCCTCAGACGGATTTCTTCTCGCCGCTTCCAAGCTTTTCAAGTATCAGATTTCTTCTGCCATACTTCAATTTCTTCCTCTTCATACCATAGCTGCTCTCTACCAAAGACAGGTTTCTTGAAGTATCTTGCCTAAATCTGTAGCTTCTATATTTCTGTTATCTGTGCCTAAATTTATAGCTTCTATATATCTTTTATTTGTGCTTGTTGCCTTTGGCAAAATCTCCAAGAACTTATTGCCTTTGGCAAATCTCCAAGAACTTGTTGCCTTTGGCCAAATCTCTAAGAATCTGTTGCATTTCAACCCCTGCTCACCGAAGAGGGAAAGAATTCCCCAACCCGAATGTCAGACAGTAAGATGGGAAGGGGCTAGAACATTCCATTCACGAATTTAAGATAAAAGCAGCCATAGCCACAAATTTCAAAGGTCGACTAAAAAAGGCATTCTAAAAATGAAAGTATTTTGTTCTCGATTGGGCATGGTTTTGTAGTTTGACATCTATTTTGCAATTAGATTGAAGCTTAGGCCATCTATTCACAAATACGTGATAAAGCCTCAAAGCCACCATAGCTATAGCCATGTAACTCGCGGCAAAAATTAGATGCCGGAACAGAAAGCTTGCCACCCAAAACAGAAAACATAATTACCTAACTCGCGTATTATCGCCCCGAAAGTTCCTCGCCTCGTATCATTCCTCAAGAATATTCCTCGCGAGCACCGCTTCGCATTCCCAGGCGCCGCGGCCGCTTCGCCAAGGCCGCCGTCTCAAGCAATTCTAAAATTCCCTCGTGGGAATTTCCTCAACCGTAATCCTTTCCCTATTACAATAGACTTAACTGATAGTGACAAGATTGGATCGGGTGGAATACCTTGTCTCATTTTTCCAAATGTTTTGTTCTTCTTTCGACTATATATGTTAAGAGATGGTTTATATAGGAATTCGTGATACTATCAACGCTCAATCGACTCTCTTACATTTCAAACACTATTACGGTCCTTCCGCTCAGACTTTCAAGAAGAAAAAATGTACTACCTTGTGAATACTAACACATAATCTATATTATCGAATTAACATAGAATTTATTTATTGATATATTCATTGAATATGGGTCTAACATTGGAATTAAAATCCCTAAACCCCATATTCACTCTGGGTGACTCCGCAACGAGAGCCGCTGGATAGTAGCGTCTTCACCTCTATTCCTTAATCTACAATCAGACGTGAAAGTTCCTATTTGTGGGTATGCAAGTACAAAATTTGCTATACCGTATAACAAGATTCAAAATACTATAAGATTTCGTTTCTTAATACTATATGGTGTTGATTGTGACGGGTAAAATACAATTATGAGGGTTTCGCTGGCTCCCACGTCACCCCCGTGTGAATATTATGCACCCAAAACCAAAGGGGTTTAAGGGGATTTTAATTTAAAATGTGTTGGACCCAATACAAGTAATTAATGTCAATGGTAGTTATGTGTTGGTTGTTAATGTCAATGGTTGTTATGTGCTGGTTGTTATATGTTGGGGATTTAATTTTTATATGTTGGATGTTAATGGTTTGTGTTGCAAAATTTGTCCTTCGGCCTTAGACGCCAATACCCCCCAAGTAGACAAAAATTTTAGAATTCAAACCGTAAAAACTAGAAATCATTTGAGGGCTTTCATCACCGTAGCTTTGAATTTGACTACACAAAACAAATAGAACATAAGTAAAAGTTACCATAAAGATAGAGCAGATTGATCCCATTATTCCTAAAGTCGGCAAGTTTGTACACTCCATACACAAACATTTTAACCGGAATTTAACAATGTTCTTTGGCCTCCATGGATTCTTGTGGTGAGAAACCAAAGTGGAACTTTTTCTCGCTTGTTAGCACAAGGTCTAGAAGTCTTGGAATTGGCTTAATAACTTCAAAAATCTAAAAATGGTAATTTTTGCAGTTTTCATTCTAATGAGCCATAAACAATATTCATTGAAGCGCAATCCAAGATAATCACCGTAGGATGTAGAAAGCCTACCAAACCCGGCCGAAATTGCTGTTTTAGGTATAGATAACTTAACCAAACATATCCATATCATACACTATCAAAAAGATCTCGCAGAGCTTTCCAAATACAATAAAAATCATCTCAAATGAGCTCGATCAAAAGTTATGTGTTGCCGGCGGAAATCCGATTTCTTCAAGTACCATGTGCCTATATTATGCACCACACAAAAAAGAGTGGCTTTTGTTGTGAGTCATTGGTTGTTGACCATTTGAAAAAGCATAAAATCAATGGCCCTTCATGTGCCCATTATGCACTACACGCTTAATAAAAAGGGCTTTTGTTGTGAGCCATTGGTTGTTGACCATTGAAAAAAAAAGGCTAAATCAATGGCTCAAATGGTGCACTCTAGATGTACACATTAGTACATCCATTTGAATACATCACGAAATCATAGGAAAACCTTAATGAAAATCGTACAAAAACACAAAGAAAACCCCATGTTATTATGCTACATATTCAATTGCTAGTTCAAGATTTGTCCTAATCCAAAGCTTCTTCTATATCAAGTGCATTCAGAATTACGGTTATTTCATTGTGTTGTGGAACTAACCATCATTCAATTAAATTTTGATTATGTCTTAAACTTGGGACATTTTTTATGTTGCATGTTTTTAATAATATGTTCAAATTCACGCATCTTATTTGTCCAAAGTATAAAAATGTAATATCATATTTAAGAAGCACAATTTCATTATAATGGGAAAATTTTTAGAAAATTGGATTTTTTTTTTTTCTGTAGACCTTATGCAGGGGTTGTATACACGTGTATAGTACCCCTGTATCATACATATGTTTTTTACACCATGAAATATTTAAAAAACATACTCACATGGTATCTTACACCTGCAGGTGTTAGGTACACGTGTATGACACCCATATATCATATATATATTTTTCAGATACATGCATTCATGTGACGACCATCTTTGTATATATGAGTTATATAGTCGTCACATCTGCCTTTGTCCCTATCCTAATTGGTCTACGAGTCCTCTTTGACCCAACCACCCAGTCCATCAATTTTCTCCCCTTTATTTTATTTGTGTGCATGGGTTTCAACCAATAGGTCATACGTTATTTTTCTCACAGACAACAGACATATGTACATCCTCTCAATTCTCCATTTCTTCTTTTCATTTGCTATGATGAGTCCTACCCCCGTGCATATATCTAAAGACATTTTTCCTTGCTTCTCACAAGGTTTTCATATATTCTCAAGCCTCTTCGTATATCCTAAACAGTGTCTCCAGATTTTGTTTTTTTTCCTGCACTTGTTTCAGCATTGGTTTACCCATTCTCGATCGCGGTTTCTTTACTTTTTACTTATTTACTATCTCGCCAAACTGTATAAACTGATCTACATCAAATTTTTTGCCGTGTATAGACCATTATCAAAAATAAGTTTTCTTTATTTAATAGCGACAGTTTTACAATCATACAACTTATCTCCATTCCTGACTCTATTATTTTAGTCTCTATAATAATAAACTACGATCATAAGCCTATGCTGTGTGGCACTTGTTCTACATGGCAAACAATGCCGTTCAGTCTACAGTTACTCACTGTTGGAGACAGATGTCCTAGTATATGGCGGTTGTAACTCCACTCCAAGATATTTGTATATTTGCACCACTTCCATGTTTCTAACTCCTGATAGATGAAGCGAGGTGCACTATGCTGCCTAGAAGAGTATGCTAGAAGAACCTTGGTCTTGGCAAAGTTGACACACCCAAATTGGTTCTAAGAGAAACCCTGAAATGATCCTAAGTGTTGTTGCAGATAATCAAGTGGTGCGGGTGCCAAAACCATCCGCATATGCTAGCCTTTACGGAGATGGACAGGATATTCAAGTCCCACCACCCATGCCAAGCGCCAGTCCTGCCAACCAAATGCATGCCTGTAAGCGTGGCGACAGCGGCATTTGTCACCCACTGTATTGCTTGATTAGCCACTTAGGAGAATGTTGTCATTCCACAGTCTGATTAGGACCTACTCATGACAATCTTTCCCGGTAGCTCTCTCCCTTTAGAAACGAGATTAAAAGGCTTTGGTAGAATCCATGAAGAAGCAATTTAAGGATCCTAACATTTACTTCTAATATCGTCAAGCAAGGTGCACAATGTAAAAGTATAGTCAATAATAGAGTTCTTGGGGGTCTAAAACCTGCTTGGCCAAGCACACATACCCTTGATTTGTTTGCCCATGCTATCAATTGTTGTTCAATCGTGGTACATAATTTTGCCAACAAGGGTCTCACCATGATTGTGTGGTAAGTGGCAGGCCGCAGGACAATGGCAATCAACAACTTTATAGATTAGGATCAATGTACTCATGGTCCATTGTGGAAAAGTCCTTCTTGGATGGCCCTATTGAGTCAAGAGTTGGGACAACCTGAGGTCTAGCCCACTTCAACAATTATGCATACGTGCCTAATAAGTCCTCAGTGTCAGTATTGAATCTTGTCAATTGTACCACCATGGCTGTAGGAGTGTTGAAATACCCAACTAGCATAATATGGCTTGTATATACTATGAATGTCATTATACCATTGACGTATCAGTCCAGACTATCCACGTCTCAATGATTGTGATAAATATTTGAGTCGATATATGGAAAATAACAAGCCACCATAAAAAAGGAGTTCTCACCTTGGTCTTACACTTGTATTCAGATATATCAACTGTATCTATCTAGAAGAAAACTGAGGATTCCAAGGATGTAAAAAGGAAATTCTCTATGACCCTGCCTGCCAGTGCATTCTTTGAAGAAAGAATAATGTTGATATCTTGAAAGGGCTGTGATTCTCTGACTAGCATGTTTCCATGTTTCCATGACGAAATTCATACCCATGATTATTGAGTTCAAGTTGTTTCCTTTCTGCTATGGTCAGAATTTCTTACTTTGTCCCTTTGGTTCCTTGTTATTTGATATGGATCTTCTCTATTGAAGCTATAGTTCCCAAGGTCTTTATGGCACGAAGGTATTGGAGAGCACCTACGTTAAAACTTTGGTGCCTAGGAGGCACCTTGAAAACTCAGGTTGTTTTGAAATACACATTAAAAATTCTAGTGCTTGGGAAGCACTTTAAAAACTCATATTGCTTTTTTTTCATGAGGGCCAAGGGGACCAACCCGCTTTTTTTTGCTGATTGCTTTTTTTCATTTTGTGCGCAAGTATGAGGGCCGAGGGGAGTGGCCTGCCTTTTTTGGCGGAACGTTGAATCACAAGTGACTCAACATGTTTTTTAGACCATTGAGTACATCTGAGGCATATTGTTGTAGGCCATTAACTTTTTTGGGGCATATTATAATGGTTTGATTCCAAGGATTTGGATCAAGTGGTGGAACTAGTTAAGATGAAGAGGCAAAATGCAAGGGGATGATGAAGGGATGGGAAATAATAAATGGTTAAGATTTATAGAAAAAACTTTAATGTGCTAGTAGACACTATCTCCTCCTCTTCCTTCATGTTCTTCAAATGGAATAGTGGCAGTACTCAAGGAGGGGTGTGACAAGCCTCTCCATCTTTGATTTGAAAACTTTCGCAAGGAGTTTGTTTATGTACCATTTTCTTCTCACTGAATATAGTTTTTCCTTCTGAGAAGTTGGTGCAAATCTGGCTTCTGAGTTTAATATTACTCAATGATCTCTTCTGCAAGCTAATTGTGGTGTTGGCCTGGATGGAGAACCAGGTTCAACATTAATGATGTATGAACTGAGTGGGTTTACTTCTTGCCTGAACTAGATCCTACATTGACCTGCTTTTCCGTCTGCGTTGGGCAACGTACCTTGCATCTCTCCACACGGGCCTTCCATAGTTTTTGCTCTTCTAGCAAAATATTTGTCCGTGCATTTAACTGTAAGATCAAAGTATTCAATGCTTGAAGCTTAGAGCTTAGCTCATATTGCTTCGATGTCTATGTTTCCAACTTCTGCAAATCCAAGGTGGAACTGTTGATGTGCCCTTACCTTGCAAAACCATCGTCTTTTCTGCATTCCTCTAACATTTGAAATATTGAAAGTATATTCGTATTCACGGAGATATTATTTTTCACTAGAGCATTCCATGTCCTGCAAAGTTCAAGTTGATGTGTGAGCCCTATTTTGGCTAACTTTTTGGATCTGGTCAGCCAGCTTCTTGGCACCTGTGTAGAGTTGAGGATTGTTCTCTACTATTCTGCTCAAGAAAGCTATAGTTTATGATATGGTGTCCAATCTCTCAAATGGCATGGTAATATTGGTCTAGATCTTGTTAATGTTTGCTCTATTCTAGTGGCATTTAAACTGGCCCAACTTTAACAAGCATCAAATTATTCCAAGCAAAGTTATATGTCTGAGATGTGTTGCTTCTTTAGCTAATTGTTTTTTAAGCGATGCAGGTGTCGAGGCTTCTATCTATTCTGTTAGTAGTGCAAACTTAGCAACAAAACCTCGACATGGGTCTGGAGTTGCTTACATGGCTGTTTAAATGTGGATATGGAGTAGCTGCATGAGCATGTGTTGCTGGCAGCGATCGATTTGTTGCCAAGTACATCATTGTCTACTATGAAAGGTGTGATGCATGTCCTGGTCTTGGCATCCTTTCTAAGACGAGCTTTCGACCTACTATCCTTGCATTAGCAGTCTCCCAAGTGCGTTGGAACAAAGTGTAGTATAGCTTATAGTAAAAGTGTGTATGCCATAATAGGTGATTCCTGTGCAGGTCAAGGATGTGAGGGCGTAAGCATGAAATTGATCTCATCTAGCAGTATGTCCATGCTGGTAGAATAGATACTGGGTGTTGGCATCTCCACACTGGCCATGTAGGTCGACAAGGGGGTGGTCAGCATATAACTCATGTGAGTGCACGGAAGAGGTTATTTTGGACTATTTATGTGCGCAAATATAGGAGGTTCAATACTGACCTACTGTAAATTTCATACAAAAGGGATCTCAATTTGCTTTTCCAAAGACATATGTAGGCAGGCTTTGGCCACCCTATGCATGTACATGTATATCCCCTATAGAATGAATGAATAATTGAATGAATGAATGAATGAATGTATCTTTGTCATCCAAAAATGTGCCTAATCAATGGACATGAATAGAATGACGACATATATCCTCACCTTACGAAGGCACATAGTCACATAGCCATATCTTTTGCCATAGAAGTAAAACGAAGTAGGAAACAAGGGGTTTTATGCCCAAATTATGTTCGAGTCTATTTGAGAAAAAATGAGAAAAACTTTTAATTGAGTGCTTCATTTGACTGTTGCTATGGAGAGCTCTAGAATGTAAAATTTGCTGCCTCCTTCTAATCACTAGATGCTCCAAACACTGGGTGCTTCAAAAAACTAGAGAGAGAAGGCAAGGCTCTAGAGTGATTTGATAGCCACATGAGGCTAAAATTCACATCATAGAGATGAAACTCAAGATAATTTATTAGCCAATGTGTTGACCCTCAACCTGGTTTTAAGAGTCAAACACAAGAAGCCAACTTGAAACTATAATCAAGTTGGGATTAGAACCTTCAGATCACTTAAGGTGATCAGTCTATACAAGAAACTTTCAACAGAATAGCTCCAAACAACAAGTATTCATACCTTTTCCATTTGTGGAAAAAGAGAACAATACTCTAATCGAGATGATTGACAGGATTGGATTGATTCTATAATTGACAAAGAAAATTACTAGAAGGTTGTGGTGAAATTCTTGACCAAGTCAGAGTTGTAGTTTAGGAGATGTTCGAGCTCAAACTTGGGTCAAAAACTGGCCAATGGCATTCAATATGGAAAATAGTGATCAGGAAAATGTTTTTTGAGTAGCCAAATGTCTTTTTGGGAAAATACAAAGCAAATTTGTGTAAAAAGTAGTTGTGATATGGGGCAAGAGATCACATTGCAATTTGGATTACAAGAAACTGATTTGCAAAAAGACAGTCAAGAACTGTCTCAGACAGAATGTGGAAATTTGTAACTCGAGTTTGGATTGGTTTTTTTCTGAAAATGTTTTAATACATAGGTGCTAATGAATGCAAAGATAGATGGCAACCTGTCAAAAAAGGATTCAGAACAAAGGATATTTTACTGTCGAATTGTTTGAAGTGGAAAAACACTAGAAACCATAACAGAGATGGTTTTTGGAACTTGACGGGCAAGTTTCGTTGATGAGAAAGTAATATAAGTCATAATATGATTATGTAGAAGGCAATCAACCCTTCAAACACATCAGAAGAGCATTCAATATATATAAAATAATATAAGAAAAATGTTTTTCAGCCAAATCTTTGCAAATCCAATCGAGGAGTGCACAAAACCTTCAAGATATCTTCATATCATGCTCAGCATGCATCAATCTTGAATTTGAGGCACTCCTAGATGCCAGAATCCAAGAAGAACCCAAATTCGAGGTAATTCGGGAAGTTTCTAGATTTAAGGTTCATCCGACAGTATTTTTGGCTAAACTCGCGATATGGTTCGCATATTTTTATGCATATATCCTCAACTATTCCTAGTGTTATGAGCTTTAAGCAATTTTTGGCCAAGGTTCTTTATAGTTAAAGGGTAGAAAGCTTTGGTTATAAGGATCCCAAAGCCTTTGATCAAGGAAAATGCTCTTGGCACAAGTTTTTGAAGCTTGCCAATATTTTGTAGACCTTGGGGTAAGACTTACGAAACTTTGGATATAGAGTTCCACAAAGTCCACTAGTAATGAGGCAGAAAGGTCAAGTGTGCATTTCGAGACTTGGTAGGAAAAATAGAAAAAATGAAAGCCATATGGTGGCTTAATATGGGCAATGAGATGAAAATAATATATGAAATAAATTACTTATGGCAAAAGATAAAAAGGAACAAGTGCCATAGTGATATAAAACGCAATAAATTTGGGTGGTCTATGGGGTATATATAGAAAAATGTGCACAAGGGATCAAGAACTTGGGGAAGAAAAATGGCTAGGCAAAACTTCAAGTAAGTCTAGGGAAAAATAAGCACAATGGGAAACAAAGGTGGAAGATGAGTGTGGAAAAGGGAAAAGGCTAGAAACTTGAACCCAAATACCATGGGGTCTTCCAAACTCTAACTTCCAAACTTCAAACAAGTTACTTCCAATCTTCTTAACCCAGAGTCTTCCATGATCATTCTTTGACCAAATGTTTGACCACAAATATAGTATCTCGCATGAAGTTTGACCTCAATTGCTTTGTGTTGACCTTGAAGATGAGTTGTCTTTGACCTCTTGGGGAAGTCTTTAGCGTGAATGAATGCTTCTGGATGGATGTATGATGGAGTAGATGTATGGAAGAGAGTGTGGAATGCATGTGTGGTGGGGTGAGTACGAGCATGATGGAATTATGATGTGAATGGAGTGTAAATGGTGAAGTACATGTGAAAATGAGGTGTATGGTGTATATAGGATGGAAAGTGTGGGATGTAAATGTGCAATGAGGTGGAGTGAGTGTGCTAATATTAAAAAACTTGCCAAAACAAAAGAATATATGTTTTTGACTTGCACTTGGAAGTGCAGCTCTGCCATAATGGTAAAGCTGAAGAGCATAGTGATTTAAGGCATGAGTGCAAATGAAAGAGGCCTTGATGGTTGGTAGGACCACTTAAGACAAGTGAATAGGATCAAGGTATACCTGCCATGGAAATATAGAAACTTATTAGAAAAACATCTTAACAGCCCCTTGTGGAATGTAAGGGCTGAGAAGGTCTTGCATATTGGCAAAATGAGGAAGCAAAGGTCTAATGGTGGTCAATTTCACTTGGCAAGTGGATGTATCAGCAAATGAACTTGCATATGACAATTTGGTAGAAGCATTAGTAATCAGTCTCTGTCTTGTAGTTGTTTGAAATTGTCTTATTATCAATTTTGCTTGCTACAAACAATAAAACAAACCTATTAAAGCATAAAACTTATGAAAGATCTCAAATGAAAATTAAACTACCTAGTCTACTACTAACAAGACTTACTAAGCTTCTTCTACATAAAAAGCGACAAGCGTACATGCTGATCACAGTGCCTCTTTAAATGTAGAGGATTGATAGGATTTGGTAATGGTACATCTGAGGTCATCTCCTTCAACCAATGAGTTGATGCTTGCTGGTTCTAAAATCATATAAGGACCTTCCCAAAGGTTCTCAAACTTACCAGCCGAGTCCTTCCTTGATTTGTTCCATTTGAGGACTAGCTCTTCTTCTTCGAAAGTACCTTATATCTTATGAGCAGTCTTAAATGCGGCTAGATCCTTGGCTTTCTTCAATAAATTGGCATTTTCAGCTTCCATCCTATATTCATACAGGTGCAACAAAGCATCCAACCTTTCCTGCAAGGCATACTCAAAAGGGTAAGCATAACTTATGATCTAATCTCAAAGATGGCAGCTCGAGCTCAATTGGTAACACAACCTCAATGCCATAGACTAGGTTGAACGGAGTGTGATTTGTGGTGGTTTTGATAGTGATCCTATAAGCCCAAAGTGCATCTATTGACTTGAGATGTCAATCTTTCTTGTTGACTTCAACTATTTTCTGCAAAATGTTCTTCAGAACCTTGTTAGTGGCCTCAGCCTGTCCATTACCTTGAGAGTAATAAGAAGACCTTTTTGTGTGTTTGACTTGAAGAATGCTCAAAGGCTTGGAAATAAGCTCATTAACAAAAGGTGTACCTCTATCAAATTGGAACTTGAAGGAAATACCAAACTTGGTACACACATGCTTATGCAAGAATCTTGCTATTGTGATTGCATTTGCTTATCCCAAAGGTATGGCCTCTAACCACTTGGTAAAGTAAAAGGTGGCCACAATAATGTGTCAACATGTTGTCCCTAAAGAAGGGTTGGCTGGGGCCAATGTAATTCCTCATGTAGATGCTCCCCAGACGAGTATGACACCAGATATCACTTCGAAATCCCCATCCAACGCTCTTGCTATGGGCCATCTTCCATCCCGTTCTCGGGATGGCTGCACTCCTGCATGGAGATGGGCTGCAGGTTCCACGCCCATCCCCTATGGGCTTCTATAACAGCGGAAGCATACTACAACATCAACACTAGCAAAACACCACATCATCATCAACTACCATGAAGGGTAGCGCATCCATCCATCCATAGATCCATCATAGATAGCAACATACCATAAAACATATAGGCTCCTACGAGGGGCTCAAACTCAGAAGGAGAGTAGACTGATTACCGGTCTCTCGATAGAGCAGTAATCGAGATATAACAATAGTGGGCATCGGGCTATAGACAATGGCTAGGGTTGACTGTACCCATCCTGCTGGAGATGTAATTCCTCTTCAGATCAACGAGGCTACTCTAGGCTGTAATCTCCCGTCCGGAAGCGCGAGGTAGAAAGGGGTTGCATCTCCCCCAAGACAATGGTCTCGACAGGGCTGCTGAGGATCATGCGTAGGCGTTAATGATCCACCAATTGAGCTCCCAAAGCAAGCGTGCCAACAACTCCTATGTGGGCTGTGGTATTCACTCACTCCGTAAAGTGTCAGACTCCATACACTCACTACCACAAAGTGACCCTGGGCTATAAGCCTAGTCAGCTCCAAATCCCTAGTATGCTGGCCAGCCAAGGACTCTATCTTGCACCACCTGCCCCGCGGAAGGTCAGCTCCCCTGGCCACTCCATAGCCTCCATAGCCCTGGTGGGCTCTATGCACAGGCCTAGAGTATCAGAACCAAAGGATCTAAGCCGAAGAAGGCTACTAGGGTCTGCAATTTCCCCAAGAGAGGTGCAAATCGTCAACCAACATCATATATCCGCCATAACATGATAAATAATGAGAATAATATCATTCCTAATCACATGCATCTAACTTACGTTAGGGTTCATTGATTAGGCTTAAGATCCTAAATCGAGGGTACTAGGAGGGCTCTACTAGAAATAGTAAGATTTAGTCATATGGAGTCCTAGCCGCCTGATTATTCATCTAGAAAAAACTACTCCAAATACTGTTCTGAGGAACTCCACCGCCTCCCTGGTGTCTCCATGCTTCTGGGCACCGGTAGCTCCCACTCCTCTAACGTGAATCTTGGGCTGTTGATCATGCTCATTTCACAAATGGTTCTTGGAAATGGAGTTTCTAAAGGAAATAGGGTTCCAAGGTGGTAGGAGACAAAGTGGCTTAGGGGTTGGGGTTGCCATAAATGTGTTGTGGCTGGGTTACATGCCAATGGCTCAATGGGGACCATGGTGGACAATAGGGATGGAAGAAAATGGAACATCTTAATGGAAAGAAGGATGGAAGGGGGGGGGGGGGGGGGGGGGGGGGGGGGGAAGGACGGAATGGAATGGACGGATGGGAAAACAACACCGGAATGGAATGGATCTGGAATGGAATGGAAAGATCTGACCGAGGACCATGGAACACCTTAAAAACAAGAAAATGGACACCGACCCTGATGGAAGGAATGGAAAGACTGACTCCTTCTTCATCCACACATCTCAAACAAAATCCTGCATCCTCAAGGACTTTGCACAAAAACATCATCTATTAGCTTAAATTTTTACATCTTTCCCTTGAAGCCCATTGCCTATTCTGATGTGAGATCTAGTGTACTTCCCATGATTCAGAAAGTTCCTAATAGGCTACTGCCAACTTCCAGATGTGCTACAACCATAGGAGTGTCAACAATTTCAAGTTCATCTTCATGATCAAAGAATATGCAAAGTAAATAAAGACTTGAATTCCTCAATTGATGCAATTCTGTTACAGAAATATCAAAACTTTGCAACTTACAAGTTCACCTTTGGATTTTTAGCTTGCTAGTTGCCTTACCAAATAACAAACCCATTGGGTTTTGCTTTATGTAGACTTGGACATGGCTTTTCAAAGCAAGTGTTGTTGTCTGTTAAGGAACATGGGTGCAGCATCACTTTTTTCCATTCGAGTGTATCTTTCTTCAGTTGAGGTCCATTGTTTGCTTGCAAAAACTATGGTGTGATCGTCCTGCAAAATAGCTAAGCCCATGGCTTTCTTAGTAACAGTAATATATACCTCAAATGGCATATCCAAATCTGGCTTCTTCAAAGGAATAGCTTCACATATTGAGGAGATGAGGAAGTCAAAAGCTTCTTGGCATTCTGTTCACCATGTAACAGGGATGTATTTGCTCACAGATTTGAAAAACTTGCCTACTCTTGTCAATTTGGAGATAGAACTTATAATGTGAACAAAGTTAGGAATGTACATTCTAAGAAAAGCAGTCATACCAATGAAACTCTTCACTTGCTTCAAATTCTTGGGGAGTGCTAACCTTTTGAGCGCCTCAATCTTGTCTCTTTTGCCACTTGTATGCCATTGCTTAACACTTCATGCCCCAAAAGCTTCCCTTTGGAAGCAAAAAAGATGCATTTCTTTGGATTTAAGTTGACTCCAGAGCTTCTGCACAAAAAGAAAATCTAATTGGCAGAGAAAAGTTACTAGAAGAGTATGTGAAAATCTTGACCAAGTCAAAGTTGTAGCCTAGGAGATATTGGGGCTCAAACTTGGGTCAAAAATTGGTCAATGGCAGTCAATATGCAAAATACTGATCAGGAAAATGTATTTTTGAGTTGCCAAATGTCTTTTTGAGAAATTCCAATGCAAATAGGTGTAAAAAGTAATTGCGATATGGGGCAAGTGATCACATTGCAATTTGGATCACAAGAAGGATTTCTGTGTATTGATTTACAAAAGTACAATTAAGAACTGTCCCAGACAGAATGTGGAAATTTGTATGAGTTTGGATTGGTAATTTTTGAAAAAAGTTTAACACAAGGGCTAATGGATGCAAAGATAGATGGCAACTTGTCAAAAACGGATTTCGAACAAAGGATATTTTACTGTCGAGTTGTTTGATGTGGAAAACACTAGAAATCATAATTGAGAACGTTTTTGGAACTTGGTGGGCAATCTTCATTGATGAGAATGTAATACAAATCACATTATGATTGTGTAGAAGGTAATCAGCCCTTTAAACACATCAGAAGATCATTCAAGATACATAAAATAATATAAGAAAAGTGTTTTTAAGTCAAATCTTTGCAAATCCAATTATGGAGTGCACGGGAGCTTCAAGAAATCTTAGATCATGCTCAGCATGCATCAATGTCGAATTTGAGCGCGTCTGGGCCTTCAAAAAGTGTTTTTTTTTAACTGCTACCCTGGTATATAGTTTGAGTTTTTTAATTTAGGCATCTTAGGCTTGATTTTAGGCTTAATGCACTCCTTAGATGTGGGAAAACAAGAGTAGACAAATTTCTAAAGCTAAGAACACAAATCCGGCGTGATTCGAGCAGATTTTTGAATTTAGCGTTCATCCGGCAGTATTTTTGGCTAAACAGCGCTACGGTTTGCGTATTTTTATGCATATATGCTCGAATATTCCTGTATCCTAGGCTTTAAGCATTTTTTGGCCAAGGTTCTTTATAGTTAAAAGATAGAAAGCTTTGGCTATAAGAATCCCAAAGCCCTTTGATCAAGGAAAATGCTCTTGGCACAAGTTTTTGAACCTTGCCAATATTTTGAAGATCTTGGGGTAAGGTTTATCTTTGGATGTAGAGTTCCACAAAGTTCACTACTAATGAGGCAAAAAGGTCAAGTGTGCATTTGGAGACTTGGTAGAAAAAAATAGATAAAATGAAAGTCATATGGTGGCTTATGGGCAATGAGATGAAAATAATGTATGAAACAAATCCCTTTTGGCAAAATATAAAAAGGAACAAGTGACAGTGATATAGAAGGGAATAAATTTGGGAGGTCTAGGAGGTTATATATAGAAAAATGGAAAAAAGGCTAGGCAAAAACTCCCAATGGTGAGTCTAAGGCAAAATGAGCACAAGGGATCAAGAACTTGGGGATGACAAATGGCTAGGCAAAACTTCAAGTGTTAAGTCTATGGCAAAATAAGAACAATGGGAAACAAAAGTGGAAGATGGGTGTGGGAAAGGGAAAAGGCTAGAAACTTGAAACCAAATACCATGGGGTCTTCCAAACTCTAATTTCTAAATTTCAAGCAACTTCCAATCTTCTTAACCCAGATTCGTCCATGATCGTGCTTTGACCAAATGTTTGACCACAAATATAATACCTCCCATGAAGCTTGACCTCAATTGCTTTGTGTTGACCTTGAAGATGAGTTGTCTTTGACCTTCACACCAATGTTGCCTACCAAGGTCTTCTAGAATTGACCTAGTCTTAAAGCATAGACCAATGGTGTTAGTCATGCTTTAAGTAATGCGTCAATTCAAGCAAGGACAATGGCGAAGTTAAAACCAATCCACACTATAAGTGGCTTGAACGTAATAGCATTGCACTAAAATTTAATTAGTGGTAAAGAATAATGTATGAATCAAAAGACTGAACGTAAGAAATCCCACTTACCATCTCCCAAAATTGAAGGTTAAAATAATATCGAGTAGACTTAATACAAAGTGCATTTAGACTTGACCAATGTTGGGCAAAGTCCAAGAACAATTTGAACTAACCGATTGAATTTGGAAAGCTCAAGGTATTGGTGGAAATTTTCAGCGTATTCTCTTATGGTTTTCTTCTCGCTTTCAATGAAAGTTTCGCTATGGTGTCAATTTTTTCGTATCTAGTTTTGAAGCTCGACGCATGGCCACAAATTTCCGCCAAGAACTTCCAAGGTTTTAAAGTTTCCATTCTTCCTGCGGGCTATGCATGCATGGACAAAGCTTGGCGAAGATAGAGGACCACCATAGCTCCATCGCAGATAGCTTCCAGGGCCATAGCTTCCATTGCCATAACTTTCTTACAATCTTAATCGAAATCCTGGACCTGCCAATGAAATCAAACCAAGGATTATGTATAAAGGGATTCAATGGACCGCAAGAATTGATTGCGACACTCGATATGAAACACGAAAGCAATAAGAAAGCTCTATAAGGATGGACAAGAAGAGCAAATATGGCGACCTGGGTGATGGCGTATCGCATCACCGCGTTCCTTGCCTTGTCAATCCGGGCCAACATTCTCGTGGTCAGATTCATAAGAGATAACTCTTCGCGATGCCTCTACTTCCATTACCAACATCTACTGTGCAAGACCGGCTATGGCGGTCACAGCTAACCACGTAACAATAACATTTGAAAGCTGCTAGCACCGACCCAAATGCCAGTTGTTCTAAAAGTTTTACAAGACTGTGAACATTTACCAAATGGGTCATGGGACAAGGCAAATCTATGTTCCGCTATGGCTTTACGCCGGGTTATCTTCTTCATCATTCTTTCCCCGCCGATGTTCACAGATGAAATTTTCACCTAATCCAATACGGAGGGAACCCACCTAGGGGTCGGAGCGAAGTTTCCTGGCTGGAAACCGGCCGGCCACGGCGTCGGAACTCCTGCCCAACCGGTGGGTGCCCTAGCACAACCGGTTTCCCGCCGGAAACCCGCTCCGACCGGTGGGTTCCCTAGCACGTAGTACCTGACTGGCCAAAGTAACTATGCGAAATTTTCCAATGAGACCTAAAATTTTTGCCCAAACCCTGGACTTGACTGAATTGAGTTGAATTGATTGACTATCACATTGAGGCCATGGAGCTGAGTTGTGCCAGTTATAATTAGGAGTTGCATTTCAAGCTGCCAAATCGATAATTGTTGTAATGTAGTCAACTGGCAAGAAGAAATAGTGATATTTTGTAAAATGCAATTTTAAAGCAAAGATTACGTGTGATCAGCTCCATTCATAGGGTGACACGGTAGCAAAGAATTGGGTACTTTAAAGTGTAACGAACAGAAAAGTGGTGTGTATTTTCTTGTCAAGGCGCTCTGCTCATTTCTTTGCTTATCTCCAACACAGAAGACCTAGCTATGGTGATTATTTCTTCTACTCTGTACTTCGTCTTTGGATCTTAGTTTCTAAGCCTCCTTTTTTTCAGCATTCTCGTAAGCCTATTCCGACCGGCAAGCGCGATAAAAACAAAGGCCGCCCTCAAGGTCTTACTGAAGAACAAAAACAAGAAATTAGGGAAGCTTTTGAGCTATTTGATACTGATGGATCAGGTAAAAGACACCTTCTAATCTTCGGATTTAAGCTTTACTTCTCATTCTTTGTCTCGAATTTATCTACAGGAACAATTGATGCCAAAGAGCTCAAGGTTGCCATGAAGTAAGCACCGAAATCCCCTGTTTTCCCCTTTTCTTCAAGAAGTGCATTCCTCATTCTTCCTTTTGAATTGGGTTTTCAGGGCTCTTGGATTTGAACCCAAAAAAGAGGTGTGTTGTTGCATTTTTCTTGCATCACAAAATCAAATATTTAGTAACAATGTATGTTTTGTCTCAGGAAATTAAGAGAATGATAGCAGAAGTTGATAAAGATGGTTCTGGAACCATAGATTTTGAAGAATTTCTGCAGCTTATGACAGTAAAGATGGGAGAGAGGGATTCCAAGGAGGAGATTATGAAGGCTTTCAGGCTGTTTGATGACGATGGAACTGTAGGTTCCTTGATTAAAATTTTCTTTTTATTTCTTGAATTCCATTAGGTGATGTTTTTATTCTGTGCAGGGCAAGATTTCGTTTAAGAATTTGAAAAGGGTTGCCAAAGAATTGGGCGAAAACATGACCGATGAGGAACTACAGGAGATGATTGACGAAGCCGACAGAGATGGTCAGTATTTATGATTTGCTGATCCAAATGTTTTTGGAATTTTAGGCTTGGAAATCTGATTTTGACTGTAACAAACTGCAGGGGATGGGGAAGTGAGCGAGGAGGAGTTTTTCAGGATCATGAAAAAGACAAGTCTGTTTTAGAAGATGACATGGTTGTAGATCTTGAAATATTTTTAGTAGTTACCCAACCAGATTATGTAATAAATATATGTTGATCCTGGTGCAAATCTTTCCTCGGAATCCAATGCAAGGAATCCAAATCTGAACCACAAAATAGCATGTATCGGAGAAATAGATTCCTCCCAATTCAGAAGCATCTTGTGATAGCCAAAAAATGGAGAAACCATTGTTCCAAAATGTAGCTTAAACATTGAATTGAATGTTTCTTCGTCTTCCTAGCGAATAAAATCTTCTATTCTATTCTATTATGTGGTTTAATGTTTTATGCAAATATTTTGGTTATTCCGCAAAAATAACAATGCACAAGCTTAATTTTTTCTCATTTAAAATACTAAAAGTAACAATGCACACACAATATTTATAACACATAAAGCGTCAAGCATTCTCAAGATTATAACATGAAAATACCTGGAAATGGTTTTTGCCATGACAACTGCCATCTGCTTATTCATTCTCATCAGATAATCGTTGATCAGAAGCCCGTACCACTTACGTGCTAATAGCTTAATTCCAAGTTTTCCTGCCTAACCCACCCAATTCTATTTATCTCATCAAAATTGATCGGAATAACCCAACCGATGTGATCTCTACATCACCGGACAAGAGAAAGAACTAGGGTTGCAAAACGTATGAAAAAATATAGAAAGAAAAAGGGGAATTATTTTTTCTCTCAAGTTGCAACAAAATGGACGAATTTGGATTTGTTGGTTGGAGGGAATTTTGGCCATTGCCATGCCATGCTATTATGATGATTCATACCACTCATCAAGGTAAATGTCGCAGACATGCCACAACCAGAATGCATTCTCCCGCTTGTTCCATCCTCTACACCCACCACATCTTTCATGCTCAAGGACTTTTCTCACGATGTTTCTAGCAGTATACCCGCTGTTATTGCCGCCGAGGTTGTTATCATTAAGCATTACTGCCGCCGTCATTTGAGGGCAATAAGCCTCTTTCAATTCACATGGCTCATACTTTAAATGTATCTCCTAGGAAATGTGCCTTCAAGCTTAGTGTCTTGAATTGTCAGAGGTTTCTTCATGCATGAAAGGTGATGGCCTCAATCCCATCGCGAAAAGATAAGGGATATCTCTTCGCCAGAAAGTAACGCTACTAAAAAGGCTACTCCTTATTTTCACGTGTTACCAACACTTTTCATTATTTAATGAATGTCATGGGCAAGGGGTTGTGGTGAGGTTGCTTGCTATTTCAAAGATGCATGTGCTCCATATATAATTCATAAAGCTGATAGATATAACCGCTACATGTGGATCAAACTCCATTGCAACAATGATAGTGCCATTTTTGTTGTTGCATGTTACTTTCCCCCTACATCATCACCTTTCTATGATGAATATGATGTAGACCGCAATGATCTTTGTGGTGATCTTTATAATGACATTTCTCAAATCAAATAGTTGGGACATGCTATTCTTTTTGGTGACTTCAATGCTCGTGTTGTTGCAGTACGCAAAGTCGTCACTATACTGAGGATGTCCCCTAATTTTTATGGATGTTCCAATGATATATCTTGCCACCGCTCGGCTTTCTGATGCTACCAAACTGCTTCTGTCTCGACAAAACTCATTCAACTGTAAGTCTTCTGTGGTAATTTGCAATGGCTTAAAGCAATGGTCACCTAAAAAGTACTACATGGCATTTGATAGGCATGGAGGTGGTAACAGTGTTGTTGATTATGTCATTTCCCTGCGCAAAGCCTTGGATCTCGCATTTCGCATTCTCGAATTGGCACAAAGCATAGAGATGAGGAGATAAATTGACCACCATCCACTTACTTGTCATTAAAGTGGTAAATTTTACATCAGCTCAACCCATTATCATGATCGCATTCATTTGAATCTATTCTAGATCTTTTGAATAAGGCAATGCACATTAGCTCCTCACTTGAAGGTATTTGTATTACCTAAATCTTCAAAAAATGTAATGCTACATTTGGTTTATTACTTCTCATGGTTCGCGTTTTTAATAATATGTTTCTGAAGTCATTTCACAAAGCTAGTAGAAAAATCCTTTCCTAAAAATGGCTTGTCTAATTTTAAATGCAAGCAGCTAAAACACTGAATGATCATTATCGTAGATACATGTCACAATGCTATCAAGAATTATAAGTCCGTGTTGAAATGCAAGAATGCACACTTTGTTGCTAAGCATCGTATAAATATTTGAATTGGTCAAGCATGTGAGCCTCGCACCTTCTCGCCAAGCAAAATATATCGACCACATCCTACCTCGACATATTCCTATGCAACAATGGGATGAGCCGATTGGTCCACTATATGATCATCCCGGGATTCTTAATTCTGCATCCTTTGGTAGGTAATATTCTCTCACTCACTGTAGGGCGCTTAAGCGAAGCTATCTAGTGGTAACACACTAGTTCCTTAGCAATGTGATCCTCGAGTTCAGAGACCGCCTGCATCAAGATTCTAAGATCAGTTTGGGGTCAAATCCCAAATGCATCTAATGTGTGGTCAAAGGTATCTGGAACCAAGCAATGTAGTGTGGTGTGGTCACATGTCCAGTTGGATGTCATTTAGTGGCGACGCTAAAACTACTATCATCTATCTATCTAATTCACAGAGGAGTGAAGTCAAAGAAAGTCCGGGCGATATCTATCCAATGGCAAATCTCCATTTTCAAGGTTTACAAGTAGAATTGCTTAAATGGGGGGATCCGCCGTTGCTTTTGCAATCATCAATGCTCTTATAAATCAAGCTTTTGCAAGAAGTTGATTGCCAAAAATTTGGGCTATAAGTAAGGTCATGGGCTAAATTCACAAAGCGTGGATAAGAATGACCCTTCAATTATTACATGATCAAGGTGGTCGGGCTCCATATTTTCCAAGCTCTTAGCCGCAAGACATTAAGCAGCGCTTGACATCATGGGCGTAAGATACCAAATAAGACGGTTGTAGGATGGTAGATGCTGGTCTAAGCCATTCTAATGATAGACCATATTTTACATTGTGCATGCTTATTGGACATAGTCAAGCTGAAACAAGACCTCTATATATGCTTTGTGGATTTTACTTCAGGCCTTTGAGATAGTACCTCTCGAAGCCTTCTTGGCAAATATTGCAAGCATTTGGAGTTCCAAAACCTTCAAAAGTGCTTATCGCCTCTATAAAAGGGTCTTTGTCGATCGAAAGTACCCAAGTCACTAGTAATATTGGAGTACGAAGCATGTTGTCCTCTAATTTCCTACACTCTTGGCTTGTACACCCATTAATCGAAGAATGCTTGATCACCATGGTGGCGAGGCCCACATTTAACACACACTATATCATCGTGCAACTCATGTATGCCGATGATGTTTCGCTTATGGCACATATTGCTTAGTATGCAACAAATATTTAAAAGATGTGTCAGAGTAGTTTGTGAGAACACAAACCGCATGTTAATCTCCAAAAGACCGAGTTTGATAGTTCTAATCTTCTCAAGATATTGGTCCAACTTTTACTCATGGATAGCCATGAAGTTGAAGATATTGCTAAGTACCTTGGTGTAGAGTTCCAGAAGAACACACTTTAGAACAATGTATTACCAAGCGGTGGGTCACGGGTCAAGAGCACTCTCGGCGTAATGCAAAACAATTGCTTTCAGTAGAGATTCATGATTATCACCTGAAAAGCCCACTTGTTTTGGGTTTAGTAGAACCTGCTTTTATTGTATGGTTCTAAAGTATAGGGGTTTGCCATTAGTACTAATGCTTGGGAAAGCTTGAATGGGTGCAAACGTAGCTCTTTTCTTACTTCCAAATTAGAGTCAAACCACAAAGGTTCTATGCTATTCTTCTTTTACAAAGGCAAGTTTTTGGCCTCTTTATCTACCATGAAGTGCCATCTCCACTATATCGAAGGTGCATCACATGACGTGATGATAGGGTGCAAATTCTCGCTACACATGGATTGAATCTCCCCAAAGATTTTGAAACAATGTTGGAAAGAGAATTGTAATGCATGGTTTGCCCCACCGGTTCTGCGGTAACCCGAAAGCAATCGCATAGTATTTGCTAGTTTTGATCACAATATCTTTGATGGTCGCTTTTCTCGAAGATGTGGATGCGCCATCTAGCCCGTTAAACCGGTCATTATCATACTATATAAATCCCACTGGAGCACCGTGATCAATGGCTTATTTGTCATTTCCTCGCTCCAGAAAAACTTGTGTAGCTATTGCATCAATTCACACTGTGGGTCCCACAAGCTACGATCGGCAGACAAGTAGATGGGAGCCGCACTCCCAATTTCCACAAGAAGTTTAGATTATGTGTATTATTGAAGACATGCCATACCGCTAAGATGTCCTCGCTGAGATGGCTCGAACCTATATTTGACTTAGCATTCCATTCAAGTAGCTATGGCTTCTTATTGACCATTGTCGATCTTCTCTATAGCACTACACCTTTTTCGAGGATCGGAGGTAGAGCCCATGCGGATAATAACTCTAGACAAAAGTCTTAAGTGGTGCATGGAAATCGCACATGGCATACCACAGACAAAAGGAGACAAATGCAAGAATCTACAAGATGCCATTACTTGCATCGTCGAGGATGCCCAACAGTTGTAATTCGAGTATGTATTGTGGTAGAAGAATTATGATCTATCCATAATGATAAGACGAGAAGTGGAAAAGGTGTGCCCCCTAGTGTGAAGGATATATGGCTAGAGTTTGCTATCTTGTGATTCATTGACCCTGTCTGGTATTAATGACAATAGAGACATTCATGTTGGCAGATATTTTCAGGCAAAAGTGTAGTTTCAAGGAAAAGGGTATTTGTACCTCAAAGTAAATTTCCTTTTTTTTTTTTAAATGAATGTGGCCCTTTATTACTAAAAAGTATACAAACAGTATATGAGGGACTCAAAACCTGATAGAAAGAATGTCCACTAAAGCAAAACTATCCACCACATACATAATACAGAAAATGAGAGAATAAATATCACCAGGAGCACAATTGAATATGAAATAAGCGTGAATGTGAAGATAGCGCTTCCAAATAATACTCTTGAGGTCATATTTTAAGGAAGAGAACTTATAGGCTTTCACAATATGACTATGAGCATCATTGAGTACTTAAGCATCTGGAAAGACTTGTCCTTTTAAGATGGGACAGACTGATAGGACATGCTAACTATTCAAATCACAATGAAATAGGTCCAAGAGCCACTGTCATACATGCCTATCATGCTGACACAAGAAGAAGCAGTGCTTAGTCATCTCATCCCTCTGCAATACAGAGAGGATAGATCACAGAGACATCTAAATGAAATATATAAACGACGGTATTTACTCGCACACATCTATGAATGATCTGCCACCATAAGATAGATAGCTTAGGATGGAGCAATTTATGCCATATCCAATGCCAGACCGCTTTTGATGAAGCTTAAGAATAATTGAAGGCCATTTTGGTGATGGAGGTAACACTTGAGGCTGGAGCAAAATAATATACATCGAATGCGCCAGTTGCGCCTCCTTGACACTGCCATGAGCGTTCCAAAGTTGGAGAGCCACGCCTTATGGATCTGGAGGAAGAATAGAAGCCATTTTTTGCCAAATGACATGGTCCCAACGGAGGAGAAGAAACTTCAATCTGAACTCATTCCAAGTCAACAATCTTGTCTCATTATACCATGCAGATACTGTCAGCACACTGGTTGCTCACCATCGGAGAGGAGACCAAGGGACAATCTACCTGGCCGTCACCCAAAGGGATCCATCAACAGTTAGTTGTAGGATGGGTTCGGGCCATAGGATGAACTGAAACAAAGTGCACATAGTCTTCCAAGCAGTTAGTAATCCCTTAAGGAAAGATGATGCATGTTGACCAGGATTTTGGCACCCGGACAACATAAGAAAAAAGAAAATAAAAAGTTTGGAGGCTTTTTAGGGGGGGATTGTATATGATGGAGATTAATAATGTGGTTAAGAATCTTTAAAATAATTTTAAGAGTGGAGATGAAGAGGTTGAGATGGATGGATAAGATTAAGGGATACACTGTATAAGAATCTTGAGGAGCACGAGCTCCTCCTCTTTCTGCTGTTCTTTGATTTTATGGAGGGTGGCAGCCTCTACATGATCAGGTTCAAGGTCCCTCCATGGTTCAGAGACATGGGGGATTTCTTTATTGTACTTGAAGTTTCTCATATAAAAAATTGTTTTAGGCCCAGATCTTTTTTCAAGCTTCTATTCCATTTTCTTCATGGCAGCACCTAAATGTTCTCGAATTTTGCCTTTTAAAGCCACCTAATGGGGATGTGGAAAAATCTGCCATCAGAATGGAGTCCTATACCGAGATGTTTTCCTTCCCTAGGATCAATTTTGGTGCTGCAATAATTTTTTCAACCAGCCATTCTTGCCCTTGGAGTTTCCAGCTATTCCATTACACACGAGCTATATCCTCTTGGTTGGGTTTGCATTCTTCCTTTACAAAGAGTCTAAATTTTTATTTCAGAAAGAGAGGTCTGCTTGGGCATGGCGATTGATATTTTTGGTTTGAAAAGACTATGCCACAAATCGAGATTTTGGGGAGTCATGGTTGTTATGCATCACATAATGTCCTGCTTTCACCCCCATTCTTTGAGGATTCGCATATACCGGGCCGCAATTCTAGTCGATGGTCGCAGTCCGTAGGAATGAAGGGAATAATAATTTCACTCTGCTCAGAAAGAGAACGCGGTCTCCTTGATATTGGATGGTGCTGAGCTTTAAGCAATTGAATCGATTTTAAAGGGTGATCCGGTGGTGATACTCCTCGCTGACCGGTCACATGTCCTAACGTAACACTGCAGGTGACGCCAGAAGGTACGATTGAGACTACGCGATTCATCACATTTCTAAAAACAAGTCTTAATTTATCCAAGCAGTGGTCATCCATGGAACCGGTGAGGGCTTTTAAAAAAGTCATCTTGAAAAAATCTCGAGGAAGGGTTTCTCCTTCATATAATCATGAAAACCCGAGCATGATGCTGAAACGCTGATGGAGTTGAATAACCTAAAAGGAACCACCTCAGAGGGCAAAAAGCACTTCACCGGGTGGTGAAGGTAGTCTTAAGTTGATCGCCTTTGGATTTGAAATTTGATGGCAGCTTCAAAAACCATCCAACGCATAGAGTACATTACGACCAAATAATTCTTCCGCGTAACCCGGGTTTGTGAAGGGAAGTGAAGTGATCACGCCCGTGGCTCCATTTTGAGTTTGGCGATAGTCCACGAACGCCGATCTTACCGCGAAGCTTGAGAGAGAAATTGACGATGGGGCTCACCCATTCAATATTTGACTGTGAATCAAACCTCAGAGCGAAGTTTGAGTTAATTTCTAACCTTGACTCGGCCACTTAATTTAAGACGGTGACTGCCGCGGTTAAGGGCTGCACGCGTAACGGATTTGGTAGGAATGGTGAGTTCCCCCGTCTTTGTTGATAATCAAGATTCTATAGCCCGCAAAAATGTGTTGAACTTTTGAAGAGCGCGGATGGCTGCGTTCAAGTAGGGTGGTTAGAAGATTTGCGCCTAGGGCGGATCGGCCGATTGTTGCCACGTCCACAATCTCCACCTCGTGAGTTTGAATGGTGAGGAACACCGCGTCGCTTTGAACAATAAGGAGCAGGAGGATTGAAACATGACAGGAGGAGCCGATTTTGTGTTGTGGAAGAAAAGCCGCTATCGAGCCGCCATCCAACAAAGTTGGTTGGCTCTACGGACAAAGATAGAACGCCCGCCGCTAAGTGGAGAAAGTGCCGGCCTGGAAAAATGGTCAAGACGCTTGGAATTCTATCAGTGATGTGTAAGGGTCGAGCAGAGCAAACTAATACTGTCCCTGATTCAGTCATTCTCCTGTGATCACATGTTCGTGGTAGATGAAAGATGCGACTCACCGCAGTGGAGCTCCCAACTCGATGTATATTCTGCGCTTCTTCGTAATCGCTATTCTGAGAGAGAAGGTTCCCATGATGTCACCGTAGATGATCTTTACTGGCTTCAACCATGGTAGTATTGAGACATTTAATCATCCGTAATGATCTAGCCGGTCCATGGCCCAAGAATGAATAATACTTTTTGGTATGACGGGAGAAAGGTCTCACACCAACATCATAATCACCTAGACCACCGCTTTCCAAACAATCAATTCTAGAGGGAATCAGAATTTCTATATTGATGTGGAGCAGTTGGTGTGACGCCTGAGGAAGCGCTGCGGATATGGCCATATTGGCCAACTTGATATCATAAGGGCACCAGAAAGTTGCTTTGATGCCCAACCGCCTCGAGTTTATCTATGATAAAGATTGATAGCACTACTTCCATCTATCTGGAACATGATTGACTTGTTGATTGTCCACCGTGGCATGTACCGCGGGTGAGGTAGCCACCGCAGAATCGACCGCCAAAAACAAGGAGGCAACTCCGGTCCTCGGAGAGTAGACGAGTTTCAAATGGTGGCAAGACTCAAAGGATTTTGATCTTCTACGAAGCTCTTCTTGGAGTTCCAAAGGAACATGAGGAGAACGACTCGCCAGGAGCCAAGGAGTCGTGGAGTCCTAAGCAACGAAGCAAAGAACTTCTTGAGAAGCTCCACCGTAGCCGTGATGTTGGGATATGTCCGGGAGGGTGAGAGGATCTGAGGTGCGCCATGACGACAGCCCGGTGGGTGGCGGTACATTTGCCGCCAGGCGGCCTTCGCCACCGCATGAGGTTGAGGATACTTTGTCTCCGGGACTTGGGCATGACATGAGGCATGAGTTTATCCAACTGGGCAAAGTGAACCTTTTTGTCCTCAAAGATGAGGGATCGCGGTCGAACCGCAGCAAAGCAGTTGCGACGAGGAAGGCTGATGGTCAGGGCCGCGGATGCCCCGGGTCTCCGACGCGGAAACCAAACCAACCCAATTTGACGCTGAACCGAGGATTGAGAGCCCCATAAATTTCTTCCCGGGCTTGTTGATCCATCTGAGGAGTGCCGCGAGCCGGTTGATACCTTGATTGTTGAGGCATCGCCAGTGGTGGTTTTGAAGAACGTGATGAGGGCCCCGCTTTGCCATTTGGCATCCAAAGTTGATAGGTTGTGAGGCTGCACGGACGCTGGTTTGATTCGTGTCTGAAGTTGGACTTGAACTTGAGGAAGAGAGGGTAACGCCATGGTGGTATGACCCCATTCCAAAACAACGATAGCACCGAAGCTTTTAGCAGGATCAAAAAGGAGGACTCGCTTGCTTTGTCCCCGCGGGCTGTCAGACATTGTTGATACCGCGAGTGAGGCCAGCTTGAAATCGTCGAGGTTGACATGGACGCTTGTTGTCGGAGGCTGGTCCGGACTCTGATAAACCACCCGCTCTGGCAATGTAGGGATGAGTGGTCGAAAGTGCATTCTTCCGTGGGTGATTGCACATGTTGCAACGCCATAAGAGGAGGGCCATTGAGGAGTTGTACTCATTGGCCGATGGCCTTGATATTTGGTAGATGTGGCACCCGTGATGGATCATGCTGAGGATTTGAGGCTGGAGGTCGGTCTTAGCCCGAGGTACCATGACGGGTGTGGA
The DNA here is from genome assembly GCA_021234155.1 of Isoetes taiwanensis. NCBI lineage: Eukaryota > Viridiplantae > Streptophyta > Lycopodiopsida > Isoetales > Isoetaceae > Isoetes > Isoetes taiwanensis. Next base: position 2,701,907 of record JAJEKV010000037.1, read on the forward strand.
ATGAAAGTGGAGCTCGAGAGCCACACGATGAAACATTAACTTAATGGATTGACGAAATTGATGGCCTCGCCCAAAGTCTTGGGGTGCAGGTATTCAGCCTGGCGACCATAGCGTGAGGAAGTTCGGAGAAACCCGCACGGTGATCCGTGGCTCGCGGTGGGTACTCTGGGTGTCATGAGGAGTATAGAGGGAAGACGATCCGCAAAAATCCCTGGCCGACCAGGCTCTTTGTCAATAAGACTCATTGAGTTGTTTGAGAAGAAGCTGATCATCATCCTGTGGTGCCATAGTGAGAAAGAAAAGCAATCTTCATATTCGGTTCAGTTTTGTTTCCAATGGCTTTTTGCTCTTGCCATGAGCCATTGATGAGGGGATCCACTCTAAAGGTGGTGGAAAAGATGTGGAACTTCAATTGAGGTTGAGCATGACCATTTAGACGTTTCGTGAGCTCCTCAAATTCTTCCATATGAGCTTGAGCACTTTTGGTCTAATGGTTTGCCTTAGTGCCGCCAAAGGTTGAATAGGTCAACTTGAGAGTCTCCGAAAAGCATTGGGAATGGCCTCAAGGCATTAGAGAGGTATAAACATAAGGAGGAAATATAATGGGGCCAATCTCCCATGGATTCCGTGATGGGGTGCCAAAGAAGCAGAAGATCCCAAGATGTGCAAAAGGAGGTTCATGGTGGAGGACCTTGGGGGTCCGTGGTCATGAGGTTTGAGATCGGTAAGAGTGTAAACTGGAAGTGTTTGTTGAAAGAAGATTGAGGATATGTCTGAACCTGGGGAGGGCCGAAAGAAACATGGAGATAACCCATTCCTCCAGGGGAGATGATGGCTGTGAAGGCAGAGGAGTATGGGCCGTGAGGAGATATGGGAATGCAGTGGCACTCTCTCGGAGGTGGAAATAAGTCGAGGTTGTCGAACAGTGTATGATGAGGTGACTCAGATTGTGAACAATGCTTACACTGAGGAGAGCCGTGATTTGTGAGTGAACACGCAGGAGTGTGGCACCGACCGTGGTGCTCGTGGAGTTTAATATGGCCTCCTCAATATCATCATAACCTCGCGGTCAAGGCTATATCCGCAGCAACTTCACACGCTGAGGACGCTTCCAGTCAGACGCCACCGCTAAGAAGCCTCCTGAGTGAAAGCTCTACATGGTAAAAGAAGGAAGGAAAGAAAATCCACTCCAAGAATCCGCCGACAGTTGTTTGGGGGTCTCACCGAACTCCCCGCGAAGATAGTTCTACTGTGAGGACCCTTTTGATCAAACAGAGAATCCGTAGTCGCGGTCACGCTGATTTGCAAAAGAAACAAGGGAAAGGGAAGGAAGAGAGAACAAGCAAAACAATAAGAACACAATGATGAGTACAAAACTCTTGATATCACGATGATACATGAGCTCAAATCAAGAGAGAAACGTAAGTGAGATAAGACCAAAACTCATCTAGCCCGTGAAGGCTAGCTCTACTCATATATAGTGCCAACACCTTTGGCTCCAATATAGACACTCACAAATCTCGTTTAATTCTCGGAAGGAGGCCCTGGATGGTAGGCCCGTCATGCGCTCTCGAAAGCCCGGAAAATGACGCCGACGCAAGGATGCGATCGCCACTGCTCCCAGGCGCTTGCCTCTTCTTTGCACGGGCGCTGGCCTTCGCTTTGGTCTTATATGGGCCTGACGAGTGACTCAGGCCCCGACCGGTAGGATCCTGTCTTTGACCTGGTCCGTCGTAGATGAATAGTCCCTCGCATCAGACGCATGCATCAATCACCAAGGTCACCATCTCAAGGACGTAAGATAACTTCAACTTCAATGTAGAAATCAGCAATCAGCATCTCCCCGTGATGATCAAATCATCAACATACAAAACCACAATGCACATTCTGCCTTCATGTGATTTGTAATAAAGATTGGGGCCCCGCCGTGACTTCTCACAACTCCCTCGGCCAAGAAAGAAAGTAATAATTTTCGTGATGCCAACATCTTGGAGCCCTCGCTTCAAGCCATAAATGCTTTTCTTCAAATGACAAACCAGCTGCTCCTTCCCTTGGAACAACAAATCCCGGAGGTTGAGTCATATGATCTTTTCTCCAAATCACCATTCAAAAAGGTGACTTTAATGTCCATTTGAAATATTAACCAACCTTCATTGCGTAAAGAAGAGCTATAACCGGGATCCGAGCAGTGGACATTTTGGCTAATGGAGCAAACACTTCATCATACCTAAGCCTTTTTCTGCAAAACCCTTGGCTACAAGTCTACGTTGACATCACCATCAAAGATGAAATTTGGTTTTTAAAACACCCATTTACGTACCAATAACTTGCTTATCACCGAAGTTCAAATCCAATTTCATGTGCCTGCTTCCAGCAATTGGAGAGTATTCTTCTTCCCATTGCATGTTGCCACCAAGGATCACTAGCCGCTTATGAAAGAGGTGTGTGGATCAACATGATCCTCTAGACCTTGCCATTAAGACAAGGTTACATGATCCATTAGGACTTCAATTGTTTCTCCATCGCATATACCTATCTCCTAGGTTCAACAACAAAAACAACAAAAATGAACCGCTTCTCGCTAACAATTGTTTCTCCTGAGACGGCTGGATCTCCTAGGTTCAACAACAGAGGTATAGCAGTGCTACAATAGAAATGTAATAGGTGGCCGGATCGTGTGCTACAAAGCATCTTCCATGTGCCGACTCTCCCGTATGAACCAACCTCGCTTATGGACCATAGGGCTTAGTGGGATTGGGATACTCAAGTACACTACTTCTGTGCAAATGTGAGTTCAATCGGAGAAACCACTAGAGAGGGAAGAGAAAGGTCTACCAAGAAATGCTATCGTGATCTCCAACATCCAAGCCGGCCATTATCAGGAACTGGCAGAGAATCACCGAAGATATACCATCATACACGCAAAGATCTTCAACGAACCGAACCGACTCGCCATTAAATAACCTCGCTTTTGTTGGAAGAATCATACAACTTGTAACCTTCCCTCGGATTTTCCTGGATACCTAATGATGGCTTTGATAAAATTGCCATGCAACTTCCATACTTTCAGCCAAATATATGGAAGTATAAGCTAAGCATCCAAACACCCTCAAAATGAGACACATCCGTTTCATTCTCCAAAATGCTTCATAAGGAGTCACATCCCTGACCGCTTCTAAGAGGGCTTACCTATTTGCCAAATAAGGGGCCATTGCCACTACCGCTTCCCTCAAAAAGATTCAAAGTAGCTTGCTTCTTGTGACTCATCATAGATCTTGCCAAATCAAGCAAAGTTCTATTCCTCCTTTCAAATACACCATTTTGTGGATGACATAAGGAATGATTAATCGCCTTTTCAATACCTTCTTTCATGAGAGAAACTCATCAAAGGCATTAGAAACATATTCACCTCCATTATCACTTCTCAACTTTTTATTACTAACCCCGTCACCGCTTCGACCGGGCCGTTGAAGGCCTTGAACTCGCTTAAGCACCTCGCGATTTGGTAAAGGTAAAAGTATATACCCAAGTGTACCATCGAGATCATCAATCGTGGTCAAGAAATACCTCTTTCCACCTAGTAAAACATCGCATATAGCACAAATCTCAATGCAAATGTACCAAGAGGTTGAGTCGCTTGGCCACAGCCTCGCTATGGAAAAGGCCGCTTGAGGTTGCTTTCCTGAAAGATGGGTATATAGCACACCTTCAAGCTTGACATTATTTTAGAGAGGGAATAGTCAGAACTATCTTGTTCTTGTACAGCGCATGTACAAAGCAGTTGCTCTCCAACATAACCAAATGAACATGCCACGTGATGCTCAACAAATAAATCAAGATATACAAGACCATGTTCGCCTTATAAATCAACTATTAAAGACATACAAGCCATTTTCGAGCCCACTATGCCATGAACCCAGACTTTTCTGGGTCAATTCCTTCAAGTGAATTCCTGCCCAAAGAGATGGTGCTTTGCCATTTCGGAGAACAATGTGATGGCCTTTTATCAAAACTCAGAAGAGACATGATATTAAACTGTAATCCTGAAAGAAAACGTGAATATTCCTCATCTTACTAACTACATCAAGGCCCATGCAAATTGAAAAAGCTACAATCCCTTTCCGTGATAGGAAGAGGAGAATATCCATCACCATCTTCACATCACCTCCAAATCGAAGCTCAAGTTCATAAAATACATCCAATCTCCAAGAAGTGATGCAGAACCGCGGGCCCCCGGTCCAAAATCCGGCTTTTCCGTATAAAAGCCGCTGCCGCAAGATTCGATATTCTGTGATCAAGAGGGTACACCTAACAGCACTTTGCTCTCCCTTAGAGTTGGATCACAGGCTTCTCGCGGTCACCAATTCTTTTGGGCTTTTTCTTTCTCCTTTCTTACAATTCAATCAGAGGACTTTTCACCACACTCAAAGACTTGAACCCTTGGATTTTTACCATCGCACTTCATATTTTCTCGACTTCCTAGAGTTCCTTTATATCAGCAAACTTCTTCTTAGTGTCACCGAGAAATAGACACTGTAATTAGCATGGTCCACGCCCTATCCTTTGCTTCTCGCAGACCAACTCTCAGTTTTGCAAAGAGAATGGTTACTTTGGCTAAGTATCAATCTTCTTTGTACCGATCTCTCGGGTTACATAATATCATACTAAGGCGAAGACCAACCAAGATGTCTTGAATCAGCTATTTTTCTGCACAAAGACTCCACCGCCAAACCTATGTAATCCAAGCCATTGTTTTCTCCTCGAGTAAGGTATGATGCATTGCATTTGAAATCACCTAATTGGGCATGTTTGTTTTGGGTCACTGCTTTGGGTAGCCATACCTCTTTGCTAACAAGATATTTTCCAAAATGAGACCACGCCTCCTTAAACTCAAGAAAATGGTTGATTTCATGACCAATTATCTCTTCGTACCCAACATTTTGACAAGATCACAAGCTGTTTATCCCCAAGCAAGATTCTGGCCGACTTGGTTCTCGTAAAATCTTCACTGGCACCGGCCCTATGTCACTAAATATCAAATAATTCATCATGAACTTCTTCCAAGTATGGTAATTATTATTATGAGCTTTGCATTATGTGAGAACTTGAATGGATCCATGGATTTCTCCTCTCGCTTTCAAATACCAAAAAGATGGCTGAGAAAAACAAATTCATCACCAAAACAAAAGTAATTCCAATTGTGAAAAAGTTGAATCTGAATTTTGTCGCCAAAAAAATCTTTAAAACCTAATCTCACACCGTAACTTGCCGGAAAATCGAAACTTCTTTCCAAAACACTTCCTCCAAAAAGCAATAATCTTCCAATGTCAAGAAATGAGATTTCCCACCACCAAATCTCAGCCAAAGAACTCCTAGAAACGTATGGCTAATCCAATTTGATGCTTCTCCAATAGCTTGCTCTATTCTTCCCTCAAGAAAGCCGCCCGATACCATGATAAAACTAGTGCAAAACCAGCACAAACCCCATAAGATCTAATTCAAGAGATAGAATAGAAGAACAACTCTAACAGAAAAGCAATAGAAAATACAATTCTACTCGAAGCATTTCTATAGTACATAATGTACAATCAATATATACAACCGCGGAGACTAAGAATAGTAGTCTACCATTTAACCACCGGCCCACTAATTACTAAGATTCCATTTAGGGTTCTTGCTCAAAGGTCGGCTGTGTGCCGCTTCTTCTGCATATTTCTTCTTAAAGATTCTCGTGTGAGACCTCGTAATTCACACTCACCCCATGGTCCACTTGAAAAACATCAGCTGGTAGGTCTACATGTCCTCGCTTTCAAAGAATCCTACATGTGGATTTGTGAAGGTATGGTTTTGTTCGAGCAATGGTGTTCTTTTTCAAAGGATCAAAACATCCAATCGTTGTTTTGTAGTTTCTTCTATTGTGACATGTCATTTTATAATACAATCCAATCGAAAGAGTACTTGAATTTCTACATGCTCCACAATTCTATTGTCACATGTCTCTCATGTATGTATAAGAATATTTGATTCTCTACATGTCCTATACTTCCATTCACATGTCTTATAGCAGTAGTATCGTATAATTTTATTTGCTAAGGCATTGTAGGAAAGAATACATGAATTACGACATGTGTAATACTTCTATTGTCACATGTCTTTATAGAAGTTTCTAAAGAATACTTTGATTTCTTACATGTCATATGCTTCCATGTCACATGTCTTTATAGTAGTAGGACAGAAGTACTTATTTTGCTAAGGTATCAGGTGTTAAATACATGAATTACTTATTACGTGTAATACTTCATTCCTCACATGTCTTTATAGAAGTAGGAAAGAGTACTTGATTCTCTACATGTCCTATCCTTCCATATCACTTGCCCTATAAGTAGATGTAGTACTTGATTTACATATGTGATGCACGTGCACTCCATCACATGTTCTTATAATTAGTATTCCATGTAAATTACGTTACTCAACTACTTCAATTACTTAACACCTATTTTTGCATAACGTATAATTCAATGATGCCAAGGTGGCTCCCAACATGCCACCTAGGTTCAAACAACATGCCAAGGTGGTCTCGGAAGAGCCACCCAGGCTCCAACATGACAAATGGCTCAAACATGCCACCTAGGCTCCAACGCGGCTCACAAACATGTGCCACGCAGTGCTCCAACATGCCACCTATTCCAACTTGCCAAGGTGGCTCAAATATGCCACGTGGGCTCCAACACATGCCACCTAGGCTCCAACATTCTAGGTGGCTCAAACATGCCACATATAGGCTCGCAAACATGCCATGCGTGCCCACTTAGGCCCAACATGCCAAGGTGGCTCCAACATGCCACCCAGGGCTCCAAACATGCCAAGGTGGTTTCAAACATACACCTGGCCCAACATGCCACCCAGGGCTCAAACATGCCAGTGGCTCAAACATGCCAAGGTGGGCTCAACACACCCAGGCTCCAACATGCCACCTAGGCTCAAAATACGCCAAGGTGGCTCAAACATGCCACGGCCCACCCATGCCACCTAGCTCTCCACTTCATGCCATAGTACCTGGGCAACATGCCACCTAGGCTTAAATATGCTGGGTGCTGCCCCAACATGCCACCTAGCTCCCAACATGCCACCGCGGCTCTAACCCCGCCACCCAGGGCTCAAACATGCCACGGGCTCCAACATGCCACGCGCCAAGGTGGTCTAACATGCCACCTAGGCTCCAACATGCTCAAACATGCCACGCCGCTCTAACATGCCATCTATGCCCAACTTGCCAGTAGCTCAAATATGCCACGCGGTCTAAATACGCCAAGGTGGCTCAAGCATGCCACATCAGTTCCAACATGCCAACGAAATTTAACACGGCAAGGTGGCTCAAACATGCCACGCAGCAACATGCCACCTAGGCCCTAACACATGCCAAGGTGGTCTAACATGCCAAGGTGAGCTCAAACATGCCACCCAGTTCAAACATGCTAAGGTGAAACCTTACATGCCAAGGTGGCTCCAACATGCCACCCAGGCTCAAACACAAGGTGGCTCAAACATGCCACCTAGGTCAGCAACATGACAAATGGCTCAAACATGCCACCTAGGTCTAACGTGCTCAAACATGCCAATGGCTCCAACATACCACCTATGCGCTCCAACTCGGCTAAGGTGGCTCAAATATGCCACGCTGGCTCCAACATGCCACCCAGGCTCCAACATTCCTAGGCAGGTGGCTCAAACATGCCATCTAGGGTTCCAACATGCCACCTGTGCTCAAACATGCTGTGTGGCCTAAAACATGCCAAGGTGGGCTCAAACATGCCACCTAGGCTCCAACATGCCAAGGTGGCTCAAACATGCCAATGGGACTCCATAATGCCACGCGGGCTCCAACATGCCACAGGAAACAAACATGCCACCTAGGCTCAAACATGCCAAGGTGGCTCCAACATGCCATGCAGCTCCAACATGCCATGCAGTTCCAACATGTCAAGGTGGCTCGTGCATGCCACCTAGTCTCACATGCCACCTAGGCACCCCAAGTGGTGACATGGTTACGCTGGCAAGCAAGGTCAAGTTTGACTAGGGTTAAAACCAAAGATGTCCATCTTTGGTCTTTCTATCGGGTGATGTTGGCAAAATTTAGGTGACATGGCTAGATGATGGTGACATGACCTTGATGCTGTAAGCCGCGAACACCGGGCAGCACTCTCGACGGCTACTTTCTTGTGAAGGGAGTCTCCAAAAGGTATATATGCTGGTGTATTTCTCTTACGTATGTAGCCATTATGTCAAGCATTAATTCCGCCAAGATTTCACCTTTTTCGAGACCCCGGATTTTTATCTCTGCTTTTCTTTGTTTGTGTTTATGTCCGAAATTCATAATTAATGCATGGGCAGGAAAAATCCTCGCTTTTCAGCCGCCTGGCTTAAGCAAGGGCCCGAGAGTATAGGAAAATCCCCTGCATTTCCTGGATGAGTTTTAGACCCCTCATTTTTATTGGGGATGGCCGCCGCTGGGTCCCCGGCGTTTAGACCACGCTTTCATTTTGGGGCATGGAGGAGGGACCTGACAGAGTCCACCCGCCGTCTCAACGGCTAAATTACCCTAGGGGACAAGTTCCACTACGAAGCCTTTTCCCTGGGGATCAATCACTTACCCCTCACTAGAGGCATTCAAGATCCACCTCCATGCCGCTTGACTGGCTAAGTGTGTAGTAAACCACCTACTTTGGCGCTTTCTGAGAGGGGGTGGCCTTCCGCCTACTCAAAATTTGGTCCCCTAGGTAATGGGGATGTTCCTGTCCATCAAGTGAGCCGCCTCTGCTCCTGAGTGGGGTCCAGCCCGCCCTCAGCCAAATTTTGGACTAGCTCATGAGAACAAGATACTGAGAAGCAAGCTAGCTCCACCGCCCAAAAGAGGACGCTATCGACCCTGGCCTCCTCTAAGGGGTCAGTTCTAAGCTCGCCCCCATGCCCTCGCCAGCTTCTATTGCCGCTGCATTTTTTCCGCGTACCGGGCCATGCTGCAATATCCCGCCAAGATTTCACCTTTTTCTATATCCGGATTTTTATCCGGTGGCTTTTCTTTGTGTTTATGATCCTGGAATCTTACATGATTAATGCATGGGGCTGAAAATCATGGTTTTCACCACCATTGCTGCTGGGCTCCGAAAGTACAGAAAACTCGCAGATGCAAGCAGCCGACCCCATTTTTAATTGGGATGGCCACCGCTGGCCCCGACACAGGTTTAGACCACGTTTTTGATTTTGGGGCATGGAGGAGGCCCTCGACTGGCTGCATCCCGACCCTCCATGTCATCCTGAATGCCGTAAATTACCCTAGGGACAAGTTCCACTACTCTCTTGATCGAGGGAGCATCCTTCAGACAAATCCTACCAAACCCTAGGTTTGCAGGGGTTTTACATCTCAGCCAAGACTCCAGACTAACACATCCAAACTTGCATGGAGTTCTCTCGTGTATGCTCGGGACCATGCCCCGAGATGGGGTCAATCACAAGAAGATAAAGCTCGCATCTTCACCGGAAAGGGGCTTGTGAAGGGGAGTCTCCTAAAGGTATGCCGCGACCTAGAAATTTGGCTCGCCTCCCGCCATGAGGGTAATCCAAAGACGTATTCCACGCCGATCCCGGCCCTCCTCGGGGTCACTCCGAGCATCCCTGCACGTAAACCCTATCAAACCCTAGGTTTGCTAGGGTTTACATCTCAAGCCGCCAAGACCTGACTCACACATCCGGAACTTTGCATGGAGTTCTCTCGTATGCTCTGGGACTATGCCCGAGGCTTAAGTCGAATCCCCTCAAGCAAGTAAAGATAAGTCTTCCTGCACTCCCCTTCACCGAAAGGGGCTTGTGAAGGGGAGTTCCAAAGGTGCGTCGCGACGGGAAATTTGGCTCGTCTCCCGCTGCCATGAGGGTAATCCAAACACGGTATTCCACGCCGATCCGGGCCCTTCCGTCATCGAAAGACTTTCGTATCAAACCCTATCAAACCCTAGGGTTTGCTAGGGTTTGATCCGAAGGCCAAGATCTTTGAGACTCACACATCCAAACTTTGCATGGAGTTCGTATGCTTGGGGACCATGCTCCGAGATGGGGTCAATCCCCCGCTAAATATGCTGATCCGTGACTTCACCGAAAGGATCCTTCTATTCTATCCCTTGCCAAACTCCCTCTACAAAAATTTCAAAGGTTATCATATTTCTCGTATAAAGTCCTAGTCACTACCACCATCTAGCCAAGGCGCGTCACCCAAAATTTGCCAACATCACCTAATGAAAAGACCAAAGATGGACATCTTTTTCATTTTTGGCCTAGTCAAAACTTGGCCTTGCTTACATTTGACATGCCATGTCACTACGGAGTGCCTAGGTGGCATGCTTGAGCCTGGGGTGGCATGCCCTCGGAGCCACCTTTGCATATGTCCTAGTGGCATGTTGGAGCCTACGGGCATATGGAGCCACATTGGACATGTTTGGAGCTCAGGTGGCATGTTGTGTTAGGTGGCATGTTTGAGTTACCTTGGCATGTTAGAGGCTCACGCGGGCATGCCAGAGCCCACGCGGCATGCTGGGAGTGTCCACGCGGGCATGTTTGAGCCAATCTTTGCGTTGAAGTTCTGTGCGCGCCGGGAGCCCACGCAGCATACCTATTTCACCTTAACAGCCTGAGCCTAGGCGGCATGTCTCATACTCAAGTATGCCTGAAGCCACCTGGCATGTTGGAGCCTACATATATGTATTACTTGCATGTTGAGCCTCGCTGCATGTTTGAGCTACTTGCTTGAGTTACCGTATGCTTGGTTTGTGTGGCATGTTGAAGTAGTGGCATAGCCTGCCACCTGCATGCTGGAGCTCAGGCTGCATGCTGGGAGCATGGTGCCACCTAGTCTCAAACACCCAGTCTCAAACATGCCACCTAGATTCCTCGGCTACGCCACTCCAGGGCTCAAACATGCCAAGGTGGCTCAAACATGCCACATGGGCCCAACATGCCAAATAGACTCCAACATGCCAAGGTGGTTCAAACATGTCGGTGGCTCAAGCATACCACAAGGGTTTTCCTCCCCACATGCCACCTAGGCTCAAACATGCCAAGGTGGCTCAAACATGACACGCAGTGACCAACATGCCACCTAGGCTCCAACATGCCAAGGTGAGCCACATGCCACCTAGGCCCAACATGCCAAGGTGGCTCAAAACATGACACCTAGGCTCCAACATGCCACCTAGACTCCAACATTACCTAGGCCCAACTACCACCCAGGTTCAAATATACAAGGTGGCTCAAACATGCCACATGGGCCCAAACATTACTCAGGCTCTAACATGCCCAATGTGGCTCAAACATGCCAAGATGGCTCAAAACACGCCACCCGTGCTCCAACATGCCACTTAGGCTCAAACATACATGTGCTCCAACATGCCACATAAGTCTCAAACACGCCAAGGTGGAACAAACATGCCAAGATGGTCAACAAGCCACCTAGGCTCAAAACATGCCACCTTGGCTCCAACATGCCACGATCCAACATGCCACCTAGGGCTCCAACACGCCAAGGTGGCTCCGTTACGCCATGCAAAGCTCCAACATGCCACCTAGGCTCAAACATGCCAAGATGGCTCACACCACCCAGGCTCCAACATGCCAAGATGGTTTCAAATATGTCATCTAGACTCCAACATGCCACCTTACTTTTTAACATGCCACCTAGGCTCAAACATGCCAACGTGGCTCAAACATGCCATGTGGGTCTAACATGCAGCTAATGTGGGCATGTTTCTATAGAGCTGGGCAAGGTTTGCCCCGCCTTGGTCTCTATTTTTGAGATCCGGAAAGATGTTTTTTTTGCTTCTACCAGTTCTGGCCAAGTGTGTTCCGAACTCTATATTATCTCCAGCTTTTAATGCTAGTTCTTTCTATAGGATTGGCAGATCCAAAGACAACAAATATCTAAGCCTAAATGTGAGGAGGAGTAATTTTCCCACGCAAGCTATTATTTTCGAGCCTTATAATCTTCTCCGCACTCTTGTTCCCCAAGATCTACTGCTTTCTCATACTTTAGGATGGAAATAGTTCTAAACACCTCTAAGAATCCTACGCTGGCACCGCTTCTATGCTATCTCGAGCCGTATACCATGCGTATGGCCTCTCGACATAAAACATACCGAGTTGTTGAAGCTCTTACAATCTCGACCTTTGCTATTATGGTTTTACGGGTGTGCATATAACCTTTTCCTTTATCATTTAAAATTTCGAGAATGTTTTTTGCTTTCTAAGAACTCCTCGAAACTGGCCAAAGCCGCATCGTTAAACTAACTGCGGTGTATTGCCATGCTCAGCCAGTGTGCAATTGCAGCCGATCCACCTAAAGGATCGACTCAGAAATAGTTTTCAAGGGCAATCGCTACTCCGGACATCCCCTCAAGAAATATATGGCACTGCCATACCTCAAGGGTAGGGGTAGGGAGTTGTATATGTGCTACAAGCAGAGAAAAGAGTGGGGGCACAATAGGAGAAACAATAGCCCCTCAGAGTAGGAAAAAAGGGGGGGATAAAATTTATTATATATATTTAAAAAATATGCATGCAAATGCAAGTAGTATTTATTAAACCGCCAAGATGGACTCGCTGAGATCTTCATCCCCATTTTATTATGTTAGATATTGGTCTTTGAAATTGATGGTCGAGATTGACAAAAGACGATGAACGCTACATGCTGATCCAAGTCTTCTAATGATTGGCCTTGGCGCCATGTTTCCTCCTGCTTTCCTCCTCTGTTTTTCCTCTCCCCTCGACTATGGCGCTTGGCGACATGTAATCCTAAGCAGAAAGCTCCTTCCTATGTTTTTCCTCTCTCTCCCCTCGCTTTCCCTCCCTATTTTCCCTTCTACCCTTGGCTATGGCGCCTTTGGCGCATGGTGAATCCGCGTAGCTCCTCCCCTCGCGGTTTTTCCTCTCCTCCGCTTCCTCCCCGCTTTTTCCCTCTCTCCCCTTGGCAATGGCGCCCCTCAAGGCATAATCCCGCGAGCTCCTTTGCTTCAAGCGATGGCAAAGCTTCTTCTGATGTGGGTGCTCGTCAGCCGCATCAACTGGTATAAAATGGCCCGTAAAGGCCAAAGAAGATATCAAGAACATCAAGGTCATTGATCCATCGATGGGGAGCCCTAAATGGTTTCCGGAAGCGCACTTCGATGCGTATGGTAGCCAAATGGACATGAGCCGCATTAACCGACAAGACAATCTGACAAAATTTAGGATTCCCGCTACCAATTAATTGTTCTGAAGTTTGGAGAACTGCTATGCATGAGGATCATATATAAGATGTGGCTTGACTCGCTGCACTCAAAGAAAAGCATATTCGGGCCTCGCTTCTTGATCTTGTAAAATCTAATTGCTCTTTTCAATCACGCATGACCTAGTCCTCCCATCCGAGCTTCCGCTGCGCATCCTTCTTAAAGATGACTTAATCCATCGTAGTAGACCGGAATGAGGATCGAAGAAGGCTTGGCGCCTCTTGTCACAGAGGGGCTCGTGGATCTAAGAATCTTTATTCTACTCTATTTCCTCCCCGACAGATATGCCTATGATGTATTTCTAGAACTACATGTAATTTTTTCGGCCTGCTTTATGAATATGAAACTAGAACGTAGGTAAGAATACCGCAAGCTTAATTGTTTTTGATATGCCTTTTGAAATCGAAAAGGACCAAATATTGTTGTCTTCTAAAACCACTTTTTTGAACATTTGTTGTCTTTTTAAAACCACTTTTGAATAAAAGGTTCCGCCCAAAATTTGCAATGAGCATACGACATTGTTCTCGTTTACTTCAAAATAAGATCAATTGAGCACTCAATATTCTATTGTGTTTGTTTCGCGTGAAGAAAACACAATCGGGCTTTTCTAAGAAGGGTGACCGTCACTGTTTTAATATGCAAGTAAGAGAGGATTAGAAATCGGCAGAAAATGCATTTGGCACTCCATCGAAAAGAAACATAACTTGTCAAAGGTTGTTAAAGGGATCTTTTCTTTCTTCCAGAATATTCTTTGGCATAATGAAAGGAAACAGACAAGTTTGCAAGGCTGCCATGAAAAGAAGAATATGCATATCATTTACTATGCATCAAATCACCCATGGCAAGAATTTGAATAAAGCAAAATTGAGTTTATACAATATATAAATTTAGAAAAATATAATATGTGCTTCAAGGCAAGCTTGAGTTTAAATATGGAATCAATTAAGATCAAAACTTAAAGGCAACTTGGAGTTTAGTAGACATTCAAATGATGCTTGCTCCATGATGTCTTTTTCCCTTTAGTAGATTGAAATTATCAATACCTAATATATAATTGTTTTTTTGAAAATTGAGTGCCAATGTGTCAATATTTGATTGGTTAGACGATGTTCCAGAAATTTTACTCAAACAAAGTTGTTTCTTCTAAATTTAAATAAAAGCTACACATATATTTTATTTCATTGAAACAAATGTACTATATTAAGAAACAACGTCTACTTCTTAATAAAGGCATATCAAATCAAGGAAAACAATGTTCCCTATATGTGATTTTAAACTTATTGTTTTTTTAAGAAAACAATAATAACTTTTAAAACCAACATGTAAAGAAAACATAATACATATAGAAAAAAAGGTATATCTAATAACTACATATTGTCGAGTAAACAACATTTGGAAACAAACAAATTATTCTAAAATAATACATGTGGATTTCTTTTAGAGGATATTACGTGATTTTCTTTTGTAAAACAATGTTAACTTAAAGAACTACAAGGAGAAACAAAACAACACACATTGAAAAGGAAAAAACTATTCTTTTTCAATTTTCCAATGACAATATATTCAAACCTACATGTGTTTTTGATACAAACAACGCAAGTGGCTCCTCCAAAACAAATACCAAGAAAAACCACACGCTGACAAAAGTTCGCGGAAAACAATAGTGAAAAAAAAAAACAAAAACAAAAGTCGCCAGTAAAACCACAAAGGGAATTTTTGCCAAAAACCACCGCTCTTTGTGCAAATCCTGATAAAATCCGCCACGTGGACTTTTGGGGTCATTTTGGTGTTGTTTTTGCATAAAACAACACTTCCGCATAACTAAAAACAACTCGCGGACCAAAAATTGGGGTCAAGTAGTACTTGGGTGTCAACCACCGCCGCTTTCAAAGACATTCCCCGCTATCGATATTTATATTCCAACAAAAAAGTTATGGTCCAAAATCCTGACATAAATCCAATTTAAATGAATGATGGTTTGATAGAATGGAGTATATGCTTAGGTTAGAGGCAATTGAGCCCAGTCAAGTGAAGAAAAATGAGCCAATGTAACCGTCCTGGGCCCCTGATGGGTCAATATATGTATTTATGTATGTACATACATATTCATGGCATGTATGCAGCATGAGACCAGGGTTTTGTCTCTTTGGAGAAAGGATTGTTGCAGAGCATAAAAGCAGGGAGCAATTCTAGGCAGTTTTGAAGCCTGAAATTTGAAGCATCATATCTCGACGACCCGAGATCCATTTCAGGTGATTTTTCTTTTATTGGAAAGATCGGCAAGTAAGCTTTCCGGAATGGTTCTAATCAGGCTGAAACTCATCCATATGGGAAAGCTATGACAGAAATTGTGATGCTGGGTTAGAATTGACTGCACTATGTATGTTCTTCTGCAGTTTAATTCTTGGAGATAGAAGATGATCTTTTGAGGCACAAACAATTGCAAGAGGTCCAGATGTCCATGTATGAAGGAATTCTCAGGTGTGGTTTTGCTTTTGATCAATTGAGGTGCTATGAGCTGCCATGATTAGTCTGTACATGATGTTTGCATGTGCATATGATAAATTATGAAATTGTTCGAGACTCATAAGGCTATGGAAGATAACCAGTCATTTGGAATCATATTTGGAAGGGTTAACTTCTAAGTCAAGAAGGTCTGAAATTACTTAAAAATTGCCGAGATAGCTTGAATCCACAAAATTGGCATGTCTTGAACCTTCTTTGTTGGACGTCTACAAGTTTTAGAACTAACCTATCAATGCTTCTTTTCTCGTTGTTTATATTTGTTGTCCGCTTGTTCCTATATTTTCTGGTTTAGTATTTTGTTGCTAACCTAAGGAGTTAGAATAAACTTTTGAATGGGGCCTGGGCCAGCTTTGTATGTGGATGGAATCGAAGACTCCGCCACATATTGCCTAATATCAATCAAGGTAAGAATTGTAAATAGCAAGTGAAATGCATTACTTTGAATGATTGTAAATCTAATTAAATTAGTATGAAATATAAGGATTGATAACTCTAAAGTGGTAAAGAACCTCGACGATTGACTCCTCCTCGGTGGATGGCTCTTAATTAGATCCTCCCAGAGCAGAAGTAAAGGAGAATACAGCATCCGGGGTAGCTAATCTGGTGAAGTTGAGCATGAAAGCCAAGAATTGTGTCATCCTGTATATTTTGGCCCCAAAGGTGAGCTATGATCCGTAATAATGTGGCAAGGATTATGTGCGCCAGGTCACATGCTACATTGATCTTATGAAAAGTGCCGGGTTTTGAGATTTTTTCATTAGTTATGAAAGTAGATTTATAATGAAATGTATTAAAATTATAGATCGTGATTGAATTATAGCTATTGAGATGGAAGTTTGAAGGTAAGGCATGATGGTATTGAGTAATCTGATCAAGGAGTCATAGGAAGTTTATGGTGACCTTTGTCTATGGCTATGACATGGAGCAAAGGAATCGATGAAGTACATATGGATTACATCAATATGACAAATCCATGCTTTGAATGACGCCGACAAAGGCTACCCACGGACGACTTAAAACTCTTCGCTAGAGAGAGCCCCTCGGGATTTGGAGGCACTCACCAAGGTAGGAAGTTCCAAAATTCGACACGTAATTCACCGTGAGCCTCCAAAGATATCTTTACACTACTCCTAAATCTAAGACAGAGGAGGTGGATGGAAATTCTGGTGACCAATACTTTGAGATATAGTCTACAAATCGCAGAAATTGAACGGGTTGTGATGCCTCTAGAAGGCCGGAGACGCAGGAGTCCATTGCAATGCCACAACAGAGAAAGGCACATTTAGCGACGCCTATAGCGACGTTTCATGCGACGCATACGCCCGACGCCGCCGCACGCACGCCGCCGCATTACCGCCGCATGCGCGCACGCGGCGCCGCATGCTTACGCTGGCGCGACGCCTTCGCACGCACGCGGTATCGCGACCGACGCCGCGATGCGACGCGGACGCCGCGCACGCGGTGTACGCAAAAAAAAAAAAAAAATGGAAAGAATTTTAATAGTTAATTACAATATCATATGGCCAGCAGGCAAGTATAGCGAAAAGGGCTACTTTTTACGTTGTTCCTCGCTAGTGGAAAACCCGCATTACCACCCTATAACAATAATCAATATTAGACAATGACATCAAAGTTAACGCGAATCCAAGAGTTTATAAAGACTTACGAATCTATGTAAAGTCTTTCTACCAAATTTTAACCCAAGAGACTAATCTCTTTCTTGTTTGAAGTTGCTCAAGTACCGCGGGAGGCGATATTTTTTCTGGAATCCTTCATGACGCTCGAAGTGATCCGATTGTAAGGAATACAAATACTTAATAAGTTAAATGTCTTATTTCGAATTGAACGAACGGCAACAAATAACAAATACCTGATATCTTCCTTTATGGACAGATTAAGTGGTTTTAGGACCTTTAACCACCGCCTCCCAATTTTTTGGCATTCTGACTTCAATTTTACAATCACTCTTTGCCTTTCTATAAATCGACAGATTAACACAAAACAAAAAAGAATAAAAATAAAGACTACACTGTGTCATGTAATTCTTTCAAGCAGCTCCCCATCATTGAAATGAGCCCTTCCAACCGGACATGGAGTTAAAAGCCAGAGTTGGCTAACATGTTTTAGGATTATAAGCTAGATTTGGCCACCTCTACCTAAGAATTACAAGAAAAGTTTACTCTGACCAACACTGGTCGCCTCCACTCGTGAGTGGAGCTCATCGCGTCTTGAACAAGCCACCACCTTATTTTAAACCTAAAAATAACAGTGGGTCATGGACTTGAACCCTGCACGCGGCTCCTCTCTCCAATTTAGGTTACCTATTTCAGCCGCGCTCCCCTTGAACAAAGTTTTCACTCCTTAACCTAGAAAAATATATATGATCAAGCAGAAGTGACTTAACTCGCATACGGTCCTCCCCAATTTGTGTGAGCCACCCGCGTTCTTGAACAAGCTATTCCATCAATTTTTTTAACCTACTTAAAAATTATAAAAAATAAAATGCAAGTGCATCAACTTACCAAAAGAAGGATCGTGTAACAAGATCCTCGACCGTCCAAATCTAAATAGAAAGCAACAAAGAGTTAGAAGAATAAGAAACAACCAAAAAAAAAGATCGAAGAAGGAAAAAAAAGATGAAGAAATAGTAAAACAAGAAAGAAAAAAAAATGAATGAATCAAAAGAAGAAAGAGAAGGGTGGAGAAAGAAGAGAAGGGAAAAGAGGAGAAAAAGAAATTAGGGAAGAAAGAGAAGAATGGAAGAAATAAGAGAATGAAATGGAAGAAGATAGAAGAATGGAAGAGTGAAAATGAGGGAAGAATCAAGAAAGAAATGAGGAAAGAAGGAAAAGAAGAAGAATGAAGAAACAAGAAGAAGAAAGAAGGAAAGAGATAGAAAAAAATTTGAAATCTACACTAAACTGGCTCAATCCAAAACCATTCAATCCAAAACCATGATCTACTAACCTTAAAAAGAGTGCTTGCAGTCGCTCAAGGTCGAGTATCAAGATCACCAAAATAGTTTATAGAAGGAAGCCTGAATGGTCCCGAAAAGATACCACGGATCAGAAAATATTGACGCTGGCCGCGATGCGACGCCGCTGACGTCAAGATAAGTGATTTTAATTTTGAATCAGATATAGACGCATTTCAAATCGTATATACGATTAAATCGTGATATACCATTCTTCGTAAATCGTGATATACGCTTGAATTTACTTTAATGGTCCGCCACGCATTTTGTTATAGCCATCGCCTAACACTTTTTAATTTTTTGGTGCCTTTTTTCATCCGATGGTCAGCGAAAGTTTGTCCTTATGCTAATTTGGACATTCTCAGCCATATATGCTCAAAATCATTCTGATTTAACCAATCTTTCTATCGCTACTACTTCACGTAATGTAAGCTGATGTTTCAGCCTCGTGGCCATTTGGATAAGTTCTCCCTGGACCTGATGTTGGATTTTTGCCCTTATCGAATCCAGGCCCCAAGGATTCGCCTATTCCGACAGGGGAACCAGATCCGGTGAGTGTGGCCTTGGGGCCGCATGGCCTCTCTGGGAGCGCCAGAAAGGCCGCTTCTGAAACTTTTGGGGCTCGGGCCTCGTCTCGCAACCTCCCCTTCTAATGAGGCTACTTGCAAGGTCCCTCGCCTTGTTTGACTTGGGCAGCAGCTACCACGCCCCAACAACAGCCGCCTCGGATCGCTCTAATGCAAACACTTTGATCTAAACCTGTCCTGAAAATTTTGAAAACTAGCCCAGATGTTGGCGATGACTTAGGTTCGGCCGACAAAAATCAGAATTTAATTCGCATCATGCATTAATTACGAATTTATGAATGTCTTACAATGCGAAAAGCCGCCTTTACTTCTAACCCGCCACAACTGAGGAGTACGTGATCCAAACTCCATTCCGCCGGGCCTCTTTGCTTCGCTGCTTCAACTACATCTTTATCGCCAAGTCCCAAGTGCAAAGACCAAAACTTACACCCAAAACGCAAAACCCCGCTAGAACCCCGCAACTCATGGGTGGTTTACGCCGGAGGCTCTATCCTCGTCGTGATTCGACCAGACCTTAAAGGCCGTGTCTTGACGAGAGGGGTAAGGACACCGTGAGCACCTAACCCCAAAACCACCCCATGTTCTTGCCCCAAAAGTCCTCTCCCCCGGGAAGGCCCCGCAACGGACGCAACTCTCCTAATCATGATTCGCTCTCGCTAATGGACTGAATGCCGACATTACCCCCTCGAGACCAAGTTTCGTGGCCGTAAGACCACCCCTTCGGTGGAAGTTGCCAAACTATCTCATGTCCAACACACTGTGAAATAATTGGCCTAGGAGGTGGTCACGTAATACCGCAACGTGAGGGCGAAGTGGGCTTTTCTTCTTGCAAAACTCCATCATGCAAATCCTTAAGCCCTAGTAATTTCTACCCTAATGCCATGTGGCGAAGTCAATCGCCATTCCTAGCCTCCGCAATGTCCTAACGACAAAACACTTTGGTTTACACCTGCCGACCGCTAGAATGCTCAGCGTTTGATAAGTTCTCCCGACGATGTTGATTTTTGACCTTATCGCAGCCGTGGACCTTGAACGTAAGGATTCAACGGCCTGATAGGGAAACCGAGATCCCGAGTGTGGTCTTTAGGCGCATCGCCTCCCTGGGAGCCGCCAGAAAGGCTAATACTCGAAATTTTTGGGCTCGCCTTGGGGTTCTGGACTTCCCTCTAATGAGACTGCCTTGCAAGGTCCCCGCCTTGTTTGACTTGGGCAAGTGTGCCGCCTCTATTGCCCAACAACAAAGCTGCCCTAAATCACTCTAATGCAAAACACTCGATCTAAACCTTGTCCGCAAATTTTGAAAACTCCGCCCGTATGTTGGCTTATGAGACTTAAGAAGTCACGACAAAAATCGTAATTTAATTCGCATCATGCATAAATTACTAATTTATGAATGTCTTACACAAGAAAGCCGCCTCTACTTCTAACTCACACAACGGAGGAGTACAGATCCAAACCCATTCTCGCCGGGCCTCTTGCTTCACAAGGTTTCTCAATCGCGACGACGGCCAAGTCCCAATCAAGAAAAGACCAAAATCCTAAGACTCCAAAACGCAAACCCTCAAGTAGAACCGCAACTTATAGTGGTTTACGCCTTCGGGAGGCTCTATCCTTGTCGATCTCGACTAGACCTTAAGTACCGTCTTGACATAGAGGTGTTGATGCTGTAGAAGATTCGACCCTAACAACCACCCTGGGCAGCCTTGTCTCAAAGTCCTCTCCTCGGAAGGCCTCCGCACCTGACTCCGCAATCCCCTCCTGGACCGTGATCCGCTCGCCAATGGACTCTAACGCCGACGCTGCCCTGACCGTGGGCAAAATTGCGGGCCGTAAGACCACCCCTTCTCGAGGAAGCTGCCAAACTATCTCATGTCCAACACTAAGGTCGGCCGACACGCGAACGAGGGGTGTGCGTTTTCTTTTGCAAAACCGACCGCAACTTGGTCTCTAGGTACTCGCCTCCCTGACGATGTGGCTTAAGTCAATCGCCATTCTAGCCTCCTGAATGTCCTAAATCCACAAAACACTTTGGTTTCTACACTCACATCGCAGATGGGCTTGGATAAGTTCTCCCGACGATGTTGATTTTTGGAGCTATCGAGCCGTGGCCCTTGAACCAAGGATTCAACTGGGCCTGACACCTGAACCCAGATCCCGCGTGGTCTTTAGCGCACGGCGCCCCCACAGAAAGGTCACCGAAATCCTTTTTGGGGCTCGCTCTGGGTGGTTCTGACTCTTCCCCTAATGAGGCTACTTTGCAAGGTCCTTGGCCTTGTTTGACTTGGGCAGTGTACTGCTGCCCAACAACAAATGCCTGACCGCACTAATGCAAACACTTTGATCTAAACCTTGTCCAGAAATTTTGAAAATCGCCCGTATGTTGCATGGCGATTTAGGAAGTCACGACAAAAATCAGAATTTAATCTATACTATGCATTAATTACGAATTTATGAATGTTCTGGTTAACAAGAAAGTTGCCTTTACTTAAATCCTACAACGGGAGGAGTATACAGATCCAAACTCCATTCCGCCTCTGCCAAGGCTCTCAATCGTGATCTTATCGCCAAGTCCCAAGTGCAAAGACTGTAATCCAGCACCCAAAAACGCAAACCCCTAGAACCCTCGGCAACTCAGGCTACGCTTTCGAGGCTCCTCTATCCTTGCCGCCTTCCGACTAGGACCTTGCGCCGTCTGGACGTAGGAGGGGGGTGTTGACACCAGAGCACGGACCCTAAAACCATCCCATGTGCCTGTTCCAAAGTCTCCTAAGGCCCCGCGACCTGACGCGCAACTTCCTCCTGGACCGTGATTCGCTCGCCAATGGATTCCTAACATCGGCTATTGCCCTTGGGACCAAGCTCGCGGGCCGTAAGACCACCCCTTCGAGGAAGCCGCCAACTATCTCATGTCCAACACTCGTAGTCAATTGGCCTAGAGGTCACGACACGCAACGAGGGCTTTAGCGCTTTTCTCTTTGCGCAAAACTGACCGCGGCAACTTGGTCCTCCTAGGGTAATTCTACCCTGGACGATATGGCTTAAGTCGACCGCCATTCCCCAGCCCGCAATGTCCGAATCCACAAAAATATTTCGCTCTACATGGTCGCATCGCAGACGCCACGGCTTGATAAGTTCTCCTGACCTGGCTGCGTTGATTTTTTGACCTATCGGTGCCGTGGCCCTGAACGTAAGGATTCAACTACCGGACAAAACCAGATCCTGAGAGGTGGTCTTTAGCTGCATTTGCCCCCTTTCGCCAGAAAGGCTACTCTCGAAATTTTTTGGGCTCAGCCTCTTGGGTCTCGGACTCTCCCCTCTACCGAGACGGGCCCTTGCAAGGTCCCGGCCTTGTTTTGACTTGGGCAAGTGTGCCAGCTCTACTGCCCAACAATTAGAAAGCCGCCCGGACCGCTCTAATGCAAACACTTTGATCTAAACCTGTCCCGGAAATTCTTGAAAACCCGGCCCGTATAAGTTGGCTTATGACTTGTGGAAGCCCTACCACAAAAATCAGAATTTAATTCCTTACTACATACATTAATTACAAATTTATGAATGTCTTGCTACCGCGAAAAGTCAGCTTCTTTACTTCTAACCGCCAACAAACGGAGGAGCAGATCCAAACTCCATTCCGGCTGGGCCTGCTTTGCTTCGGGCGTTTCTCAATCAGATCTTACTTCCGCCAAGCCCCAAGAGCAAAAGATCAAAATCCTAGCACCCCAAAACGCAAACCCCGCTAGAACCCGCAACTCATGTGGTTTACGCTTCGCAGGCTCTATCTCAAGGACTGCATCAGGACCTTTGGGCCGGTTCCTGGACGAGGGGGTGAGGACGCCAGCACCTGAATTCTAAAACCATCCCGGCGCCTTTCGTCTCAAAAGTCCTCTCCCGAAGGTTCCGCCCGCGACGCGACGGCAACTCTCTCCTAATCGTGATTCGCTCGCTTAATGGACTGTAACGCCGCATACGTTCTCGGGACCAAGTTTCGCGGGCTTAAGACCACCCCTCTCGAGGAACTATCTCTACGTCCAACACTCGTGAAATAATTGGCCTAGGAGGTATCGCCGCACGCAACGAGGGCGTAAGTGTTTCTTTCAAAACCCACTCATGCAAATCCTGGTCTCTGTGCACGGGCTCCTAATACGCGCGGTCGGTCGCCATTCCTGAGCTCCGCGAATGTCCTAAACGACAAAACACTGCTTCTAAGCACGCCGCATCGCCAGACGCCGCTGATACAAGTTCCTCCCGGATTCGATGTTGATTTTTTGAGCTTATCGAGCCAGGCCCGAAATCTAAGGATTCAACGGGCTTGATAGGGGAACCGAGATCCTGAGGTGGTTCTACATACCTACCGGGAGCGCCGCCAGAAAGGCCGAAACTTTTTTGGGGCTCGCCTAAAGGTTCTACTCTCCCTCTAATGAGGCGCCCCAGTCCGCCTTGTTTGACTTGGGCAAGTGTGCCAGCCTCTACCGGCCCAACAACAGCCGCCTGACCGTACTAATGCAAACACTTTGATCTAAACCTTGTCCGTAAATTTTGAAAACTGCCCGTATGTTGGCGATGACTTAGGAAGCTCAAGACAAAAAATCAGAATTTAATTCCATACTATGCATTAATTACGAATTTATGAATGTCTCTATACACGCAAAGTTGCCCCCTTACTTCTAACCGCCACAATCCGGGAGGAGTACGTATCCAACCCATTCGGCTGGCCTCTTGTCGCTTCAATCGTATTTGGCCCAAGTCCCAAATGCAAAAGATCAGGTCTTGGCGGACTCAAAACGCAAACCGGGCAACCTCGGCAACTCATGTGTTTACGCTTCGGAGGCTCTATCCTTGTCGGCCTTCGGGATTAGACCTTGGCGCCGGTTCGACGTAGAGGGGGTAAGGACACCCGCAGCACGACCCTAAAACCATCCTGGAAGCGCCTGCTCCCAAAAGTCCTCCGGCGGCTCCCCGCGACGACGCAACTTCTCCCACCGGATTCGGCTTCTCGCTAATGGACTCTTTAACGTCGACATTGCCCTCTGGACTGGGCGCTCGGGTGGCCGTAAGACCACCCTTCGAGGAAGGGCCAAACTATTCCATGTCCAACACTCGTGAGTCAATTGGCCTAGAGGTACTGGCCGAATACCGCGAACGTAGGGCGTAGTGTTTTCTTTGCAAAACCGACCGCGTAACCGGGTTCTAGTGGTAATTCCCCGCCTCGACGATGTGGCTAAGTCGACCGCTTATCATTCCCGGAGCCTCCGCAATGTCCGAATCCATGTAAAACACTTTGGTTTCCTACACCTGGCCGATCGCTAGACGCTCACGCGCTTGATAAGTTCTTCTCCTGACGGATGTTGGATTTTTTGACCTTATTTGTTGTGGCCCTCGAACGAAGGATTCAAATCCACGACAGGGAACCGAGATCCCGAGTGTGGTCTTTAGCCGCGACGCTCCTGTGAGCCGCAGAAAGGTCGCCGAAACTTGTTAAACTGGGGTTCTGACTCTCCCTCTAATGAGGCGACCTCAGAAGGTCCCGGTATCGCTTGACTTGGGCAAAATACCGCTTCAACAACAGCCCTAATCGCATCAATGCAAACTCTTTGATCTAAACCTTGTCCTGAAATTTTGAAACCGGGTTCGCACGCTATGATGACTTAGGAAGCTCACGACAAAAAATCAGAATTTAATTCCTTACTATGCATCACTACTTAATTTATTTAATGTCTTGTTATCGCTTCAACAACAAAGCTGCCTAATCGCTCCAATGCTACCTATTTGATCAGAACTTTATCCCGAAATTCTAAAATTTGCCTGTATGTCGGGATGACCTAGGAAGCCGCCTGACAAAATCAATTTAATTCCATACCGCGGCATTAATTACTAATTTATGAAGCGTAATGCAAAAGAACGATAACCAAAAATTTCATCGAAAAGCGTGGAATTTGGATGTTTTGCAACGCGTGTCGGCGCATATGTGAAAAATATTTCACTAGGATATGCGTTGGTGCACGTATGAAATAGCTCCGGAAGTCTTCCGGTAGCCTACATGCCGCCACAAAGTTCTCTTACGGCGTCCTGCCACTTTAGGACGAAAGCACTTCCTCCAAAACCATGATTTGTTCCTTCCAATGGACTCTAATATCGACATTACCCTAAGGACCAACTTTCGTGGGCCAAGACCACCCTTGTTCCGCTAAAAGAACAAAGTGTACCAGACGCCCAAGAGGCCATTGCCAAGGACAGTTCCGCCGCTGACGCCATCGCCGCGACGCGACGCCACGCCGCGACAAAAGTGACGCACGCCGGCGCGACGCGGGTCGTAGACGCCGCTGTGTCGCGTGGACGTCTAACGCCGTGCTGACGCCAGATACGACGCCCCCGCGACGCGGATCGCCGCGAATTGACGTAACGTCACGCCTTTGCGACGCCGCCGCAGTGGACGCCGCCGCGCTTCACGCCGCTAAAAGCCCATTCTCTGTTGTGTGCCATATCAACACTCACCGCTGAGTTTGACAAGAAGATAGAAGAAATGTTGCCATCGGACCGACTTCAAGGAAGCTGGGCAAGCCTCTAAGGAGGCAAGAACTAACAAAGAAAGGGAAACCTTCAAGCATTTAAGAAGGAAGGTAACCTGTATTGTACCATAAAAACAAATTTGTACCGTAGTCATCGAATCGCTAATACCCACGACACACACACACAAATTTCAATAAATAGTAATGCAGTTTTATGAAGACCTATTACAAGATTAGAAGTAGCTACTCGCCCACAAAGATGAAGAAGCCGACAAATTAAGTATTATCTGAGAATGTCGTACTATGTCACATCTAAGGCGTAACAAATTCCTCAATTCCAGAGTGTTAGAGCCATTGCTAGTGCCAAATGCCAAAATGGGAAGTAATAAGCATGGTCTTCATTATAAGAGAAGGGGCAAAGACACTTGATTGTGAGGACAATT
Organism: Isoetes taiwanensis; assembly: GCA_021234155.1. Taxonomy (NCBI): domain Eukaryota; kingdom Viridiplantae; phylum Streptophyta; class Lycopodiopsida; order Isoetales; family Isoetaceae; genus Isoetes; species Isoetes taiwanensis. The sequence continues at coordinate 2,728,250 of JAJEKV010000037.1, forward strand.
ATGTCAAAATGGCACATTTTGTGCCATGTGCAGATCATGATATGGTGACCGATACCGTGTTATCCACTAAGGGAATCTTTCAACCCATGGGATGCCAAGAGAGATAACCTCCGATAGGGATTCAAGTTCATGGGTGCATTTTGGCAAGATCTCTTCACCACCATCTAGACAAAGTCAAGCCGATGAGTATGGCATATCATCCTCGACGGATGGCCGTGACGCGAGCGCATAAATCGAATCTATGAAGATGTTGAGGAACTATGTCTCAACAAGCAATCAAAGTGGGACGATTTCATTCACTTGGTGGAGTTTGCATATAATAGCACCAAGCATCTTTCTCAAATGTCCCCTTCATGATCGTGAGAAAATTCAATGCTTAACACCGTACCCACGTGAGCCAATCCAAAGGTCTCATGTTGAAGTTTTCAACAGATGCTATTCCATATGCAATGTACCTAGTGGAAGAAGTGAGAGGATATCTTCTAGCAAGAAGGGGAGTTGGCGTAAGAGTGTAGCCGCATGTGCATAGAACCGCAAGAGAGTCTCCGTAGGGACAATGTTTGGCTCAAGATCAAGGTCAAGCAAGCCAAGCTTCTCAGACGCAAGAATTGTAAGAATCTGCTTCCTGGGATGGGTAGACACTTCAAGCTTTTGAGCTTGTGTAGGAGCCGTTTTACAAGCTCACTTTACCCCTCAAAGTACTTTCACACATTAAAGTCTGGCGCGGGCTTCCACGCGATCCCGCTGGAAGAGGCACAACCCAAACCCGAGGAGAGATTTTGGAAAGTCCAACTTTACGTAGATAACTGAGAACAGATTGAAATAGTGCTCCGAAGTAATCCCACAAGGCATTCAAGAAGACGAGAAGGTCTCAATTCTCTAATATTTGGTCAAGTGGGAAGCACTTGTCCTGTGGGAAGATGCAACTTGGGTATTGAAGCTTGATCTGTGAAAAGCAATACCCGGATTCGACTTAATCGAAGTCATCTTCAAGCCAGTCGACGACTCACAGTGCTTAGCTAAGTTGCATGCCTTGTGTAATAGTAGTTAGGCATAGCGTATCTCTGGCCAGTAGAATGCATATGTCAAAGTCTTGAAGTGTAGGTGATGATGAGATACGCCTAAAGGCATTCTAGCCATCATGCACCAAGAGTGCATGAACAAGAGGGTCGTAAAAGGAGATGCATGGTGGATCTATGATGACCATCATACCTGGAGCGATCACTATGCCATGATGCAAGGCACGCCAAGACTGGACTCATGGGGGTCAGCGGTGGAGTGGCGACACTGGCGATAGTCGACTCAACGACGCCTGCAGGTCGCTGAATCCACATCAAGTCGCCGAGGAACGCATAACAACGCCGGCTTCGACGGACGCTGCTCAATCTGCAGACGATCGCCGCTCAACGACGCCACACAGAAGCCGACGGTCCACCATGCCCGCGGGTATGGTCCGGGCGCTTAATGTACCGCAAAGCGTATGCGGTCGTGCCACGGCAATAAAACGCCATTTAACGCCGCTCTCGATCCGCGGCACATCCTACCGCTAAGGGCTTGCCGACATGCCGCATCGACACGCCATCGCAGCCCCGCCATCGCCGACATGACGCCGCTGAACGACGACTCGTAACCGGACGCGGTCCGGGCCACTGCGGCTTGCCGACATGCCAAAGCCGCACGCCAAAAGTGTCATGCCATCGCCAACATGACGCCGCAAACGACGCCAGTGATATCCGACGGGCGCCAGCTTTGCTGCCCAGGTTTGCAGATCGTCCGCTACTACTTGGTCACAGAGCCACGTAAGCAACGTTGCTATCAACGCTACTTTGGGAAAAAAAAAAAAAACGTATGAAAAAAAAATTTAATAATCGACGCCGCTTTTATCGTCCTAATGCCAAATTACTCCTAGGGACCAAGCACGGTTATTTTTGCAAAAGAAAGAAACACTCACGCCCCTTACATTGCAAAGATTCAAAGCAGCCCACCCTCCCCAGCCACCTGACTAATGCAGTGTGTTGCACGGAGATAGTTTGGCCGAGAAGGGGTGGGCCGGCCACAAAACATGGTCTCAGGGTACGTCGACGCTCCGAGTCCATTGGTAGAGACAGTAATTACCTGCTCCGTGAGAGGGGAAGTTGGGGTTCAACTGGCCGCTAGGGCCTTCTGTGGAGAGGACTTTTTGGGGCAAGCCGCCTCGTGTGGTTTTTAGGTCCGTGTTCGGGTCAACACTCTCTACCGCCAAGACACGGGCTGCAAGGTTCTACTTAATCCCATAAGGATAGAGGCCTCCCAAACGCAAACCCTGCGAGCTGCCGTGTCTCCAGCGGTGGTTTGGCGCTTTTGGGTGCCGAAGTTTGGTCTTTTGCACTTGGGACATGGCCGATCACATGCGCTGAGAACGCTACAAGGGAACTGACTAATGGAGTTTTGGACCGCATCTCCCCAGGCGCTTAGAAGTCAAGGCCCACTTTTGCAATAATAGCAAGACATTCAGAATTCAGAATTAATGCATAGTACCTGACTTAAATTCTTGATTTTTGTCACCTAGTTTAAGTCATCACAACATACGCCAACTTTCAAAAATTTTGATAAGGTTTAGATCAAATAGTTTGCATTAGGAACGTCCGCAACTCGTTGTTAGGGTACCGAAGCCGCACACTTGCTCAAGTCAAACAAGGCCGACCTTGCAAGGCCTCTATTAGAGGGAGAGTTCAACCTCTGTGAGGCGAAAGCCCCAAAGCTTCCCCGGTGCCTTTCCCCGCAGCGCCTCCTCACGGGCGACAGCTTAAAGACCACACTCCCCTGACCTTGCCTCGTGATCCCCACCGCTGGAATCCTTGTTCAAGGAACCTGGTCCGGTGAAGGTCCAAAAATCCAACATCCGTCCGGAGAACATATCAAATCACGTAAGGCCCCTACATGACATGCTAGAAAAACCAAAGTGTTTTTTTGTCGTCGGACATTGCGAGGGTTCAAATGGTGATCTCGACTTTTTGCTTACATCGTCCTAATGCCAAAACTACCCTAGTGGACCAAGTTACACCTGGCCATTTTGCAAAAGAAAGAAACACCACGCCTCTACATCGCGAAGATTCAAATTGTACCACCTCCTAGGCCAATTGACTACGAGTGTGTTGCACGTGAGATAGTTTGGCGCTTCTTCGAGAAGGGTGGGCTTCCGCCACAAAACTTGGTCCTAGGGTAATGTCGACGCTCGAAATCCATTGGTAGAGACGCATCACTGCCTGCAGAGGGGAAGTTGCCCGCCCCACGCCAGGCCTTCGAGAGGACTTTGGGGCAAGTCAGTCGTGCGGTTTTTAGGTCCTGTTCTCGGGGTCAACACCCCTCTACGCCAAGACATCTACAAGAAGGTCCTATCGACCGACAAGGATAGAGTTCAAATGTAAACCCTATGAGTTGCCGTTCTAGCAGTGGTTTATGCTTTGGGTGCCAGTTTTGGTCTTTGCACTTGGGACGTGGGCCATCACATGCGCTTGGGAACGAAGCAAGGGGAACTCGACGAATGGAGTTTGGACTCAGACTCCCGGGCCAGGGCGCTTAGGAAGTCAAGGGCCGCTTTGCAGTAGTTGTAAGACATTCGTGAATTCGTAATTAATGCATAAGACGGACGCAATTCTGATTTTTGTCGGCCTAGCTTCCTAAGTCATCGGCCAACATATTTACTCAACTTTCAAAAATTTTGGATAAGGTTTAGATCAAATAGTTTGCATTAGAATCCGGCCCCGTAGCCTCGTTATCAAGTGTTTAGCCGGGTACACTTGCCCAAGTCAAACAAGGCCAGACCTGCAAGGCCTCCTCATTAGAGGGAGAGTTCGAACCTCTGTGAGGCGAAGCCCCAAAGCTTCCCCGAGGCGCCTTTTCTCGCAGCTGTTCACGGGGCGTGACGCTTAAAGACTACACTCCTGATCTCGGCTCGTATCCCCATCGTTGAATCTCTTTGGTTCAAGGAACCTGGGTCCGGTGAAGGTCCAAAAAACTAAATATCCGGCCCTGGGAGAACATATCAAACCGGCCAAGCGTCCTCGTGGGCTTACGCTGTAGAAACCAAAGTGTTTTGTCGCTCTGACATTAAGTGAGGTTCAAATGGCTATCTCGACCCTTGCCACATCAGTCCTGAATAATGCCAAAATTACCCTAGGACCAAGTTACACCTGCTATTTTGCAAAAGAAAGAAAACACTTACGCCTCTACACAGTAAAGATCCGTTCACCCCAGGCCAATCGACCACCAGTGTGTTGCACGTGAGATAGTTTTCCAGAAGGTGGGCTTCAATCACAAACATGGTCCCTAGGGCAATGTCGACGCTCGAGTCCATTGGTAGAGACGCATCACCTGCTCCTGAGAGGGGAAGCGTCTGGTCCGTCAGCTAGGGCCTTCTGAGAGGACTTTGGGCAAGCCGCCTGGTGGTTTTAGGTCCGCGGCTCGAGTCAACACTCTACCTCAAGACATCTACAAGGTCCTAGTCGACCGATATGATAGATTCAAACGTAGTAAACCCTATGAGTTGCCGTGTTCTGTGCTGTGGTTTGCTTTGTGCCGAAGTCATTCCTTTGCACTTGGGACGAAATGATCACACATGCAAATGAGAACGCCAAGCAAGGGGAACCGACGAATGGAGTTTGACCCGGCATTCTCCCTACCGTATGCTTAGAAGTCAGGGCCGCTGGTAGAGTAAGACATTCAGAATTCGTACTCAATGCATAGTACCTGACTTAAATTCTCGGGATTTTTGTCACCTAGCTTCCTGTCATCACCAACATACGTGCCAACTTTCTCAAAAATTTTGATAAGGTTTAGATCAAATAGTTTATATTGAAATCCGGCCCCGTACCGTTGGTTAAGCAGCTTCAGCCGCACACTTGCCCAAGTCAAACAAGGCCAGACCTTGCAAGGCCTCCCCTCATTAGAAGGAGAGTCTCGAATCCCTAGGAGGCGAGCCCCCAAAGCTTCCCGAGGCGCTCTTTTCCGCAGCGCTTCCTCACGGGGCGAGATGTATTAAAGATCACACTCCTATCTCGCCTCGTGATCCACCATTGAATTTTTTGTTCAAGGAACCTGGTCCCAGAAGGTCTTAAAAATCCAACATCCAACGAGAACATATCAAACCGCCGGGTTACCCTACGCTTACGCTGTAGAAACCAAAGTGTTTTGTCGTCGGACATCGGGAGGTTCGGAATGGCTTATTCGACTTCGTCACATCGCCCCGAATGCCAAAATTACCCTTCTTAGGACCAAGTTACACCTGGGCCATTTTTGCAAAAAGAAAGAAACACTTATGCCCTTACATTGTAAAGATTCGCCACAGCTCACCCTCCTAGGCCAATTGACTACGGAAAGTGTGTTGCACGCGGAGATAGTTTCATGCCTTCTTCTCTTCAGAAGGGGTGGGCTTCGTACGTTTCCAAGTATTTATACTTGTGATGATAAATATATCACACATCACCCAAGATGTATACTTACCATGGGGTATGGTAACCTAGGGGTTGACTTAAAAGGATTAAATTAGCTATGCTAATTTAATTATTAAGGATACAACCTATAATTAAGGAATTAATATGTAAAAGGGATAATTACACTATGGTTTGGGAAGGTGCCACTTCTGGCCAAAAATCGATCAAGCAACATGGTGATGCTAATTGAGGGCATCAAGGTGGATCACTACCCCAGCACGCCTATAATCTCCATCAGAGGAGTGGAGCTCACCTTTGGAGGAGCCGAGCGCCTACCTACCTTGCTGCCGAGCCACCTTCACCCAACTGAGCCACTCTTGCCTAGCATCGCACTGTAGCCGAGCTAAACGCCAAGTCCTAAGAAGATGGAAGTGCTTCAACTATAACGTCCAAAGCAGGAACTCTGTAGGTAGCTGATAGGTTGATATTCTAGGTAGCCTTTGGGCACTTGCTGTGTTGTTTTTGCCCTGCTCTCTCCTCGGTGGTTTTACTCGTAGGAGCCAAACCTTGGTTGTAAAGGTAAGTTCTCTTTATATTCCACATTCTAGTTTTGCTCAGAAGCGATGGATTGATAGTTCTTTGCATAGTATTACTCCGAAATGGGGAAATAAGGGGGTAGAGACCTCTCCGGAAGCTCATGTATGATGGGGTATGCCCTTGTGATAGAGCCCCAGAATATTCCCATTAAATGTGCCCGTGGCACAAGAGCCCACCGGTCATAGATGCTGGGTGGACCTGCTTAGCACCCGATAAGGAACACAAAGGGCTAAGGGAGGTGGGGCCCTGCACCCAACATAAAAGGCTCCCGAGACTCCTACAAGAGCTAGACCCCGAGAAGCCTGGCCAATGAGGGCCTGTGTATGGGTCCCACACTCCCTGGTGTAGTGGGTGGACCTCGTATGGGGCACCTTTGCACTTGGTGCAGATTTAGGGTGAGTAAGTTCTGCACGGAGCGCGGGTCACGACAAGCAGACGTAGATTCTAGCTCACCCATGGAACCATCACAGGATTCCGAAGGGGACGCCGACCCGCCCCATCTGGACCGGCCTATGAACCCCGAGTAGGCTCGCCAAGGGTGATGCCTCAGCCTGCTTCCTGGCTATAGCGGCTTACACTGCACTGACCCATCTCGCAGTGTGCACAGGAGGGGCTGATGAGGACAACCCTAGCCAATGTTCTACGCCTTCACCAACGCCATGTCAAGATCTCTGGCCTCATGATCTCTTGAGACCTAGCCGTCACCGATCCTCACCAGAGTCCGAGTCAAACCATGGTTTGGGGTGTTTTCCTCTTAGTATTAAATGCATTCTTTGGGTCGCTGGTATTTGATGATGCGCCACCCTTCGGTGGTGGCTATTTATATGTGATTTATGCTGGCGCGCCAACCCTGTATTCACGCCTGGCCACTAGGAGCCCCATTGAAGGCGTAATGAATGACCCTCTGCGGTCCTTCACCGAGCCGCCTATTATAGACGCCCGGAAGTCGTACCTGGAGGGCCCCGCCGCGGGCGAAGTTGGTCGCCATGGAGGGAAAGTCCTCAGCGTATACCGCCCCAGGGTCGATATGTTCGGGGAGCTGGCCATAAGCAGAAATGTGAGTCGATTTCTAAGTACTGGAATCATAGTGACTGACTAAACCCAACTCGCTAGTTCTAGAAGTTAGGAGAGAGAGTTTAAGCAAGAGCATTGTTTAAGTCTTGATGTTTGATTTAGTGCTAGGTTAATGTAATAGATCAGAATTCTTAAGAAGTTCTGGGCCGACCGAAGACCCAAGTTTAGAAGAGCTATAACTTTTTGTAGGTAAAATGGATGAAGGCTAAAACGTCTAATGGACGCAAGTAATCTCAAATACCCTAGGGGCACGCCTCCCGAGAAGTTAAAAGGACAACAGCTCGCGAAAATGAAAAAGGGCGCCAGTTGCATTCGCAGGTGTTTCTTTTGAAAATAAAGCCGTATAGCAACGAGCCATATTTGCCGCGCCGTATTTTTATAATGCCACTCGCTTAAAATTTTTATAAAAAATAAATATTTTTTGAAAATTTTAATAAAAAGTTAAAAGTTAAAATTTGAATCTTTGAAATATATTTTTGGGCGCAGGCTTTCTCCTCAGCACCTTTTCCATAGCCACGGGACTTAAGCTCCAAACTCGCCATAGCCGACTCTCCACGCCTCCCCCAGACCGCCCTACACCTAGTGCCCTACTTACTCCTTAGCTACCGGCCCCTACTTGCTTGAGCCTCATCTTCCTCCCCTCCCCTCACGTTTCATAAGACAACCATGCCGCTTAAGCCAACCGTGGACTTGAAGTTATTGAGCTGTGATTCCGCTTATTTACGCCTCAGCCGAGCACCTCGCCGCATCAAGACCTCTATGATGGATACCTCATTCTTGACCTTTTCACAAGCACTTTGTCGAAAATGGTTTGTGTCCCCCACCCTATCTTCCACTTCAACGAGCCGCTTCTCGTTTTAATGAAGCCACGACTATACCTCGCGGGAGCAAATTCTTAATCGCCCATGGGCCGGTTGTTTATCCCTCGCCAGTGACCGTATGACGACTTCCGCCGAGCTTGTTCCTAATGAAGCCCGATCATGCATCTTGCGAGGGAAGACTTGCGCTAGAGCAGCCGCTGCTCCACCGCATAAGAATGGACCGCTTTTATTACTTGGGAAAGGTCGTGGTACTCACATACCAGAATGGCTCTTAATCTTCCTACCTTCTCTTGGAATGAAAGCCTAATGCCTTCATTTTGAAAAATAAACTCCGCCAAGGTTTAGCCAATGCCACCGAATCCATCCAAGAAGACATGTAACGCACGACCCATCACACCCAGATTGCCTACCGAAGCCATTGATTCGTCGACCCCTTCCAAATGCTTGTACTGAGGATCAGCCAGAATTTAAACTCAATTCCAAGGTTCCAAGTTTTATGATCCTCGCCTTCAGAGGCCAATGGTGACTTCTACCTCGTCAACTTTTCAAAGGACGCTAACCTTGCTACACTAAAGTTTGTATGCCCAAGGACCTCCAAATTGCAATTTAAGGATCCGGTGGAGTTTCTTGACAAGGCGATAGTCCTTCAAGTATTTTTGTAACTTATTCATGTATCAATCCCATTTTGGGCTGTGAATATAAAAGTAGTTTTTTTTTGGAAAATATATTGTTAATTAAATAATAATTTTAATAATAACTTTTGGGGGAAACGTACAAAAGTATAAACCCCTTTTTACACAGGTTTCATTTTCTCCTCTCCTTACTCTCAGCTTCTTCCCTCCCTCCTGCTCTTCTTACTCTTCATGGCTCGCCTAACCCTCGGCAGCTACAGCGGGTACTTAGATTCGGAGAGCATTGGGACCCTACTGCCTTTGATCTTCTTTCACCCTACTCTGCTTCAGCAGTAGATCTTATCTCCAACATGTGGCCATCCTATTATGCCGCTTCCTCGGCCTCTATTGTGAGGAGATTGTACCAGACAAGCATAATGAAGTATCTACGAGCAAATTTTATCTGACTCCCCACACCCCTCGCAGACTGCATGTTAGGGGTGATGAGCATGCCCGGCACGTCATCAAAGGCATCGTGACGGCGCAGGCACCTAATTCTTCCTTCCTATTGCCAAGCAATAGATCGAAATTTGTTTTGAGGTCCGACTTGGTAATCAAATATCATGGACCAAGACATAGAGGATGAGGAGATTCCTCACGAGCATTCTTCTACCCTCCTCCGACCTAAGATGACGGTCGCTAACGAAAGGTGATTTTGTAAGGTGGAAGGAACTTGCCGTAAGCCCCTACCAGCCGACAGAAGCCCTCAAGCTCGGCGCGGGTTAAACTCTTTCCAAGTAGTGACTTTGAATGACCAAGAGTACCTCGATCTTTGGAGGATATCATATGGGTCACTTGTTCTTACTGAACCGCAGTTGTGCAAATAGAGAGATTCTCTATGACCTTTAAGTGAGTATTGCCAAGATGACTTCATCGACTTCACTACACCTGCTTGTGCAACCCAAGCACTGTAGAGAGCCCATTGGCATATCAGCCCCGAGGAGCCCGCTGAGACCTTTCCGCCACTCGGCCGCCCTACCGAGTGACACACCCCGCACTTCCGTAAGAGCAGCTATGTCCCACACTACTATATCTCTCGGATCCGCTTTTGCAAATCACCATGGAGAGGATCGTGATGAGGAAGACCTTTGGGACAATTGCCAAGGTCAGCCTTTTAAGGATGACAGATCAAGAAGAAGAGGAGAAACTCCCATCAATTTGGAAAAGGAAGTTTAAAACCTCCAATCGACCCTCACAAAGTTAGGGCAATGGGCAACCATGTGGGTCTCGATTCTTTCTCTCCTGCCTCCCGCCAAGGAGAGGTGCTATTTTTCTCCAAGAACCTAGGCCTTTTCCTCTCGAAGCTTCTTGGTGGGCGCCCGGAAGCCATATCCACTTCCCCGGCCATAAGAAGATTGACTATCACGCTACCACCATTATTTTGGTCCGTGAGGAGTATTTGGCTAGCAAAGATTGGGGGACGGAAGGTTGGCGCTAACATGCGCCTCTGTGGCTCGCTACTTGCTTAAAGACTCCCAGGCAGCAGCTCGAGCCGCCTCTTTCTCGCTAGCCCTTAGCGCCACTTTGATGCTATCGCCCACCTCCTCACCAATGGACGTAAGACGCAGGACCTAGCTCCTAAATAATTGTACTCATGTATTTTGCATTTGAAATAGTCAGATAATTTTCAGCTGAAGAATGTCTTGTTTAAGGAGCATATCACTTCTTGTGATGTGTTATCCTTTATGGTTACCGGCTTATTGTAGCACCAATACATAATGCCAATATAATTTTGAATCGCTTCTTCCATGACGAGTCATTACGCCTCCCCGAATTGTTGGTACTTATATACCTATTCCGCCGCTTTTAAGAAACACCGAGGAGTAATGGGCGAGAGGATCACAGCACGATATTGAGGGATGACCAAGGACCCCCTAACAAGATTACTACCAAAGATACTCAGCGAAGTATCCGAACGAAAGTTTAATTTATGGGATGGAGGAACCTCGCAGAGCTTAAGAACTTTTTATGATCCGCATAAGGGGATGGAGAAGTTATCATCCCCTTCCTCGAACGGGCCTTCGATGATCCAAATGGACCCTTCCGCCAGACATGGGACTACCGAATATGTCCGTATTACGAAGCTTCGAGGATGCCAATGACCACCTCTCGCAAATCTTTCTATTTAATTCACGAGGTTTTCAACCTCCTCATATTATTAGCCCCACTTGGGATTATCAACCCAAGATATCCGGAAGCTTAGGCACGCGCAAGCTCCGTCCGAGCCGCGGCGTGAGAGTGTGCGCTTATTCCTGGGCCATGTATCCCTTTGCAAACCCCTGCCTGGATCCTCCCAAATTTTGTGTTCCTATGTTTCAAGATGGCTAAGAAAATGGCCTCAGACAGTCCACTTATGTAATATTATATAACTATAAGTTTATAACTACTTCCAAAGATGAACTTCTCAGAATGTAATCGCTACTGCATGTGTAATTAAAAATTCGCCGCTTTATGCGGTTCACTTTGTTTTCTCGACATTACCTAAAATGATCTTGGCTGTGATAATTTATTGTTACTCTAATTTTTCTTATATCATCTCTATGGTTAATATAGACGGCAATCTAACACCGCGCATAATCTCAAACGCTAACACCAACAAGAATTGATGTTGATGAAAAGACAACTAGGCTTAATTACAAAGTTTATGTGTTGCATGCTAACCCACCACAAGATGTACAAGAAGACGGACCGAGCTACTCCTCCGCTGTCACTTAGTCCACTCCACACGCTAGCCTCAGTTCCCCACTCACCTAACCAGCCCCAGACTACATTTCTAAGAGGGCTCCACTCTAAACGCCGACTCGAGTTCTCTAGAGACAAGTACACCTCTTCAAAATCACACTTCAAGAAAATAACCTAATCGCCTGATCATCTCGTGACCATACAAAGCGCCGAGATAAGGAGTACCGCGAAGACGCTGATATGCCTATAACTAGCATCCGAAGAATAGAAAATTGGCCCAATTTGATGGGAAATCTAGAGGCTGGGATTGAATGCCGGTAATCCCGGGTTGACTAAATGAAGGAGTTCGAGTCCCATGGCATGACGTAGCGATACGTGAAAGGCTGCCACCACAAACCTACCGAAATGCCTGCATTTGCAGAAGGGCTATGCCGCAGCCAACATCTGGACAGAGTAGATGCAACTTCGCCGTAAAGTTTGCCAAGGCCTTCAAGTCGATTATGTGCCCTCAGCACACACAACGCCAACAGATCCGTACTTTCTACGCATTGGAGCAAAAAGTATGTCCGCATGTGCTTACACCTGAGCTTATGTACCGGGAGGCTATATGTGTACCGGCATGAATGAGAAAAGGGTGCGGAAGGCTATATTGAGGGATTGGCACCATCAATCAAACGGATGGTTAAGGCTATAGACCCAAAATCAGCTGCAGAGGCCGAGGCTAAAGCATTGAGCTTCGAGAGACACACCATGAACCAAGAGTATCCACGCCCCGGCCTCTACTCACAGCACCCGCCAGTCTCATTAATCTTTACAAACCCCGGCCGCTAAGTCCTGACCCTCTCAATCGTAACTCCTACTACCATGAGAAGAAAGTCGCTTTTAGCACGCCGTGATATGCATAATGCCGTAAGGAAGTTCTGAGCTCTTACAAATTCATTCCTAAAGAGGTCGTGAGAACAGTTCGTACGAGATAAGGCATGCTGGCTGTGTGGGAGGAGGCTCCGGACACTTCATGCTAATTGTCCATATGTTACTCAGACGCTCTGGGGCCTGGCCATGGCCGACCCCGACATTGGGACGTAACTTGAGTCAATAACATTACTCATCGATGAGGACGCCTCGTAGCACATTCACTAAGGCTCTATATCCTTGCAAATTTATAGAAACCTAAGAATGCTCTAAAGTCACCACATTATTTCCACCATAGGCCAAGTAGACAGTAGCCTTTTGTAATTTTATGGATACCTAGAGTACATTATAATTTTGCTTCTCCTAGAATGGCTCCAGTCCTACAACTGAAACCCTAAGGTCAATGCATCGAGGCCTCGCTACTTTAGCCGCTGGTGGTTAGACATACTCATGGTCGTCGCGATCAATCTTAAGATGCAGCTTGCCAGCGCACTAGCTTGCTACAGTGGGTGCCGAAAATAATGGATATTGGCAAATACGAATTCTCATTGTTGGAATGGAATTCTGGCATTCTAAAGCCAACATAGATCAAGTAGAAGAGAGAAGTTACCTTCAACGCAGCCTAATGGAGCCCAAGGTGAACTATAAAAAGGTGAACCATTCAACCCTATCATGTAGTCTATGTCCATCCGGGACAGCTAGATAAAGCTATACGCTAGCAAAAAGCTTCTCAAGTATTAGACTTGTTTCCATCGAAGTTAGATGCTAAGCAAAAAAAAACCAAGTAATTCCAACACCTTGCCACGGGATTGCCAGATTCTCCATGAATTTAGCTTATCTTTTCCTGCATTTAGATCCGTAAGCTTCTCCTTTTAGGGTAGAATGTGAGATAGCTTTAGAGCCGTACCAAGCCTACCAAAGAAGGCCTGCATCGCATGAGCCCCGTAGCTAAGTGTGAGCTTAAGAAGCAACTTCAAGAGCTACTACAAACCTAGGTTTTATTCACCTACGCTTTTTACTCTTATTCTTTTGTAAAGAAAAAGGATCTAGGCTCCTTGAGAATGTGTGTGTATTGATATCGCAACTCAACAAGCATACCATCAAGAATCGCTTATGCTTTGCCGAAAAGGATGATCTAATGGATCAGCTTGGTAAGGCCAAGTATTTTCAAAATTGATCTTCGCCGATATCATCGATATGATTAAAGAGGAGGACATCCATAAATCTGCTTTTCAAGACTAGATATGGGCATTATGAGCTACCGCTATGCCTTTCTGATTAATCCAATGCCCTCAAGAACGCTTATGCGTTAATGAATGATGTTTTCCACAATAGCTTCTTGATGATTTTGTTGTTATTTTCTTTTGACGCATTATCTCCCTATCTACGAAGACTCTAGAAGAGCATGAGAAACATCTTAAATTGGCCCTACAAAAGCTAAGACGCCATCAGGCTTTTGCCAAGTTCTCTGGCGCAAGTTTGCCACCCAAAGGCTGATTATTTGGGCCATATCGCTTCGGGCAGAGGGAATTGCTACGTGACTGCAAGAAAATAGAGGCCGTAAGGGAATGGCCTATTCCAGAAATGTCTCCCAGGTCCCAAGTTTTGGGATTAGCAGATACTATCGAAAGTTTGTAAAGCGATGGTAGCGATTGCAGCACCTCTTACAAACTTTACAAAGCATGAGAAGGTGAAGGATTGGATGGAGCACCTGAAGACTAAGGTTCAGTGGAAGTTTCCAAAGAAATTTTGTAAAGATGCCTTAACGCCGCGATCCGCTCTCACGCTGTCTCGATCCTCGGCTAAGGATAAACTAGTGGCCACGTATGCCACCAAATTGCCACCGTGGAGTCCTCGGATGCAAGAGGGGAGGGTTATTGCTCTGGTGATTCAAAGAAGATGAACGAGACAATATATCCTACCCATGATCGAATTGTTAGTTTGTTCATGCTTTAAGTGTAATATGGAGACACTACTCTTTGGTAGAAGATTCCAGCTTGGACACCTGATCACCAAAGTCTCTCAAGTATTTATCCACCCAACCGAACCTCAACCTCCTACGAGGAGATGGATGAATTTCTGAAGAATATGATTTTGAGATCATGTATAAGCTCCTGAAAGCACAATGGTTATGATGCATTGTCACTATATCCCTTGGTAACCCTAACCCATTGTAATGTAATTCTACACTCACAAGTGAGTTTGGGAAATGTGAGGAATGTACCTTGGCCACATCCCGCAAGTTCTCGCGGAAATTTGGGCTGAAGTTTCTGAGTAAGGAGGCACGCGACGTATAAAGTTAGAACGCCAAGATTTTCGCTCATATAAGAAAGACTCAGTTGTTATATCACAAAGATAAGTTGTGTGTACCGACTTCCTGAAAGTGCTTAAGTTAATCCTCCATGACACACACAAATGTTCTATAGCTGGACATGCGGTGGTTTATGAAGACCCATTTTAAAATCCGCCTATTACTTTTGGCCTCTCATGAAGTAAAGATATTGCTAGATACATTAAGCGCTGTCGCGTGTCAAAGAAACCAAGCAAGTGAAAGCAACTAAGAGTTCCGTGAGAGCTACAACCTCCGGATGTGCCCAACGCGAAAGTGGGAAGTAATAACTATGGATTTCATTGTGGGCCTACCTAACTCTCCGTGGCTATGATGCACTAATGGTGGTCGCCGACAAATTGTCAAAATGGCTCACTTCTGCCATGTCGCACTGACCGACACCGCTTTCGACACCGCCTGTTTTCGCAAGTGAAAGGAGATCTTCGTGTTGCACGGAATGCCACTTCTGCTATTGTATCCTCGGGACAGAGACTCTAAATTTGTAAGTGCATTCGAAAGATTTCTTCACCACCATCCGCACTACTAAGCTTGCTATGAAAGGGCTGTTATATCATCCCTATTGTGATGGTCGACAGAAAGGCATTCAATCGTGATATAGAGGATATGCTACGGTTATGTGTGGAGTAAGCAATCCCAATGGGCTGGACTATATTTATCCGTAGAGTTTGCCTATAATAAAGATGAAAATGTGAGTCTTCCGTAATGTCTCCTTTCATGATAAATTATGGTTACTTCAATGCCTTACTCGGCTACGGCACAACCCCCGTCGAAGTGGAGGTTTCTCAACAACTCCTCCCGAGATGCAAAGCTTTGGTCGGGCGAAGTACGGGTTACTTGTTAGTCGCGACGCTAGCCGCCAAGAGTGTAGCCGAGGCTAATGTGACTTCTACGAGTCTTCCAAAGTGTGAATCTGGCTTTGGCTTAAGATTAAGGTAAAACAAGCCGCTTAAGATTGGTAACCGCGAAAAGCTAGCACCCGATGGGCCGGGTCGCTCACATCATCAACGATTGGGGAGCAAGCATATCGCTTGGATTTGCTACCCCTCGCTTGAAGATCCACAAGGTCTTTCATGTGAGTCTTCTAAAGCAAAGACACCCCGCATCCGTATGCATTCGATACACCCACCACTTGAAAATGACAGTAAGAGCATTTAGATATAGTGCCCAAGCTCTTTCTTGATCGAAAGCATAAGGCATCGAGGACCTGTGATGTCGGGCAATACTTGGTCAAGTGGGAAACACCTGCCACCGAGGATGCTACGCGGGTGATGGAAACGTAATCTTGAGAAGCACTATCCTGACTTCATGCCAATCTCAAGCGTCAGCATTCATCAACGATGCTAATAACCCCGCCCCCAGTAGCTTCAAGGCTTGATTCGCCGAGAATCAAGCAAGAGAGGGTAGATGTATCGTGAGTTAACAACCGCTATCGGCGATGGGATCACCGTGTTCCCAGACGGGTGTACCGCCGATGTGGACGCATCAGCGAATCAGCTTTGTAAAGCATGTAGTTCATAGCCGCATTCATCTTGGCTATAATAATAGAACTTGGCTATTCCTTACGCCGCAATGAATTAAGTAACCATAGGCATGATAGGTTCCTTGTAGATAAATTTCTTTTATTTCTTATGTGGGGTGGACCCTTCACACAACCTAATTGTTTATCTTATATAAACTGATATATTCACATGTGTGCCAAGAGCAAGTAAAGACGTGACCTGCCCATGTATGTAGGGTTGCCGATGACCGACTTTTCCAAAATTTCTATCGTGGCTTACATGCGCTCTTCTCAAGTACTCTCGGAGACGGATATTGGACTTCGGCCCTTGAACATGCTGTTGGTGATAATCATGTGAATCGCATCTCCTAAGCTTAAACTGCTTTTAAACTTTAAGGCTTTTAATATATTACTTTCTGAAATAAGGAATTACCTTCCTTCATAATCTCATTTACTACATTTGTATCTAACTCCAATGCCAGGACAAGATAATTCTAAGGAGATAGGGGAGAATGTGACGCTCAAGTATTTATACCTTATAATGTGATAAATATATTGACACGCCACCCAAGCATGCATATCGCCACCATGGGGTATGGTAACCTAGGGGTTGGATCTAAAGGGATTAAATTAGCTATGCTAATTTAATTATTAAGGATAATAACCTATAATTAAGGAATTATTATGTAAAAAGGATAATTGCTAATTATGGTTTGGGAAGCCACTTGGCCAAAATCGATCAAGCAACATGGTGATGCTAATTGAGGCATCAAGGTGGATCACTACCCCATATCAGCCATAACCCACTGAGGAGTGGAGCCACCTTGAGGAGCCGAGCCATCTACCTTGCCAAGCTGAGCCACCTTCACCTACCTCGAGCCACGCTTTGCCTTAGCACGCACTCGTGGTAGCCAGAGTTAAACGGGCCAAGTCCCAAGAAGATGGAAGTTACCAACGAGCACCAGTCCAAATAGAACTCCTGCAGGTAGCCAGTATAGGTTGATATCTCTAGGGTAGCCTCTTTGGGTACCTCTGTTGTGTTGTTTTTGCCTGCTCTCCGCGGTTTTACCGTAGGAGCCAACCCTTGGCTGTGTAAAGGTAAGTTCTCTTTATATTCCGATTCTAGTTTTGCTCGGTGAAGTGATGGATTGATAGTTCTTTGCATAGTATTACTGAAATGGGGAAATAAGGGGGGTAGAGACCTCGAGCTCATGTATGATAGTATGTTCCTCGATAGAGCCCCTGTATTCCTATTAAATGCGGCTCGTGCACAAGAGCTCACCGTCATAGATGCTATGGATCAAAGCTTAGCACTGAGCAAGGAACACAAGGGGTGAAGTGGGAGGTGTGGGCCTGTACCTAACATAAAGGCCGAGACTCCTGGGCTGAGCTAGACCCGAGAAGCTTGGCCACGAGGGGCTCTGCATGGTCCTGACACTCGGGTGTAGTGGTGTGACCGCATGGGGCACCTTTGCACTTTGAGTAGATTTAGGGTGAGTAAGTTCTGCACGATGCTGGGTCGCCGATGCGCACGTATTCTAGCTCACCCATGGAACCACCGTGATCTCCGGGAAGGGGACGCTCAATTCCTCGCCTCTACTTCCATCGGGCTTCATGAACCCCGGAGAAGCCTGCAGGTGATGCCTCAGCCTGCTCTCCTGGCTATAGCCGGCCATAGCGCGGAATTGACCCATCTCGCAAAGTAAAAGGTACGTGAGGGCGGATGGAGTGGATAACCCTAGCCAATGTTCTGGCGCCGTACCAACGCCATGTCAAGATTCTGGCCCCGCTGATCTCTTGAGATCTAGCCACAATGATCCTCACTGAGTCCGAGCTTCCGGTAGAAACCATGGGTTTGGGGGTGTTTTCCTAGTATTAAAATGCATATTCTTTCTGGCTGCTGGTATTTGATGGATGCGCCCACCCTTCGTGGTGGTTATTTATATGTGATTTATGCTATGCGCTTAACCTCTTGTATTCACGCTCATTAATTTAGGAGCCCCATCAAGGCGTAATGTAATGACTCTCTGCGTCCTTCACTCGAAAGTGTCTTATTATAGACGGCCCCAGCCGCACGGAGGGTCTCCGCCGCGGGCGCAGTTGGTCGCCATGGGAGGGGAAAGTTCCCGTATGTATAATGGCCCCAGGGTCGATACGCTCAGGAGCCGCCATGCCTCGCCACAAAACTTGGTCCCTGTGGCAATGTCGACGCTCGAGTCCATCAAGGAGATTGCATCATGGTTCCCGAGAGGGTTGCCCGTCCGCCGCCGTGGCCTTCTGAGGACTTTTGGGGCAAGCCGCCGGGTGGTTTTGGGGTCCTTGCTCAAGGCCAACACCCCCCACGCCAAGACACTGCCAAGTAAGGTCCTAGTCGACCGACAAGGATAGAGCCTCCGGAACGTAAACCCTATGGGTTGCCGCCAAAATTTAAAGTGTGGTTTATGCTTTGGGTGCCGAAGTTTTGGTTTTTGCACTTGGACGCGGGTCATCACATGCGCTTGAGAACGGAAGCAAGGAACCTATCTTAATGGAGTTTGGACCTGTACTCCCTCCGCTGTGGCGCTTAGAAGTCAAGGGTCGCTTTGCAGAGAGCAAGATACTCAGAAATTCAGAATTAATGCATATAGTACCTTAATTTAAATTCTGATTTTTTGTCAAATAGCTTCCTAAGCCACGCCAACATGCTGCATGTTGAGATAAACTACATCTTCAAGATGTTGGTAGGGTACACGCCCTACTGCATGTTCCAAATCCGGGCAAGTTCCGCTAGCATGTTCCTACCAAGTGGTAAGTTGAGATTCTCTTAGATTTGATGTTATGAAGATTCTCCTAGATTCCCCTTTAATTCTATGACATTCCTCGCTTAGATTATATGAAGATTTCTTTGGTTCTCCAAGAATAAATTTTGTGAGATACCCTTTGATCCTATCAAGATTGCCCTAAATTCTCTATGATGTATGAAGATTCTCTTAGATTCCCCTCAAATTCCACGAGATTCCCGTCGCTTAGATTCGCTTAGATTTTGTGAGATCCTCCTAGGTTCTATTACATTTCATGCAATTCCTTTATATACTCTGAAGATTCCAGTAGGTTCTCCAAGATTCCTTTAGGTTTTAATAGATTGCCTTATATTTTATGAGAACATTCTACAGAGTTCTAGAACAGTAGAATGTTCTAGAAGTTTCTAGAAAGTTGTAGAACTTCTAGAAGATTCCAGAATGTTCTAGAACATTTAAAACTTTCTAGAATGTTCCAAAAGCTCTAGAATATTCTAGAATGTTCTAGGATTTCTAGAAGATTCTGGAAAGTTCTAGAACTCAGGAAAACTCTAGAACTTCTAGAATATTTCAGAATATTCTAGAATAAAGTTTTAGAAAAAACATTCTAGAACTTTCCAGAATCTCAAGATTATTAACTATACATATGTTCCTAAATTTGCATAGAGTTTGTCTACACAAAGCACATGCACATTTTTTGCACTCGATATTGTGTCTGGCTAAGGTGGTGGTTTTGTGGGCAGTCAAACCACACATGTGACTTGAAAGTTATAACCTGGTGGAATCTTGCAAGTGAATGTTACACGGTCAACGAATTCTTATCATATCGTATTCATTCATCTACTTACCTATGAAGACTCCTTAAGTTTATGAAATTCTTGAAGCAATGATAACAGCATAGCCAGGGCACCAAGCCTATACATATTCGAAAATGGATCATCGATGGATGGGCAGATGTTTGTGCTCGAGAGGTACATAACAACGAAAAAAAGTTCCACATGCGTTGAGTACTGAAGAAGGTGGGATCATCAATATTTAAGAAAAGCTGGAAGTTTGATAATTATACGATAACATGATTTACAATTTTTTGTTTGAAATTGAGAATGTGAATAATCGTGCCATGTAACGGTGGCTTCATAAATAGGTGTAAGGCATTAGAAGAAATAACATATGTGTAAAAATATGTTGAGACATTTAAAAAATAACTTATTTAAACCGTTGAGAAAAGGTGACCACCTATAAATCGGGTGCGTCACCATCGAGTACTGGAACCCAGCGGAATATTCAGTAGGACAGCAGTCTGGTAACCCAATCAATAAATAGTGAAGAGTAATTCTGGTCAGAGGAGTTTGGAGTGGTCAAATTATAGTGGCTTCAAGTGACTCAATTTGGAGGTGCGGATTGAGGCCCAGCTACGGTAAGCCTTATGTCATGTGTGGATAGAAGGATTTCTCTAGGTAAGAGTTCTACGAAGAACTTCTGAAAAAAATAAATTTCAATCAATTGAGTTCCCGTGTTCTAATTCTCACAGGTCCGACTTCATTTCTTGCAAATCAGTAGGCGGACTAGGCCCTGCAATCCTGGTAGTCCAACTCAAATGTGACTTGAATAAAGGGCCATATCAATGTTGAATAGAAATTTTAAAGGGGGCTTACAATTTGGTCCTCGACCTTGCGGAAGATGAACCTAGAAAAAATCTCCTTTGAGATGTTAATATTGCAAGTTTGGGAATTCTTATGTTTTTAAAGGCATATTCTTTTGTTCGGTTCTGCATATATGGACAATCTTACGAATAATATGTGTGTCTGTGCATAATGAGATAAGACATCTATAATATGTATCACGATATTTATAACTCAATTCTTTTGATGTTCCTTTAAATTCAGAGCCGCTTGTCTACCGAAGTATTTTTGCAAGTATGAGCGCATTTCCGCTATGGCTTCTGCATGTGTCCCACTAGATGGTGTTTTCATGTACCAAACCACACATGTGACTTGGAAAGTTATAACCTCGCTTGAATTTGGCAAGTGAATGTTATACCTACTAAATCCACCCCTTATCATATCGCATTAATTCATCCACTTCTACCCATGAAGACCTCTTAAGTTTATGAAATTTCTTAAGTTAAAGGATGACAAATACAGCCAAGGCACCAAACCTATATGTTGTTGAAAATAACAATGGATGGGCGATGTTTGTGCTGTAGAGCTATGTAACAACGTGATAAAAGTTCCACATAATGCTCAAGATCGAGAAGGTGGATCTTATTGGTGTCTAAAAAAAGGAAAAATAGTCTTTAAGAGACGCGAATTGTAAGTTAAAGCAGGAATTACGCTTGTGTCTCAAAGGAAAGTAAATGGAAAATTATTTCAATGTGCCATTGATGTGAGAATATATCAGAAACAATAAGTTTAATGGTTAAGAGGTGATATGTATAAAGTACTGAACATTTTCCCTTTAAAAAGTAGTTTAGCTTTGATTTGAATGGTTTAAATAACATAAGCAAAGCAGGTGAGCACCGGAGAGCGTGGTGGCCTACCAACAATCGATTCAAGGAGCGCTTATGGCACTTGTCACCACCACATAAGCAAAGAAATCTAAGACAAAAGAAACGCCAATTTATTTGTTTGGTGTACAACGTAACGCGACAAAGACTTCGCCAAGGCTTCCGGCCCGGCAGATCCACCGCTTTGTTGCAATAAATTCCTCTCGATGAATGGATCCGCCACCAAGCGAAATAGAGGTTTTTCTAAGAGGATATATACTTAGGTTTTTCTAAAAAGGATAATGAGCGATTCAACTGATTTAGTCCTTAGTACGCTTCACGCCCGATGCGTGTGGATCTCAAGCAGATTAGTAAAACTTCATCTTCCCAATAACCTGAACATAACCATCCATCGCTAAAAATCTTGGTTGTAATTTCTATCCCAACGCCCACGCTGGGTTCTCTCGCTAAGCATTCTCGCAATGGTCAGAAGAACCCGTAACTCTCAAGATTGGGCAAAGAAATGGGGAAAGCGTAATGGGATTTTTCATGACCAAGTAGGACTTTAAAACCTTTAAACCTAACCGCTTTTACCTCGCCATTAACTCCAGGTCTTTGTGATTAATCCTGATCCGACCGCTACAACCGCTGGATGAAGATGAGGTTAAAATCCATAATTTTGTGAATATTCATTTTTTAAAGAATATTCCATGAATTATCTATTACAATCTTTAGAATATCTGTTTCGAGGAATATTCTATGGATTATCACTTGCTCGCTATGCTTGAAGTGCTCCGCTACCATATGATAAGGTCATATCAGTCTTTTTGCATTCAAAACTAACACTCAATCCACTCGGAAAGAGAAATCACGGTGAATTTTTAGTTAAAAGATGCATTCAATCAAGATTTTGGCTTGTTTTTGCGGGATGGCAAAAAGGTCAGATTTGCTTGTTTAAGTGTGATTCCAATGGTGCAAAGCTTGAATGCTTGTTCCTCCGCAACAAATCCTACCAATATAGATGCTCAAAATGGCCTTTTTGCTGCCCAAAGAAGCCCATTTAATTTATTTCTACAGCCAAGCATTGTCAGCAAGCAGCCCCATCTACTTGCTTTTTGAAGGGATTTTCTCGAAAGGTGTACATGAATATGTATGTTTCTAGCTTTAAATCTAGTCTTATAATCTAGTAAAATGAAATGAGAGCCTAATATCATAGGCTAATGGGCATTTGTAGAGCAATAAAAGACCAAATAGCTAAATGGATTTGTGCAGATTTGATGGTTAACTTGCATGTCTTCGTGTTCTTCACTTTGCCTTTTGATGCCGTATTTCGAGCAAACATACCGAGTTAAGGATCTAAGCACCTGGCCGGAGTTGGGGACCAACAAGCCTCGGGTCAAGAAGAGGGCAAGCAAGAAGTTCTTGAATGTGCCATGTATCGATGCATTCAGAATGGAAACAAGGGGTCGCGATCCGAAGAATCCTAATCTGAATTCATGTTCTTCAAATTTGCCAAGCAAACGGGCGCAGTCAGTCCGAATCCACCAATTTTTGTCCTTAATCTTAACCAACCAGATAATCAAGCTCGAATGCCTTCAATCACGCTTCATATCAGATGGTCTTCTTCGAAAGTAATCGCCCAAAGGCCTAGAATCGCTGGCCGCTTTGCAAAATCAAGACTCCGCTTCGGCCGAAAACGCACTAAATCTTGGAAGAATCCATGGCCCGGGGTATAGCTTCTTCTTTGTTCCGCTAATCCGCTTCTGACTGATATAGATTAACCTCTTCGATGATTATGAGCATAATCTTCCTCGGCCCTCGAGGGTTATTTTTGCATAATCATCCGGAGGGGAGGGTTAACCTCCTCATCATCGCTCGTAAGAACAATCTAACAACACTTGGAAAGAACAATCTAACACTCAAAGATTCAACCCTGCTTTTGCCCCTACCTTAAGTTTGTTAAAAGCCTAATTTATGAAGCAAAAGAGTCACTTGGTTCACAACCTTCAAGGTACTTTGTTTGGCGGACAGGCCCTAGAAAGGAGGGACATAGAAGGGAACGGGTAAACACAGAAGCGAAAGAATTCGACCTCACAGTTGTAAATTGATCCAAATTTTAACTGTAGGAACACCTCGCCGGAATAAAACCCAAGGCATAGCTTACTCTAATGCTCTCAAAACTAGATGCCAAAATGGCCAAAGCAGATTTGGCTAATATTGGGCCGGATTTGCAGATTCACAAGTTAAGTTTCAAATCCATTAAATGAAAAAGGGTTGAAAAGTCTGATTCGATGCTCTGAGCCTCATTTCTAGTCTGTGGGCATATAATCATAATTCCGACCCTGTAAATTGTAAATGCACAGAGCCTTCTCACCTCAGGAAAAATTGATTTCCCTAAAGATTTACATATAGGCCGTGTCATGTTTGGGCGCATTAGACGTATACCTTCGACCAGACTTTTAAAAGTCGAAAGATTAGCCAAAATAAGTTTTCATCACCACAACTTTTCTACCGTGAGGTTTTTTTTGGCGCCGATTTTCTGGGCTTTGGCGCTAGTGTACATGCGGTGGCAAAACATGATCCCGCTAAAAATTGCTATATCCACCAAAGTGTTTTTAAAGCAAGCTACAAATCACGAGCCATAGCCAGAGCCTGGAGTGCGCCATAGCCAGAGCCTGGAAGCTTCTTCACATAAATAACCATGGCGGCCGCTGGCATATGAACACCTATGGCCGACAACCACATGCCAAAAAATCGCGAACCTTGCAAAATTACCACAAAATAACATACCTTGTATTCATACCACTTAAAACATAATGTTCTAACACCCTATAGACCAACATAGAATAACCTACAACATTAAAACCTAAAGCTCCAATCGAATCATAAGCAAAGCCAACATACGACAATCGAACGAACCTGCATTTGCCTCATCATACATCTCATTAAATAGCACAATTTAGAATGTTCTAGAATTTCTAGAACATTCCGAGACAGTCTAGGAGCTAATTAAAGGGTCAGCCAGAACCTTCCTGAAGCTACCTTCAATTCCTACTCAAATGGTGATCGCAAGGGAGCAAACTGACGCAATGATCTCAAGTACCGATATATAATGGAATGTTCCGGTTACCACTAATAATTACATATATATTTAGATAGATATATGTCGTCAGAATAAACTAACACGAGTTACATATAATACTATTGGTGGAAACCTAACCCTTTTTAAATCTAACAAAATAAAAATTTTAAGATAAACTAAGCATCTTTTTGCATGTTGGTAAGGGGTATTAAGTATCATAGCAGTACCTTATTACTAGTTATCATCATCTATTATATACCATAGCTCAACCATGTACCACAAAACATTGAACATTCTCATGGTGGTATATTTCATAACTTTAACGCGTAACAAGTCAACAAACCCCTATCCAAGCACAAACCCATGTATCAAGTGTACATGCATTCAATACCATTCAAAAAAAAAAAAAAAAAAAAAAATTGGTCGTCAGAAAAACGGGTTGTTATAAACGCCGCTCAACACCAGCGCAGGCCGCTTAACGACGGGCCACGCACGCCAGTAAACGACGACTGTGATTTAAATCGAAAACAAAGCAGAATCCCTACTGGGCTTATTTTCGAAAGCAAGCAAAGCTTATGGAGGAATGCTGAGGCTTATTTTCGCCGGGATCTAATTTTAGGGTCTATTCTAAGTGTAAGACAAGCTTCAAGGTATGTGTCGCATCAACCAACTCGCTTTTTGAATCTAAACTTGTTTTTGGGTAGATTTAGGCTTTTTGTATTTGTTGTTTGTTCCTTCCTTCAACCTTTCATTCTCTTTCTTCCATTCTTGCATCCTTCTTCCATACATATTCTTCCATTCCCTTTGTCATCTTCTTCTTCGATTCTTCCTCCTCTTATACTACTTCTTCCCTCCTCTTATTCAAATTCTTACTTTAATCCTCCTCTTTATAGCTTCCATCTTCTTCAGATTCTTCCTCCCCATTTCGTGTTCCTCCTCTCTTCTAGCCTTTTCTTCTTCCTAATTTTCCATTCTTCTTCTAATTTTTTTCCCATCTAAGAAGACGCTGCTAAAAGATCTAGACCTTCTTCTTCCAAAAATTTTTCCCATTAGTTTTTTTATACTATTTCTTTCTTAATCATCAATTTTTTGTTTCGTATGTACACTTAGCAAAATGTGTTGTTCTGCAAAACAACTTGGCACCTCTTCCGTGTGTAAGGATTTAATTTTTTTCAATACGCCAATAAAATACCAATGCTTTATTTAGGTTAAATTGTTATCCAAGAAGGGGACGCCATTGAAACCACCCCTCCCCATTGATTTTCCATATTTTTTTTCCTCTTCTTTAAGTGTTTATTTATACTAATATTTTACTAATCATTGAATTTATTGTTTTGTATGTACACCTTAGCAAATGCATTGTTTGTGCAAAACAACTTTGCCACCTTAAAATGTGTAAGCATTTAATTTTCAATATGCTTAATGTATTGATTAATGTATTTAGCTTAATTTATTGATTACACGTATTTAGCTAAAAAATTGGGCTTCATTTATTTTGTATTTTTAATATATTTAAGCGACATCATTTAATGACGCTTAAAATCTTATATTTTATTGGTTAAATTCATTTTTATAGGCTTTTACATAAATGTATTAACTTCATTCATAATAAATGTATTATTATTATTTTTCAAATTATAAAAAATTAATACATCGCAGTTTAATGCTTAAATCCATCGCTGCTTACGCGGGCGCTTTGCACGACGTCGTTAAACGACGACGTAATGCGGTCGCCACGCCGCGAACGCTACCGGGTAAATCGCCATACTGCCGCCTGGCCCGCGTCGCGACGTGGTATCGCGGACGCCAGTAAACGACGGGCAAAACACGCGGGTCGCCACATCGCGAACTCCGCTGACGTTTACTGGCCGCCTCGTACCGCTGGCAAACCACGCGGTAATGTAGGCGCTGCTGAACGACGCTACGTCAGCCGCTTAAGACTACACCGCTATGACGCTGCGAGGCGACGCCCGCCGTGAAAACCGCGCACGCCGCTATAGGCGCGCTGCTTATCGACTTTTTGGCGCTGCTCATCGACGCTCAACGACGCCTGACACAATAGACGCCGTGAATGTAAAACGCCTTTGTAGTGTGTGGGAGTGGGATCATGCGCCGAAGCGATGGAATTTAAGACATTCCTGAAGCGAAACCTCGTGGGCATAAGGTAAGCAGGGTGTACTGCATCAAAAAGGATCGTAGACAAGATAGCACCCAATCATGGGCAAATGATAGGATCATCTAAATGGTCCTTAAGCTCAAATCCTTATAGGCTAGATCAAGTGTAAGTAGTGGGTAACCTTGAGCTAGTAGTTCTACCAAGGGAGGTATTTGGGAGTGGTCCCCAAAACCAAAAGCTTCACATCTGGGGTCCAATATACGCGCCATTTGTGTAGGCCGCTGAAAAGGAGCATAAACTAGGAGCTGACACGCGGAAGATGGGAGTCATAATTTAGACTTAAATTGTGACCCTAATAACTATTGTGATAATATTTTGAAATTACTATAATGAGTAACCTTTGTGAAGGCTATATAATTTTGTATAGGTACAAATATAGCCTATGGTATGTATTTATTACCTAATAGGAAGTTGATCATTTCATTAAAGCCAAAAGTTGTATGTTCATGTGTGTTTTTGTGGTTAGTGGGGTTCGTCTCCCCTTAGCGTAATGCCGCAGGACAACATTATCTTGGGGAGAATGTGACGCTTCCGCGGAAATATACGCCTATAAATACTTATATTTCAAACGCCACTATACAAGTCTACCTTCATAGCCTTGTATACCATATAGTGGCATAGGGTGCATGACTAAGTTATTCATATAACTTAGCCAACCTTGGGCTAAGACCATTTTCCACATGGCCTTAACCTATTGGGCACCCTCGCCACATGTAACCAATCTTATCAGCCACGCGGCAGATGACATCAACTCCTAACCTATAAATGGCCAAACCCTAACCCTAGGCCATTTTTCTAGCTCCAAATAATGTTGGGAACTTTTCAAGGCCGAACCCGCTTCGAGAACCGTCACTGTGGGTATAGCTTAGCACAAGAGTCTCAGAGCGTAGCGCGCACAAGAGGATTGGGAGCTACACGTACACCAAGACCATGGGAGACACCGAGTAGGAGGGAGTTCCTCGTGCATAGGTATTTGGATTGTAGTTCTTGTAGATCATTCGAAGTAAAACTCTAGACGAAAGTTAGCATTTCGCGGTTCTAGTAAAGCTTCCCTAGAATCCTCGGGCCTAGATGTCTTGAACCCTAATCACGAACCCTAACCAGAAGTTAGATATATATGATTAGGTTTACATATTATTCTCAAGTATTATCATGTTATGTGGATATGTGATATTGGTTGATTATGTTTGCTCCTCTTGTATCGGGAAGGGGGTAGAGACCTAGTAGCCATTACTTAGTAATGCTCCGTAGTTAGACCCTTTAGTTCCTGGTATTATTATGCGCTCGCGTACAAGAACCTACCCGGGCTATGGAGACTGCTGTAATGGCCGAAAGCACTACATAAAGGGGCTATAGTGGCTAAAAGGATGGAGATCCCTCGGCCAGCGCTGCTACTGGGGACCCATAGCAAGCTAGGCTTATGGCCTGGCCACTTCGTATGGCTCGCATGTGTCCCATACCCTCTCGGATCAATGGTGCCACCCTGATCCCCACGAAGCTGCGTGTGCTCATTCCCCGCTCCCGCTTTGGGGGTTAAGTCGGGAAGAATTGTGTGTCACCAAGATTCTCTAGGCCGCCTTTGAACCGGGCGCAGGAACTTAGAAAGGGGAGATGGAACCTTTCCGCTTCAACGACCCGGGAGATGCAACCCGTGTAGTAGCCCTCGGCTGATGATACCCTCGAGACTACGCATCCCAAGAGTTACAAATACTTAGTCCCAAGCAGCCACCACATAGTGTGCAATGGGGAGGGGCGGAGGGAGTGGGACTACCATAGCCATTGTCTCTAGCCAGCCCCGGCCATATCAAGTATGCTTTGGTCTATTCTATCTTGTGGCCTAGTCAAGCCGGGCCGACCCATGAGTCTAAGCCTTGGGTAGGAGCTCTCATGTTTTATGGCATAATGCGGTGGTCTCCTCAAGGCACTATGGATGTATGGATGTGCTAATCCTTCAGTGGTAGTTCTGGCTGCATTGCTATTGTTGCCTTTGGACATTGCTTTATGCTCCATCAAGTAGGAGCCCATAGGGAAGGGCATGCAAGATACCTCAGAAACGCTCTTCTCGCACTAGGATACCCGGGAGTGCGAGATAGACTCGAGGGACCATGCTACCAAAGGACCGGATGGAGGGATTTTCTACGGAGTGTACCTACTGACGTTTTATATTGTAGCCACCATAGTAGTAAAATCTACTCATATGTAGCCCAATTAAAGTGGCTAAAATATTGTGAAACCACAAAGTGGTGGAAAATCACCCTTAATGCTTCCGCCGATGTTAATGTCAACAGCCGGCCAATGACCAAAATGTGAGGGTCATATGTATGTTTTTGACAGATCGGCCACGCTGATAACCACCATTCCAAAGGCTCCTCGCCTCCCCATTGAAAGTGTTCTTGTCAATAGGGATTATCATGACATCGTGAATTCTTTTTTAAAGACTCGGCATCTCTATTGTCCGGCCCAAAATATAAATATTTTGCTCGATCTTTCCGGCCTATGTGGAACCGCTAATGTTGATGGGAATACGTGGAAATGGATTTGTTAACAAAATCTCTTTTCACAGAGGTCACGTGCAAGAGCACCACTCACGGTGCTAGCCTTTAATCACCCCAAATTCATGGAAGGAACCATGGTTCTTCGGTTATTCTGCATATCTAATTCTACCGATAAGGTTGCCAAATTATCTTTGGAAGTAATATTTGATAATGGTTTGGCGAAAAGGGAGATGCGGCTTATTGTATATTTCAGTGGTTAGAATTAGAATATTTCGCTTCGTATGTGGCAGCCGATCTGACTCGCTTCGTTTTCTCGGTATGCTATGCACGCGGACTTCCAAACAGGTCACGGAGATGATGGTTACAACCGTGAAGATCTCAGATTTGGATGGAGTGGTTTGGTCGCGACATGGTTGGATTTGAATGAGAACTTCCTAACGGGTTTGGTCAGCAGGAAGGATCTATACCCAGAGTATATAAGCTTATAGTGCTGATGCTATCATGTTTTATCTCCTCGCTTGTCGTCAGGCTTGTTTATGTAGACATCTCTCTTCGAATATCCTTTTATAAAAGCCACTCTATGAACTGAAGCTTGAAGTTTGTGAGAAAGGCTTCATTGAGGCTTTGTAACACCACGAGAATTGGAAGCTCTGTGCTTCACATTTCCCGCTTTACCTAATCAAGATATTATAAACCATGTTACCCAAGCCTCGCTTCAATGGTATAGCAAAATTGAAGCTTTGATCCGTGGTTTAATGCCAGCTTTGGGTGGGTGAAGTTTTTTTGCTTTGCAATGGCTGTCGCCTCTAAATTTGCCACTCCTATATGTATTTTTTGTATGTATGTACATGCCAATGGGAGCCTAGTATACGGGTGTGAGGTGTATATTTAGGACCTCCTAGATCCTGCATATTTCTAAGAATATGCTTAGATCCAATGAACAAAACAATGAGAATGACAAGGACAGGCAGTGGCAAGAACCCCACCTATTTTACATCCACATCTAGAAATTCAAAACAACATGAATGCTACGTACTATCGTCAGAAAAATGGTGGACTCAGCTCGCCTCGCCTCAAGGCAAATGAGGAAGCCGCATTGCACTAATACAAAGAATAAGGAATCCCACAAGTGATTTGAACCCACAAAATAGGCCATGAATATAACAAATAAAAATAAATGGGTTAAAAAGAATCTACCAGAAAAGAAACCACTAGCATCTCGTCTCTGCTATGAAACCGCCGCCTCTAACAAGATTGCTGCAAAACCATACAAAGCCTGTAAGATTCTCAGATGCCTAGAAGATCGTGGTCGAAGCCTACCCACTTTTCTACTTCAGAATTTATCAAATCCATTTTATTCAACCATTCATGCTATGAAAACCAATCCAAAAAAAACTAGGATATTAAGTACATCAAAAACTAGCAATAAGACCTCAACTTTGTATTTATAGTAGAACGAAATACAAATACCGCTTATAAATCATATGTATTTATATGGACGAGAAATACACACATTGTTACAAATCATCATATGCTCAACCAAAGCCGATGAATACCCTCCAAAGAATACACAAAGATTATGCAAAGCTTAATATTGACCCAAAGATGTTGTTTCGGATCCGGGATGCAAATGAAGCCGAAAATGACAATGGCGTATCAACAACAAAGGAGTTTGCGGAACTGATATAAGAGAGATTTTTATGCATTGATCCCCACTCATTTATGGAGTTGAATTGAAGATGGAACAATCGCCATGCCTTCCAACATCAACCCTCACATCAATGCGATTCTTGGCCTTATACTAGCCAAGCATAGCTATGCACACATATATACTAGCAATTACCATTGTTTCATCCCCTAATACTTGTCTCCCAATCGCTTATCCATCAACGCCATCAGATTAGGACGGCCCAAGCTCATGTGCCCATTCTACCAAAATACCGCTTCTAGATCTATTACACGGCCGCCACTCAAATAGCTGTAATAATATTTCACGTCAGTAGGCCGTGAACATCTACTTTCTCCCGAGTAAATGATGCTTTGTGGCATATTCTCGACAATGCATTAGATTTAGCATCTTTCATTTTGTGGAAAAAATACAAAAATTAAATAATGTAAAAACTACATACCCGTGATAGATAGCCTATCAGACTCAAGCCCTGAAGTCGTGATACGGGATTTTATCGTCATCGTGATAATCTTGCAAGACCAAAGTCAGCTTATAAAAGGATTAAATTTTTCATTCAGGGAGAATGTTGTGAGGTTTTACATCACAATGAATAATATGAATCTCCTCGACCATCATGCATGATATGCAAGTCCACGCCATAGCTTCCAAGTGCAATTTTGTATCTTAGCTCCCAACTTAACACATGGTTTTCATCCCCAAAAGAAAGCGCTTGTCAAGGTTCCCATTGCGGTATGTAACGAGATACCAAATAAGAATCTATGACTCATTTTGTGAGTAAAGCACTATACCCTAGAATGCCCGCGAAGATTTTGATGGCGACGCTAATAAGTTGAATTTTTAAACCTCCTTTCTTCATGCCTTGCATTTCTATCCGGGTAGACGCTTGATGGCAATTCAGTAAACCGCTAAAGTACACTTTATAGACCGATCCAAACCCACCTCTTCCTATTTTGGATAATTCAATAAATTATCCGTGGCTCGCGAAGGGCTTCATACTTATACTCCATTGCTCCAATGTTTTCCTTTGTGCTCATGCTCCAAAATATGCCTCTTTCTTCCCAACCGCCAAGAGTAAATAATCCTACCACCATAATAAGAATTACAAATGCCGCAATAGAACTACTCATAATTACCGCTTGTGTTTGGAGTTTTCAAGACTGGCTGGGGTTCCCGGGCTTGCTAACACCGCCGGACATAAAGCCGAGTATCATGGGGCTCACGCTTAATCGCACTGCATCCGCCGGGTCTTGCCATCATAAATTAGTCAGACGTAAAGGATGTGCTACTTGTAACTTCTGGCCATTGTGATGATGTATGGTTTGTTATTTCTACCAAATCGCATAATATCCAAATCCTTTCTTATCGCTTCCTTGGATATGTAGACATCAAAACACTCTATATCCGCTTTGATCACCTTCTATTTCCGCAGCAAAGCGCGACATTGTATTTTCCCTCGGTCAGAATCGACTTCCATGATAGGCTAACATTCTTCACTAACGCATGATCCGTGATACTGTGCAAGATCTGTGAAGGTCGTTTACTAACAATTTGGAATTTTCTCGATATCTCCATGCCTCATGTTCTTTGAACCACTACTATCATAATGGAAACCCAAACTAAAATCAGAATCACCTTGAAATCAGAAGTTCTCAAATCTTATATTGTCACTTCCTCGTGAGCATTGATTGCAAAAGTTTGAAGACCGCTGTGTACAGAGGGAGTAACAAGTTGGATCCAATGATGTAGGGCTCCTAAATGTTACAGCCTAAATGTCTCTTGAGGGCTACCATCAAGAAAATAATTGAATGCATAGTTTATAACCTGTTGCCCAAGTATTCTAAACTTGGCTACGTAACTGCTGAACGTAATTGTGGGAGAGATCTAGCTTCAAGGTCGACAGCGAAGAGAAGCTTCCATCCGGGACTTCTCCCCGTAGCGTTATCAGGGTTCAGAAATAAGCCAGAAAGAGCTTCCACCAAAGTTCCCGCTTAATGCTCTCGTTATCCGTTGAATGCTAAGTCTAAATAATCAAGAGAATTAGATATGGAGGATGGAGAGTCATGAAACTGCTTTTTCTGAAATATGCTTCGCTTAAGCTAATTAAACCCCGCAGAAGTTTTGAAAATGGTTCCCGAGAACTGATTGTAAGACGTGACAAATATTGAAGATTTTTCAAGCCTTGGAGAAAAAGAAGTCCCCTACCCTTTAAATGAATTTTCTTGAAGGCGAAGTCGGATTAAACCGCTGCAATCACCAAGTCGAGATGGAATGGTACCATCTAAGGATATGGTAATGCAATAAAAATATTGGAGATTGGTGTTGTCCATAGAAGACTTAATGGGCCCCGCTAACCGACATCATGGTCCACATAGAATTCTTTTTCTTAATTTGGTAAGATAGCCCACCTCCGGGAAGGGAACCGCTAAAGCTATTGGCATCAAGGTTGAGAAATGTGAGAAGAGTAAGGTTACCTAAACCTCGAGGAATTGGGCCTACAAGGTTATTTATGCCAAGGTCGTAGACTTGTGAGATTTGAAAGGGAGCCAAGGGCTCGTGGACAATTCCCATAATCCCATCCCGTGAAAACCGAGCTTAACGATGGTAGTGTTTGTGGAGTTGCATGTAATAGCCGCAGAGTTACAAGGATCGAGTAAAAAGCAGAATCGCAGTGGAAGGGCCTTTCCAATTTGCTCAAGAGCTGTCATTTCAATATGGCTGGATTTTGCAAGGGAATGGGAGGCAAAAAGCGTGGCTAAAGGCAAACAACAGAGCTCGTGGATATGGAGGAGGACGCTCGCCATAGTTACTCGCCAGAGACAAGCAAAAGAGTCAGAAATTTTCTATGATATATCTAAGTACTTTCACCAGACGACAAGGTCGGGCTTTGTCTCTATAATACAAGGTCAGCTTGGTCTCAATACAAAGATCTAATGGAATTTCCACCACAAACCCATGTAAAAGTGCTTCTTCAGATACATGTACACATAGGTTATTAATTCATCTATTTATCTACTAGACTGTGCTTTGCCAAGGTTCTCCGCATAAATATTAGCCCATTGTAGAAATTAAACCTAATTCCTGTATTTATAGATGACATTGCCCTTGTTGCATTTGATAATTACTTATTCCCTTTCTTCTAGGTGTCCTCCGGGGTCCCTTTTTTATAGGATACTAAAATGATATTGTCCAATAGATGCATTAACTTTGTAAGTATTGAAGGCTCTTGACTATGTAGTCAAATTATTAAATTTGACTACCCATGTCTTGTTAAAATGTATATGCACCATGATGGTCGTCAACCTTTATATTAGATGTGGTTGTCTTCATATGTTTCCTCCATGGGTGTGAAGGAGGAATGTTGGAATTCACCATAATTATGCATGACATCTTGGCAATGGTGCAACCTAGAATTGTTCCTCAGGAAAATAAACACTACTCTAATGGTCTAGTTGGAACCCAAGGGAAATGTATATATTGTAAATATTTAAGATGTAAGACCATGGTTTCACGGTTAATGGTTGGTATCTAATTTGGAGCCAACCGAATATTCAAGGCCCGGATCCGACCGCAAAACCGGCTTCTAAGATATGCGTAATTAATTGCTACCGCCAAAGTAAATGTAAGTAGGAGCCCGTTTCACCGCTTTTAACTTAAGTGTTATATGTAGAAGTAGACCTAAGAATATGATAGTCATGTCAACCTTCAATGTGAATTCAATGAGGCATCCTGACTTGAGTTTGTGACATTTTAAAATCTCAAGAGAATAACCCCAAGATCATTCCCTATTAGTAACTTGATTTGCACCAATGTGTCATAGGTGTTCTAGGCAACCACTCAAGTATGTTCTTAATTATTTCATCATCCTTTTAGTAGTGGCATAAGGATTGCCCTTCTTGTATGTAAAAGTTCATGTTTCTTAATTTGTAACCTCATAGAAATCTCTTGCCATCAAAACCCCTTTAAGAAGCTAAATATTTCAGATCCTAAGAATGACTTTTACTCTTCCACATCCAATTACCCGCATATTTATGGTCAATCCTATGTTCCTCAAAGACGTAGGAGTGCTCAAGGAAGCAGTACAATTTCCTTGAGGCCGCTTTTATCTCGCGGGAACTACATATAACAAATGGAGAGTATCCCTCTAGCACAACAATGAGTCTCTCAAATTCTTTGTGCTATCTGGTTTGTCATGATTATGTTTATGATTCACACCACCATCTAGATGCCATATCATAGTTGGTGGGTGCGTTTCACATTCCATAATGTTCATATGATTGGGATGGTGCTAGATTACATCAGTCATTTTTCTCTTCTAAGTATTTGTCGTCCAAATATCCCTTGGGGGCCTCGTGTAATCGTATATGCAGTTTTTGCAATATTTATCAGCACGCTTCATTACTTACAAATCTTAGTTTCAAATATGTATAAGTAGTTTTGCATAATTTATTGTTGCAATTGTAGTTGTGTTTGCATGTTTAACACTGCATTCCTTTTTTTTTAGCCGATCAATACTGCTTGCTTTTCGTCATTTTGGAGTGATTTTAGATTGGCACCCAATTCAAGTTAGACTTAGAGTGGGTTTGTGAGTTCACTTTATATACCCAAAATGATGGTGCGAGGGCAAATCAGTCTGCCCTTTTTGAACAGTAGCAGTACTTTGCAAATCATGAATAATGTTTATTCTAATCCAATAAATGGAGGTCGAATGATTCCCATACATGCATCTGTTCTGGTGTTTCCAAATATTCCACAATATAATGAAAAGAATAATGTTATAGAAAGCATCATTGGTTAGAAAATAATCAATAAAGGAATTAACTTTTTTTTTTTCACATTGAATTTATCTTCACACCAATTCCATAAATCATTTAATTTCCCACAATGGAAGATGTGAGTCATAGACTCAGCTGAATCTTGGCATAAAGGAAGGAAGGAAGGAAGGAAGGTATTTTTATAAAGGACACATAGAGGAAATTGGAGCCAGTCCCTTTTTTATTCTGCTAGGATTGTAAAGCTTGGCTGCAACTTCCAAATTTGGAAGGCTTTTATTTGCCATTAGCTAAATGAAGAAGGAAATTCTTGGGTGCGTAAAGAGAGCCGATATTTAAAAGCTTAGAATCCGTGTCATCATTAATATTCCAAGAATGTTTAGCTTTAGAAGGCTTATCATTATTTGCAAGCAAATCAGAAACTATGGAACCTTTATATTTAGGCTTACTCTTACATATCCAATCCATAGGCAAGGCATTAGTCCCCTAGATTGTATTTGATAAAAGGCTTTGTAATTATAAAGCTTTTTATCGACAGAGTACCATTCAACTTCCCTTTTTAAAGTTGTCCATGTGGATCCATCTATTATCCATTTGAATATCCCCAATGATATCATTCCAAAGATTTTTCCATTTCTCAGAGTATTCTAGGATGCTTGAATGCAAGGGGAGTGTTTCTCGGTTAGGAAAGAGTAGAATTCCGTAAAATTGAGGTGTGAGAATTAAAATTATTTGTCCCCCATGTTCAAAGCAACCTAGATTTTATTCCAAGCAATAATCATATTCCCTCATAATTGGAGAAATGTCGAGCGTGCTAGATTGGAAAAAAAAGGTAAGGCGTAGCCAATCATGGATGGCTCCTTAAATTTGTATTTTCCGTACCTAATATTTAATGAAGACAAATAAATTGATTATTATTTTGGAATAGAGCTTCCATATATATTTGCCAACTAAAAGTTTTATCCTCAAGGAAAAAGATTTTACATCCAATGCCTCCCTTTGATTTTTTGGCTTAGTCAGTAGTTCCAATTGATAGTGATGACTTTACCCCCAAATGAAGTTTCTCACAATTTTCTCCAGTACCGCATATAGATAGATTTTGGAGCAAGCAAAGCAGAGGAGAAATAAATGTGAGCTTGTATCATAATCAAGTACTATGGTTCTTCCCGCCATAGAAAGACAGTTTGCCATAATAATTCAATTCTTATATTGGAAATGATGATTCCATAAACCTAATATTATTATCCAAAGATAAAGGTAACCCTAAGCTTAGAGGCCCGAGAGGAATTCAAGCAATTAATAAATGGATTGCCGACTGTCTTCTCCAATAATATTGCATTTATTAAGATTTAATGAATGCCGAGGCCGCAGACCGAAGCCTTGATAATTTCCAAGATAAGGTGAGATATTTGAAGCATTATTTGAAGAAAGCCGGCGATCTATCTACTACATATTGCAATATTCATAAGTTTGACGAAGTTGTCCGCAAGATCGACCTTATGTTCCCAAGACTGATGGTTGATAACCTAGTGAGTAACTGACCCAATAAAAATGTATGGGTAAGGGACATCCCCTGCTTTGCCACCCCTTTTAAGCCGAGTGAAAAAGGAGCCAGGTGAGCCATTAATTAACACTGAAGATTGAGATCTAGAATTCAGACCAAGAATCAATTTGATAACCTTATCAGAGAAACCAAGGTAGTTCAGGGCAAAGTTGATGAAGTTACAGTGAACTGTATCAAAGGTTTTAGAAAAGTCTAACTTCAAGAGAACACAGTTTTGGCCAGAATGCTTATTCCAATGGAGACCCTCAACAGCATCAATGTAATTATCTAAAATATATCTGTTGGGGATTGAGAAGGATCGGGATAACTTTTGAGATAAATTTTTAACCCCTCGCTGGCAAATAATTTTAGCACGCACTTTATAAGAGGTGTTGGTCAATGAAATTGGTCTCCCAACAGGAATGTTGAAGGATCCTCTTCTTAGAATCGAGAAATAAGACCAAATAGAACTGTGTGATGCGTGATGATTAGATTGCCAAAAGCCATGGATCATTCTAGAAAAATCACTCTGAAGGATATCCCAAAAGTGTATGTAAAAATCAGTTTGGAAGCCATCAGGACTAGGACTTTTCCCTTTAGTTAGAGAAGTTAAGGTTTTAAAGATTTCCTCAACACTAGGCAGGTTGGAAAGGTTAACATTCATGGTATCAGTCCCATCTGGGGCCTGATTTTTGGGAATATTATGAACCATTTCATAGAAGACATTAGCCTTGCTGGTAATATTTGAATCAAAAGATTGTTGAGAGAATAACTCAGCATACTTAGAGTTAAAGAACTTAGAAACTTCAGAGTGATTTTCTAGAATGGTATTGTCATCAGAAATAATTTTGGAGATATTGGACTTGAGAAGCTTATTCTTGGCAACCCTGAAGAAGAATTTAGAATTGCCCTTATCTAGATTGGCATGGTGTTTTAATTTACATGAGATAGCAGCACCTTTAGCTTCAAATTCTTCTATCAATTTAATTGAATTTTCCAAATTGCCTTCCAAAAGATGAAGATTGGGATTAAGGGAGTCATTTTGGAGCTGCATTCTCACATTTTTAATATCAAGCAGATATTTATTTTTCTCAGCATTCTTTTGAGCAAGATAATTTTTAGCCCAATTTTTAATCCAGCCTTTAGCAGCCTTGATATTGGCATAAAATTCCTTCATAGAAGTAGAGTTATTCAAGCTAACTCTTGGGAGATTAGAATAGAAAGATTTGAATTCAGCACAGAATGCCTCAGATTTCAAAAGAGAGCAGTTGAATTTGAATGGAATATTGCCCTGTCTTTTTAGCAAGATCTCATGTTTGATAGTTAAGAACTGGGGCTGGTGATCTGAGATCGAGGTACATTCATCACTAGTTACCAGACAGTTATCCCAGAAGCCATTGGTCAGATTAGTGATATAGAATCTGTCTAGTGCACAAAAAACTCTTTTACTACCTTCTTGCTTGTTACTCCAGGTGAATTTGGCAGTAGATGAAGGAATGTGATGCAGAAGATGGTTATCAATGAGATTATCGCAAGAAATCTTCTCATTAGAAGATAAATTTAGCTGTTTGCCCACCTTGAGGTCCCAAGAAGGAGTATTGTTAAAATCTCCCCCTAAGATCCAAGTTGAAATGTCATGATTTAGCAGCCAGCTGTCTAAATTCAGCCATTGAGTTTCTCTCTCTCTCTTGAATCAGTTGAAGCATAGATGTTTATAATGCCAAAATTATTATTAGCAGAGGAGAAAATGACTGCCTGCCATCTATTGCAAGGGCTATTGAATAAAGATGTGTGCTTAAGGTTTTTCCAGATAATGCATAAGCCATCTGAAGTACCTGTGGCTTCAATCCAGATGGAGGCACTCCCTGGGAAAATCCAGTCAGCCAAGTTTGAACATTCAAATTGAGGTAACCTCAATTCCTGGAGCATGACGATATCAGCATTGTATTGTTTGATTTGAGCAATTGCTCTTCTTCTTTTAAGAGGGCCTTTAATGCCCCTTAAATTCCAAGACAAGATCTTCATGGAAAGGAAACTAGAAGAAAGGAGCAGCTAAGCTTAATGATTTCTTAATTTTTTTCTTTTGTCTGGTATTGGCCGCAGGAGTTTCAGATGAGGCTTGGCCTTTCTTGTGTTTTGGCTTTTTTCCCCTTTTATAATTCTCTATCCAGGAGGAATTTAATTTGTCATTTATATTCTCAGAGGAATTTTACAGATAAGAATCATCTTCCCAATTAGCTACATTGAAGGTATTAGGATCAGAGTTTTCTTTTTCATTATTAAAGTCAGCTGAGGAATGTGGACACTCCCAAAATTTAGACTTACAGCACTCATAATTTATCAATGAATTAGAAGTTAAATTATCTGGGATTAGAGAAACTTGCCTGGAAGTGAGTTGCTCCAAATCCTTATTGTTTCCATTCAGCTCATGGTTCTCTTGGCCTTGCCTGCACATCTGTATTACTGACCAATACTGCATTGGAACCATACCTGTTTATTTTTAAAAGATCTTGGCTTGAATCCTCTTTGTCACATATTTTGTCTATATCTATATCTATATCTGCCTCTGTGCAAACCCCTTTGTTGCTGACCATATTCTCAATGTCCATGATAGTCTGGTTTCTGAGATCACTACTATCTGGAAAACTGTCTTGAGAATCCTTAATGACCAAAATATTAAAATTCATATCCTACTGAAGTTCTGTTAACTGGTTTGCAATGACTGGGGAGAGACCACCAAAATTATCTGAAGGAATTGGCTGTGAATCAATGTTTGGAGAGAGGTCAATGAGATCTAGTTCATGAAAGGTTAAGGTAGGAGGCTTTAAAGATGAAGAGACAAAGGCAATTGGCTCCAATGTGTCTGCACAAAAATCCTCAGATAAATCAGTTAGAATATTATAAGTGTTAGAGCAGAAAACCTTTGATGAAGTATCATTTGAAGAAGTGTCTTTGGAAGAGTTGGCAGTAGTGTCTTGATGTGCTGGTCATATCTCGAGCATGTGATGTTGGAGTAACAGTGGCTATGCATATTTTTGTCCCAGCCTGCTCAATTCCCTGTTCTGCTCAGTATTTGTCAATACTTTTGAGCCAATAGGCTCAGTTTCTCTGTTTTGCTCGGTGCTTTCAACATCTATAATTAATGGAACCTCATTTCCATTGACTTTTGTTTTGAATGTGTCCTTGTCTCTGCAATTCTTGTCATTGAAGTCAATTTTTCCATAATGCTTGCCTTTATCTTTTTGAATGTGGTCCCAAAGTTGAATGTATAACAATTCCTTTGTTATACTGTTTATGCTGCAAGTTATACATAGCATTGTTTTTACTAGATTCCAGAATGAAATTCAAAGTATTATGAAGATCCAGATGCGGTGAGTCAATGGAGCCTTTCCCTTTAATAAGGTTCTGTCTTGATTTTTGTCTTGGTTTAATCTTTCTGCTTGGATCCGATCTTGCAAATTAATTTTCTCAATGGAAACCTTATTTTTATTAAGAGTATCCATATTGCCCCTATTCAAAATATTTATTTTGACAGGAAGCTGAGACAGAGATGAAAATCCAGAGATTTGGCTCAGAGTTTGAGATTGGCCAGTGTTTGTTGCCATTTTTCCTTGAGCCATATTCCTTTTTTTTTTATTCTTCTGTAACTACCATTAATATTCCCGGAGCTATTTTTTTCCCTCTGCGTCTCTTCATTCTCAATATGTTTACCTTGCTGACTGGAGTCCTGTACTTGGCCCTGGGCTTGATGAGCTGAGAGTAGATCATTCCTTCCAATGTTTGAACAGCTTGCCTTCTCTGAAGAATCTGAGCATTGTGAACAAGAGAAATGCCTGGAATTGCAATTATGGCAAAGATCTGGTAGACCTACCCATCTTAGTTGAATAGAAGCATTGGATCCAAAGAAGTCAATGAATGGGATTGAGGTTGGAATTGGAAAAATCAATTTGGAGGCTTAGATGAAAAGAACTCAGTTGCAATGTAGGTTCCAATTGAATTGAAAATTTTCGAGAAACATTCTTCATGCCAGTAAATTGGGCTAAGATCATTCATTTGAACATAGCTTTTCAAAGTCAGAAAGAGAGAGATTGGGACCCCATTTAAGAAGATATATGGGAAATGTAGCCAGAGGATTGAGTTTATGATAATTCCTTTATGGAGTTTAAGCAACTGATCCCACATTCTCTCAATTTTCAAGCCAACTTTATCAACCCTAACCAAAACAACAGTATTTTGCAAAGATTGAATTCTTGAAGCAATAACATTGGAATGAAGTTTAATGCCTTTGAATAAATGAACTGAGGGCGGGGTTTGAACTTTCATTCGATCCAAATTATTTGCAAGTTCATGGTCTGAGAGGATTTCCTGAGTTGGCCTCTGGGGTCCATTTCTGATGGGAACACCATTTGCATCAAGAATTGGGACGCCATTGTAGTCCGGATCTTTTGAGAGATCATCCCAGATAGGAGTGGATCGATCGAGATGATACATTCCTTTTGAATGCAAATCAGGGTCAGAGAAATCTCCAAATTTTATGAAAGAAGAGGGTTGCTCATGGAATTTACTTATCTGAGAAAGCAGATCGGCTCGATCACTGGCAGGTAGGAGCATAAACTTGTGCAGGAGCGAAATGGAACTGGTGTTTAGGGTTTTAGCAGAGGGATATTTTTCTTTTTTTGAATTTTCAGCCGGAGCCATTAAAGATTGGAAAATTGCAGGAGAAAACAACAAGAGAGACAGAGAAAATGATAATTAGGGGGAGAGGGCTAGGAAACGGTTACAGAATGGAAAAAGGAAAGGCAGAATAGCTAACTATCAATTAGAAAGATCGGAATACCATAAATTTGCCATGGATTGCAAAGGAAGCAAAGAATTGAGAAGTTTTATTGCTCAGAATATACTTTCATAATTATCTCTTCCTCTTCCCACTCGCAATTGACTCTAAAGATACCTGTTGCCGAAATTTGCTTCTTCCAATGAACTCTTCTAGCCAGGAGTCAAGCATTTGGACTTCAAATTCTGTGCAGCTCCGGACAAAGGAGTATTCTTTCTGGAAAAGATGATCTGGATACCACTGCTCTACAATTAAAGAATTCCACAGTTCAGAAGAAGAGCCACTAAGAAAACCACATGTAAATCTTGCACCAGTAAATCTCCTTGAAATCTCTGTCAAACTGGGATCAATTCGAAGAGAGGGGTCGAAATTCTGCCAAGAAGAGGTTCATAACAGAAAAAGAGGGAAACGACAAGGAAAACAAGATTTTTGGCGCACGTCCTAATCAAAGGCATATTTCACTCATGCTTAGATTTTGAATGAAAGGATATGTATAATTTCTAATCAACCATTAGGCAAACTCAATTCAAGCAGGATACGCTAAGCAAAGGGAATAACGTATTGCATTTCCATCCCAGTTTAATAACAGAGAGTTCAAATAAAGAAAATAGTAAGAACACATGAGACGGTGCAAAGTAATTGGCAATCGTAGAAACAATGAAATC
This sequence comes from Isoetes taiwanensis, assembly GCA_021234155.1. Lineage (NCBI taxonomy): Eukaryota > Viridiplantae > Streptophyta > Lycopodiopsida > Isoetales > Isoetaceae > Isoetes > Isoetes taiwanensis. The sequence goes on from JAJEKV010000037.1 coordinate 2,770,782, forward strand.
TTAAAAGGGGTATTCCTCCTATTGTGGTACCACCAAAGCCTATTTCAGTGAACCTGATTGCAGCAAAAGATGTATTTGGATACACTAAAACAAAAAGGCAGGGTAGGCTGTTAAACAGTTGGTGGGAACTCGATTGCAATAATGCGCGGGCCATGCTTCCACCTGGTTGCAGAATAAAGCCTAGATGGTATAAAAACTTATTGAGAAACAAGAAAAGAAAGTTCTTTAAAAGGAGGCAGTCTGAGCTTGAATCTTCTTTTGTTCAACACCCTAAGATTCTTTGAAAGCGCTTTCATGGACAATCTACACAAGCAAACCTTGACCCTGATGCTCTTTTGCAATTCATTAGAGAAATATATTTCCAAGAACATGATATTAGCATGTCAAAATTGAGACCACGGAAGATTTATTCACAATGGAGGAGGTTCAATATGCACTAGGCAAGCTGCAAAATGGTAAGGGTTCGATTTACAAGGACTTCATGTGGAATTATTCAAATGGGGGGGAGAGAGAGAGAGAGAGAGAGAGAGAGAGAGAGAGAGAGAGAGAGAGAGAGAGAGAGAGAGAGAGAGAGAGAGAGAGAGAGAGAGAGAGAGAGAGAGAGAGAGAGAGAGAGAGAGAGAGAGAGAGAGAGAGAGAGAGAGAGAGAGAGAGAGAGAGAGAGAGAGAGAGAGAGAGAGAGAGAGAGAGAGAGAGAGAGAGAGAGAGAGAGAGAGAGAGGAGAGGGAGAGAGAGAGAGGGGGGAGAGGGAGGCCAATTCCCATAAGTCATGGTATCAAGTATTCTATTATATTCATGGTATCAAGTATTCTATTGTCTAGAATCAACAATTTGAATTGATTGTCAAAACATGACTTTGGACTATGATTTAAGCCACTTCACCCTCCGGCCATGGAGGGCAACCCTCCGTACGCAGCACCTTGTTTTTATTTTTTCCAACCAAAAAAAACAAAATCTCCCATAGCACACCAAAACAAAGATTTAAAAAAAAAACATTTGCACACAAAAAAAGCCATGTTTTAGTGCTTCAATCTCATACAAAGTTGTAAAATTTAAGGAATTTAAGAGCTCTTGCAACAGGGCTCAGCCAAATAAAAAATGAAGATATCTTATATTGAATCACCCAACCGGGCTCAATTTTTATCAATTTTGAAAGAAATGCTAGCAACAAAACCATTATATTATTAGATTCAACACAACTGCACAACAATGAATTCAAAGATCTGCTGCACAAAGAGTTTTTTGCCCCTTATAAAGCTACACAATAATGAATCCATGAATTCTTCAGCTGAATCCATTGGGATAATCTAACGCTGTATTTGCATCTAAAGCAAAGGAAATATGAAGTTTACAAGCCCTGTACCCCACCCCCCATTTTATACCCCCTCCGAGACAACTGTAGAGGCCCTGTGATATGGCTCTTACCAATACATGCACCGGACATGCAAAAACAGTATTTGCGAGTCAAAGCTTTGCTTGGGAGCTCCCTGGTGCTACCCTAGGTTGCAGCCCCATGAATAAGCTCTGCTATTATTTTTTCTTAATCCATACTTGATCCCGATGCCTGCTCTAATGCTTTCCATAGAACATAGCATGCTTTCTAATGTTTTTTTAAACATGCCATATTCCGACAGTGATCATAGAATATCTGACTTTCTGATATGGAAGCAGTATGAAAATAGCTTTGATAATCTCTTCTCTGCCTTTTCTGCCCCAACAGATTGGATTTTGAGTTATGTAAGTAAGGTCGTATGTAAAATGCACCTCTCGAAATTACCATTAGGGAACTTTTTTATTGTAGACCTTATACAGGGGTTGTATACGCGTGTACAGTACCCATGTTTCATACGTATGTTCTGCACACCACATGAATATTTTAAAAACATATTAACATGGTATCATACACCCACTTCGAAACATAATATGTATGATATATAGCAAAGGTTACCGGAGACTGCAGTAGCAAAGGTTACTGGAGGATTAACCCTATTGCAGATACATTAGAGACACCACTAAAAACTATGAAAAATATGTCAGCTCCTTCCCCGCGATGTCTGGTCCACCCACCTGGGTTAGGAAACCAGAGCTCACGCTCATCCCAACCTGTTGTGTCCCACCAGGTGCAGTACCTAGACAATATAAAAAGGAATTCCACAAAATCAATGACACTGAAGAAGAGCGGATCATACTCCACAAACTTGTTGTAATCGTAGTAGTATTTGTCAATAATACGAATCATGGTATCCTTACTAATTTCAGGAATGATCTCCAGTATGTATTGATCCAGAGAGTGTGCATAATAACCCATGACGAAGCAGGACCCTCAACTATTCCAGCCTGAGTTCCATATCAGGAGGGGGTTCAAGAATTTCCAATGTTGTAAGTCTCCTCCAGCATTCAGATGGATTAATCTCGGTCAGTGGTTCATGACCACAAGGATATCGCGTGAGAATGAAGTTGACCAACTGCCTTGCAAGCTCCATACTGGGACTAATGGCGCAGCCTCCACTACAAGAAATGGTGAAACATCTCATCAGCAGTCAGCCGCAAAGAATGCATAGGGCATGCTTGCAAGCTTTCTGGATAAACCCAGGGAGGATAATGTTGGAGATTAATCATTTGCAAAGAAGCAAACAAGGAACACACAAGGATCAAAGACAAGAAGCAGACAAGGGCGAGAAGAGAAAGAAGGGGAAAGATAATTTATAGCTGCTATGCCAATTATACTGAAAGTATACCAATATATACCAATAATGCCAATAATGCTGAAAGTATACCAATAATGCTGATAATACTGAAACTATACCAATAATGTCAAAATGATGAAAGTATACTAATAATGCTAATAATGCTGACAGTATACCAATAATGCTAACTAAATATGGCTATTGATGCATTACCATAGTCACAAAAGAAATTACATACAATATGATTATCGAGAACATGACTGAGATTGAGAGCCTGTAATGAACCTAGTGGCTTACTTTGTCTCAGTATAAGAGGGTGTAGATCATCTAACAACCTTGTTGATATGCCTCCATGGGTTGTGCTAGTAGTGGCATTTAAAACTATAGAAATACATTAGCAAAGGTTATATAAGCGGAAGGTTAGATTATTGAGTATTGGACTTGTAAAATATGATAATTATGCATTAGATTGCATGCATGTACATGCACATGCGCATGCATGCATGTGATTGCATGCACAACACTTTGTCTAGTATGCATATGCATTGAGGTTTACTCATTGTGTATATATCAGATGTGAATAAAGGAGATGGTGTCTTGTTTGGTGAAGGATCTTGTTTATTGTTCTTCTCTACCTATTCTCTAGAGAAGGAGAGGCTGGCTGGATTGTAGAACAGTAGCCAAAACTGGAAGGAGCTTGCAGATGGGAAGGCGAGGAAATAGAAGCAAGGAAGGCAAATCCAGTCGATAGGAAGCAGAATCAATCCGAGAAACTGAGGTGGGGATCTGATGCGTGCTTGGGGATTTGATGAGTGCTTGATTTGTTGTATGGCTTGGTGGTGCTTGCAGTAGAACCGGCAGCTATGGCGAACCCAATCGGCTGTTTCAGCTAGAATAGATCTTCGATTTGTTTCTATGTCACCACCCAAAGTCTTCCTTATGAATTCTGGCCTATTCTGCCTCCATCCCAGTCGGTTTTGATCTTGTTTGCTAATCTGGCAGTATCTCTATGCGAAAGAGAGCCTCTAATATGTCTTTTTGGTTTCCAAGACTTTTTCTTTATAATTATTTTGGCTTTTAAGTTCATTGAAAGTTTTGTAGGTTAGTTGGTTAGCAGTTGAGCCTTTTAGGCTATAGATCCAGGTTCGAATCTAGACTCAAGCATATGTTTTTGCACAAGTATTCCTTTTTGAACTTAGGGATATAAGGGTCAGGTAAATCGTCCGTTTATACTAAGGTTTAGACCATACCATAATGTACCTTTATGTTTTAGAATATTGACCATGCATTAATGGAACAAAGGGTTTGCAGGACTTATTAGGCATAGTATGGGAATCTTACGTGAATAATTCTTGATAGGTTCTAAGTTATTGAATCTAGTTTGTATTATTGTCCTAGGGTCTTGAAGCCCTACTTGATTCTCTATTCTAACTATCGAACTTGCTTTGGGTTATAGTTAGATGGTCGCCCAACTACTTTGTTATATCTTGGAACGTTGTGATAGCCGTTGCGTTAAGTGTCCTTAGGTGCATTGCTGCTAGCCTAGATGGTCATTACTTGAGTTGAGGATTGCTAATCCTACGAACCTTTTAAGTATTGTGATTATAATTTGGGACCGTAGAGTTTCCTTGGTAGAGTTATAATCTTGTATGTGGAATATTCCATGCAACCTTTATGAATAGGGGCCAGCTTGATACCGTACCATAGAAGGATGCATCGCCAGTACTTTTGATAGAGTAATGGGTGGATTCTGTGATGCTAGATGGATGGAGTATGAGCGTTGCATTATATTTGTTAGGAATATGCTATGGCCTATCTAGTAGAGATTGAGTGGTAGTCCATCTCATGAGTTAGACCTCAGGATGAAGTAGGATATGTGAATTGTCTCTAGGACATTAGTGTAATTATGGTATTACCTGGAAGTTATGGTTGCTTATATGTTAAGGAAGTCATGTTCTTGCTTTGAGATGTTACGATGAGATGTTGTCACTGGGTTACAAAATATCTTGGTATGAACCTCATTCTATTGTATTGCATTGTTTTGTGGTTGTTCATTCCAGGAAGTAAGATGCATGAGGATTCTATGATATATCGTATTGGATCAACCTGTAAGGTTATTGGTGATATTTTATCTTGTAAAGTCATGATGGATGATGTTGCATCCTGCATTGCAAACGGACCATCTTCGGAGGGGTGGAATGGCCGCGAGACTCCGCATCCATTCTAGATGGTTAGACGGATAGCATATTGCATTTACGGCCCACCTTCGGAGGGGTGGGGTGGCCGTGTAACTCCGCATCTGAGCCAGATGGCCTGACGGATGAGTTAAACCCTGTACGTACAGATGGAGAGAGTGGTCTCCTTGGGGTCGCAACCCAAGGATTACGCTTGGCATATGTGCATACATACATACGATTGATGAGAATGTAAACACGCTTGTAGCCTGAGTTCTAACTAATGCAGGGGCGTAGTGGAGCAGGTAAAATTGTTGTTGTTCTTATCTTTGATGGGTATGCTTGTTATGGCTCAATGCCGGCTTGGAGGAGCGGCTCGGGTTCATGCCTCGGGAAGCCATATATTTCTAAGACTTGTAATTTATCGGTAGTTTATGTCCCTAAGGTCTTGGGTTGGTAATTTAACTTAGCCTAGCATTATAAAACCATTGGGTATTATTAAATTAAAATGCTAAAGGAGGCTGATAACGGGTCGCGGATCCGTTAAGCCAAAAATAACTTGAGAACGTATCAGGATCTTCCGGATCTGCACAAAAAGGGTTCGATTTGTCCTGAAAAAGGTCGAGCCAGGGATATTTCTGGCCGATCATAAGATATTTGAGATCTACTACCTTTTAGATAGCTATTCATGGCCAATAAAGGGATATTCAGAAATAGATAGATTCAGCTATAAAACCACGGCTATCATTCAATCTAAGGGAGAAAAATCGACTGTAAGCTTGAGCCGATCTTCTGTTCTAACTGAACGATCCATGTTTGAGTCTGCCTTCTGAGATTGGTATCCCGAGAGCTGAAAATAACAGGATAACGGTTTCCTGTGAGAGTCCGAGCCCAGTTGGGTGGTTAACTGTCTCCTAAAGATTGGAGAGTGTATTTATTCCTTTGATTTCTGTTGCATAATTGTAGAGTTTTTCTTTAGTTGTATCAAGTTGGTATCAGAGCCAGTCCGCTCTTGAGCCTGACGATGATGGCACACCGTTATAATATTTCTGAAGAGCAATACCAGCAGGCGTTAAGAACTGCTGATTTCATCGCTACCCAGATAGCACTGCCACAGCCTACATCCCCAGAGGATTACCAGTTCAAATTAGAGCAGATTGCTCTACTCTATGGTTTTCTTCCCAGTAATGCCCAGCCACCTCCACTACCCAGAGATCCTCCCTGCTCATCCCCCACCACCTGAAAATCCACCGCCATTGACCGCCAACCCAGATCCTCTGATAACTACTGAAACTGATATTCCAACTAAAAAGGAAAAGGCTCCTAAATGGTTGGAAAAAGTTGATCTGCCATATTTTACTGGCGGAGTATCTGTAAAGCCAATGCAAGTAATAAGTTTCTTGGGGATATGGGAAAAGTTCTTTGAGAGAGTTAACGCGACCGAACAAGAGAAACTGCAAGCCATGGATACCTATTTAGATGAACAAGCTCAAGTTTGGTGGCAAGGCCGCAGATTGATGCAGCCTGAAGTTAACTCATGGGCAGTTTTCCGTAGTGCATTTGAAGCCCATTACCTGCCTGCAAACTATTACAGGATATTGCAAAAAGAATGGGATCTTGTTAAACAGGATGATGGTGAAACAGTATCTGAATATTACATGAAATTTAGTCATCTAGGTTCACAAGTTAGAAACCTGGGTGAACACGAACTTTTAAGAAAGTTTGTGAATGGGTTAAGGGAGGACATATTTGTAGAGTTAGATCTTATTGAACCAGTCAACATGGAAGATGCAATTAAGAAAGCAGGAGCTGCAGAACGAAAGTTGAACCCCAAGGCTCGTAAGTTAGTTATATGGGAAGGAGCGCCTTCTCGTGAACAAAAAAGACCAAAATGTAAAAAATTTAAAAATAGAAGAGACAAGAAAAATAAAAGGGGCCGTGAAGAGCGTAAGACCAGGTTTAATGGAAAGAATGGAAAACGCTCTAATAATGGAGAGAAGGCTAAGCAGGAACAGAGTAAAGGGCCTAAGACTGGGTGTTATAATTGTGGAGGTCTGTATTATCAATCAAACTGCCCAAAGAATACGGCCCCGGCAGATAAAAATACAAAGAAAGTACAATTTAAAGAGCCGCCGCCTAAGGAAAGGCAAGTTGCTCAATCTCACCATGTGGAAGATAGACCAGAAACTTCCAGGGAAGGAGAGGAAAGAAATAAAGGAAAGCTTGCAGCCATTGAACAAGAAAAAGGGAGACTGCAAATTGTATACTTAAAGAATTTGTCAGAAGACGATGCAGGGCCTTCGGAAGCATGGTTGTTTAAGATGAAAGGTTCAGTAAAAGGTCAAGATGTGACCGTTTTACTTGATGATGGTTCAACACATGACTTTATCTCGCAGGACTTGGTGTATAAATTAAGATTACCTATTTGTGATTTACAAACGAAAATCACAGTTGTGCAGGGTTTGAAAGGTCCAAGGAACCAGTGTGATAAATATGTCGTAGCTCCTATCCAAATAGGGCAGTATTCAGAAGAAAGAGTTTTAATTATGGCCCCTCTAGGAACTATGGATGTGATATTAGGAATTGGATGGCGAGAACAGTTTGATGCCCGACCTAATTACAGGGAAAAGATAGTAACTATAACGGTTGAAGGGCAACCTTTGAAGCTGTGTACAGATTCCACATCTCAAGCTGAACCCCTACTGACGTACTCTAAAACTAAGAAGTTAATACAGGGTGAAGCTGAATCATACTTTATCTACTTGAGAAACTCTGATCCACCATCACAGGTGCCTCTTGAGCTGTATAGTTTTCTTAGACAATTTGACGATCTCTTCAAGGATGAGGAAACTTTAGATTTACCTCCTCATCGACCAGAGGATCATGCTATACAGTTGCAAGAGAACGCCAAACCTCCAAATAGGGCACCTTATCGAGTCAGTCATTTCGAAAAGTTAGAGCTTGAGAAACAGATAGCAGAGATGTTAGAACGACAGCTAATACGGCCAAGCTGTTCACCTTTTGGCGCACCCGTCATCCTAATCAAAAAGAAAAATAAGGGATATAGGATGTGCATGGATTACAAGGCTCTTAATAAGCTGACTGTTAAAGATAAATTTCCAGTACCCAGGGCTGACGATCTATTTGATGAATTACGGAGTGCCTGCATATTTAGCAAAATTGATTTGAAATCAGGATATCACCAAATTAGAATAAAGGAAGAAGACATTGGTAAGACAGCATTTAGAACAACTTTTGGTCACTACGAGTTTCGCGTAATGCCTTTTGGTTTGACCAATGCCCCGGCAACTTTCTGCCGTCTCATGGGGAGAGTTTTAGCACCCGTACTAGGAAAAAGTGTTGTAGTCTTTTTTGATGATATACTTATATACAGTAGAACTATTGAGGAGCATAAACAGCACCTTCAACAGGTTTTTGATCTTTTGAGACAAAATAAGCTGTTTGTTAACGAATCCAAGAGCAGATTCTTTATGCAAGAAGTTGGATATTTAGGTCATATTATATCCAAAGAAGGCATACAGATGGATCCCGAAAAGATTAGGGTAATTATTGATCGGCCTCGGCCTAAAAATCTCAAGGATTTACGATCTTTTGTACAGTTATGCAGTTACTATCGAAGATTTGTGAAGGATTTTGCAAAGATAACCCTTCCTCTTAGCAGGTTTTTAAAGAAAGATACCCCCTTTGTTTGGAATCCGGAGGCCGAGGACGCTTTCCGAATTCTGAAAGAGAACATGGCAACTGAACTGGTATTAGTGCTACCTGACTGGAATAAGTCTTTTACAGTTTGTTCGGATGCAAGTGGAAATGCTATTGGTGCAGTACTGATGCAAGATGGACATCCATTAGCTTATGTCAGCCTAATGCTCAAACCCTTAGAGCAAAGGTATAGCACTTATGAAAAAGAATTGATTGCCTTAGTTCATGCACTTAAGAAGTGGCGGCATTATCTTATGGGGTCCAAGTTTGTGGCTCGTTTTGATCAGCAAAGCTTGAAACATATACAAATACAGGATATTATCAATGCACGGCAATTAAAGCTTATTGACACTATAAAGGATTTTGAAGGGATGCAGCTTGAATATAAGCCTGGGAAGGAGAACCAGGTTGCAGATGCATTAAGCCGGATAAATATTCAAGCTATATCTGTAGCAGAATTTATTGATTTGGAACCAATGAAAGAAGAATATGTGAACGACCCCTCCTTTACTACTCCGTATGCACAGGTACAAAAGGATGGAAGAGATCCTTTGACAGAATATAGGATCCATAACGAATTATTATTCTATCGAAACCGTACTTGTGTTACACAAGCATACAGGTTGAAGGTTACAGGAATGTCATGAACCCCCATACTCTGGTCATAGAGGAATCCAAGCTACTTTGGCAACTATTAGACGACGTTTTTTTTTTGCCAAAGCTTGAAAGAGATGTAAGAAAATATGTCGAAGCATGTCTTATTTGCCAACAAATAAAAGCTTCTACTGGTAAGCCTGCCGGATTAGTACAGCCTTTGCCTATTCCAGAAAAACCATGGAAGCATATTACCATGGATTTTATTCAAGGGTTACCAAAAACTGTCCACAAGAATGATCAAATTTGGACAGTGGTAGACAGATTATCTAAACAGGTTCATTTTATACCTTGCAAATCTAGCATGACAACTCCGCAAGCAAGCAAAATTTTCTTAAAGGAAATATTTAAAATCCCTGGGATGCCAGATGCAATCATAACAGATAGGGATCCCCTATTCTGCAGCAAATTTTGGGGTGGAATTATGAAAAACTTAGGCACGACTTTAAAGTTTTCCACTGCATATCATCCCCAAACGGATGGCCAGTCTGAGGTTGTAAATAGAGTTATTGAAGATATGCTGAGATCTTATGTTGCTGAAAGAAAAAGCCAGTGTGAAGAATATCTTTATCTCTTAGAGTTTGCCTATAATAACACAGTGCACTCAGTTACCCAAAGAACTCCTTTTGAAGTAGTATACAGATATTCTTTGGAATCCCCAATTGCGAAGCTTGGGGGAGAAGTACCTGCTTCCGATGAAGCCACTACAGACTTTGCAGATATCTTGCGGGAGGTAAAGGCTCGAATCCAGAAAAGTCAGGAACTGATGGTTTCCAAACTTGCAAAGAAGCGAAAAAGAGTTGTTTACAAAAAAGATCAATAGGTTTGGATTCATCTTCCCAAAAAGCGTCTACGAAATGGGTAACCGGTATGTAAAACTGGCACCTAGGTATTATGGTCCATTCCAAATTGACGACAAGGTCGGTGAGAATGCTTATCCTTTACACTTGTATGGGAAATGGACTAACTTGCACCCAGTTTTTAATGTGGGAATACTGAAACCCTATAAGGGAAGTGAAATTTCTCCTGAGATTTTGCAGAGAATGGAGCAATCGGAACCTCCCAACATTAAAGGTGATGAAGAGGTGCTGGAACCGGAGAAAATATTGACACATCAAGATAAGGAGACTAGAAGTTCCTCTTATCGAAGGTATCTCGTGAAATTTAAATTTCACCCGTCCACCGATGCGGTATGGTATTCTAGGACTCAATTAAAAGAATACAATTCCTTGGTGGAAGAATACGAAAGAACTTTGCAAGAATAATAGGCAAAGTTCACAGACCTTCAAACTTTATATTTGGAATTCCATATTATTATTACTATAATTGCAATTGCTTTATTTAAAAATCTAAGTACTGCTATATATAGTATTACTAAACTCTTTACTAACGATTGTAAAGATGTTAAGACCTCTAACTGACTTGAGGTCATCCCTAACAGAAAAGGGAACGAAAGCCCTCTAATGGAATTGAGGCCATTTCTAACGGAATTGAAATGAGAAATCCATAACCTCTAAAGGAACTGAGGTTATAGAATTAAATATCCTTAAAGGAACTAGGATAGACAATTTTCCCTCAAGGTTAACGCGGACGTTTAACCTCGGGAAGGGAAGGATTGTTACGGCTCAATGCCGGCTTGGGGGAGCGGCTCGGGTTCATGCCTCGGGAAGCCATATATTTCTAAGACTTGTAATTTATCGGTAGTTTATGTCCCTAAGGTCCTGGGTTGGTAATTTAACTTAGCCTACATTATAAAACCATTGGGTGTTATTAAATTAAAATGCTAAAGGAGGCTGATAACGGGTCGCGGATCCGTTAAGCCAAAAATAACTTGAGAACATATCAGGTCTTCCGGATCTGCACAAAAAGGGTTTGATTTGTCCAGCCATGGATATTTCTGGCCGATCATAAGATATTTGAGATCTACTACCTTTTAGATAGCTATTCATGGCCAATAAAGGGATATTCAGAAATAGATAGATTCAGCCTATAAAACCACGGCTATCATTCAATCTAAGGGAGAAAAACCGACTGTAAACTTGAGCCGATCTTCTGTTCTACCTGAACGATCCATGTTTGAGTCTGCCTTCTGAGATTGGTATCCCGAGAGCTTTGAAAATAACAGGATAACGGTTTCCTGTGAGAGTCCGAGCCCGGTTGGGTGGTTAACCGTCTCCTAAAGATTGGAGAGTGTATTTATTCCTTTGATTTCTGTTGCATAATTGTAGAGTTTTTCTTTAGTTGTATCAATGCTAGATTACTTTGTGGATGATGTTATAGGCTAGATTGCTTTGTGGTTGATGTTGTGGATGCTCCCGAAATGTTTCCTCCCCACTTAGTCCTTGTGGACTAATCCCCTTGTGTTGTTTGTGTATGTTTAAGATGGTACGTCTTGAGCTGAGAATGCAGTATTCGGATGGAGAGTCTAGGGATGAGGGTGTGACAGCAGGAGCGTTTTCCAGAGTCATCCTCGGTGACTTATAAGGAGGACTTGTTGAGTTAGTAGGAGTTGTTAGCATGCCAAACTCAGATGAGCTTGGTCTTGTATGTAATTATCTGATCAATGGGACTATACTTTATTGAGCAAGTATACGAGTGCTGCCACCTTGTGGCAGCATGTAAGAGCAACTTCACAAGAAAACACAAAAAGATCGAGACACACTAGCAAGGCATTTCTATTTGGAGCTCATTGTTTAGGTATGAAGACAAATCCTCACACCAAGTTGAAGACCAATGGAGAACATTCAAGGGAGCATTCAAGTTGACAAAAGTGAGCAAGACTTGAGTCAAAGGTTGGAAAGCAAGTCACAAAGTGAAGACCCCTAGTCAAAGATTGGAAGACCCCTAAAGAAGTATGTTATCTTGCCAACTTCTGAGATTTTGACACTACCTTAGAGTTATTGGCTAAAGAAGGCATTGCTCACCTCCACATTCATCCCTCATGCCCATTCCTCATTCCATTCATCTCATTTCCATGGCTCAAAGTTTTTTCCCTAGGGCAAAATCTCATACACCACACATTCCACACATGTGCACCTTATACATCACACACACATCATGATCCATCACCATGCACTTGATAAGTCATTAAAAGCACACTCTCTCTCTAGGAAAAGAAAAAAGAAAGAGAAGTGAAGCTCCACTAGTCCATTACATGATCAATTCAAGACCAAAGTATGAGTTAAGGATCAAATCCTAAAGGTCCAAAGTTGATTAAGTCGAAAAACATCTATTGCCACCTCACCTTCAAAGGTCATGCACACATCATCCACATCATCACCAACTCACCCAACACGTGTCACTCACACCTCGTCACACTTCATCAAGATTTTACCTAGGGAAAATTTCTTTGACATCTTGCCTTCCACCTCACCATGCACATCATCAGCATTTGCCTAGTCATCTCACATATGCCACATCCCCTTATACACCATGAAAAAAGGCCCAAAATTGAAGTTGCTTATTTTCCAAATTTGGCCCATAAAAAATCATGCAAGATGGTGATCAAAGATTCCTATTTTGACCACATCTAGCCCTAGTTTTGGGGCTTATTGGATGCGCGCCACACCCTAGTTGCACTGATATTTTGGCTCAAAATACCCTCCAAAAAACCATGTCATGCCCCGACCAACCGCATTTAGCCACCTGGATTCGAACCTACTTTTCACCAAATGCCTGTGGGATATATCCGTTGCCATGAAGAACCCTAAAAATTATTGCAAGATCTGAAGAATTAGCCTCACTAACTGGCCAAATCATGATTAAACTGGCCGGATTTAGCCCTTTAATGCCAAGAATCTCGCCAAAAGTTGTTAAAAACTCATTTAATAGTGTCAGACAATGGCAAGGCCACGATGAAGGGGATCATTCGAAAGGGGGACTCCACTTCGAAGAAGAAATCATCAGCATTACACCTTAACCGATTGACTTGCAGATCAAGAACTCATTTACGGGCAGAGGAGGTAAAAACCGAACTGTAATATCAAGAACTGACCGAAAATTGCCGGATTTAAGAGGTCATTGAAGTTTCAAAGTTTTTTCGAGCACCCCAGCGCGTTGAGCGATCTAATCCAGCATACTTGTGTTGGGAATGACCTCTGTTTGCACTGCATTGCCTCCTTGTGTCAGACTTCTTGAAGGTTTGATGCAATAAAGTCCTTTATTTGAAGATATAGATTACCTTTGTTTCCTTCTTTCTGTGAATTTCTCCATCATGAATTGCTGGGAAATTCTCTCATTGTAATTTCTTGAAAGCTCCTTTGAATGAAAATTTGAAGTTGGTGAAGATCTTGTTTGCAAATCCTGAAGATCCAATCTTGCTGGTTCAACTTAGGCTGTAGCAGTGCCTCTTTCTCAACAAGTGACACAATGGTGGTTTGTATGAGTATTTCCTTAGCTTAAACTTTGGCCAGAAGTGTTTGTTCAATACTGCATTGTCAGGTCAGTCATAAGTTCCTCAAAAAATCTAAAAAAGTCTATTCAAATAGTATTCTTTGCCAGTTTTTTATCATCAGGAACCCCTCCCTTGCTCCACATAGGCTGCATCCATTACTCAAAGGTGAAAAAATCCTGTTAATCCACGACTCAAAACATTTTCTTTAACTCTGTTACAGACTGTCACAAAGAAACCCAAAAAAATGGCATTTGTATACACTACTGCATATTTCTTGCTGTTTCCACATGATGCACATGTCTTCTAGGCTAGGTTAAGGGTCTTAGAGAAAGAAACTCAAAAAATATCCTCGCGAATCCTCACTTGCAAATTCTTGCTCTCTGCCAGGGTCATTGACCAAAAATTGACCCAGTCAGGAAGCTGTTTCTCACATAGCTGTGGTCAACTTCTTGCCCCTGACTTTTGTAGGCATTTTGAGGTGTCCCCTGGGCGTCTAGTGCACGTGTTCCCAACATAAAGCAAGCATCCCTTTTCAATTGGCAAGCAATACTTGGCAGACAATTTTTTCTTGTTTAGGGACAAGTGTTTCACAACCTAGTTTGAGTTGCTTTGTGCAGGGATTTGGCCTTAGATTGGTTGCCTTAAGCAACCTGGAGGTTCTCAACCACTGAGTTGAAGGTTTGCCAGGTACACCTTCAACATCTTGGAGGTTCTACCGAGATCACATCACCTGGATCTTGGAACTCATGGCTCCTAGGAGAATTGCTGATGCTTCTGAGCATACTGAATTGCCAGAAAACCCTGAATCATCATCAATACCACATGTCACACTGCCAAATGGTTCAAGCATGCCCTGCACATATTTTGAACTGAATATTCCTACTCCTGTCCCTACTTTTGATCCAAGCATCAATGCCGACAACTTTCTGAAAACCTTTGAAGAGTATTATCAAGAGTGTGGCCACAAGAAAGGGAGTAAGTTTGCTGAATTTAAGAAATGTTTTAAAAATGAGGAGGTTAGAGCTTGGTTAGAATATCTGGTTAGTGATGGTGCTAATATGGGAGGAAATTGTCAAAAAATTCTTGGCTAGGTTTGGAAAGCTTCTTGAGCCACAAGATCTAGTCTTTGAGCTGCAGAACTTTCACATCAAAAATGGTGAAACAATCCACCAATATGTTGAAAGATTCAATTGCTACCTTACCAAGTGCCAAGTGCACAAGGTACCTAACTATACTTTGCATTTGGTTGCCTCTTTTATCAGGGGATTGAGCAGCAGACCTCGAGTTTACAGAAAAATGCTAAAGTTGCAGAGGCAAGAAGGTTTTGACACCATACACAAAGCTTTCACAAGATCCATTGAAGCATCTGAAATGTTGGCCTAGCTCCCTGATGACCTACAAACTTCGAATGACCCTTTTCTCCCTGATTATGATCAAGAATACATAGGATCTATTCCTGTGCCTGTCTATGCCATTCAAAAAAAGAAGAAAAAGATTAAGACTGATGATACAAACTGTTCTGAGTCAGACATGAGAGCAGATCTCAACAAAGTCACTGAGGCCTTGGCTGAAGTGACCAAACAACTTATGGAAATGAAGGCCAGCCAACCAGAAAGAAGAGTCTACCCAGCTTGTGCTCACTGCACCAGAAATACCCATTCCTCAGATTATTGCTGGTATAGAACATGTCTCAAATGTGGTAAGAAGGGGCATTATGGTAAGGAATGCCCTCTTTGTACTTTCTGCAAAGCTGTAGGACACTATGAAGATAAATGTAGTGTTAAAGAATATTTTGCTAGACAAGAGAAGGCTAAGGCTGTTGAGCCAAGTACATCTGTCAAGTTTTTGCAGGATGAAAGATGTTTTTCAAGACCTGAGCCTAGTGCTTCCATAAGATATTTGCAAGAAGAAAGCAATTCATTGCACTCTGAGGGTGAAAGCTTTCAAAAAGAAGAGGAAATCATGGCTGTGCACACAAGGGGAGCCCTAAATGCCAAGGGCAAAGAAGCAGAGCTCGATTCTCATGGACAAGAGGTGCAGAAACCAAAGCAAGCTGATAATCAGGTTGTACCCCCTCCTCCTTACCAAAAATTTCTAAAAAAGGACAACTAGTCAAAAGCACGTTTGATTAGATTGCATAGCAAATTGCAAGAAAATGGGTGGTGTTTTGTAATATACAATTGAGCTAGTTTTGATATCTTTTAATTAAACTCATGCGGACTAGCAAGCACAATTGACATATATGTCGGCTTGAACCAATGTATGAGATATCAAAGCGCAATCTCTTTTTTCTTCTGGGACTCATGTTGGCTAGCAAGTGCAGTTGACATCGGTTGACATATTATGTGCGAGAGATTATGTCAACAGCCAAGCCAAGCCAAGCCGAGAGATTAAAATTTCTTTTAAAAATTTTTATGATAAAAAAAAATCATTTGGGGCCAACAAATTTCATATAAAAAATTTCTCCTTTTAAAAACGTTCTTGTGAGTTTTGGAGCAAAGATTGGTGCTAAGAATTCATATGGACATAAAATGGACTCATATTTTCAAGTAAAATAGTACTTTTCACTTAGAAAAAACATGCACATTGTATTGTTTTTTTGAAGAAAGATGATTAATTCCTTTGTCATAGCTGAATAATTCTCGTCAACAAAAATCGATCTGCTTTCTTCGGTTCATGCTGGAAAATTCACTTATACCATAAATATGTTGATGCAAATTTCAAAACCAGTTTTAAACACAAGACCCAGAATAGTTCATCTTTTAGCTATTCGAAACCTTCAGGAATAGTCCTTATTTCAATTTTCAAAAGCGGAGGCGCCTTATCAATTGAGGCGAAGTCTTGTAGAAAAGGATTAAACAAATTTGCATCACATAAACTCTTGACATTCCTTCCCCGCAAAAAAGATCTTAGACAATAATTGAAAAAGGAAACGAGAAAAAGCGAGAGGCAAATCATATGCAACAAAAGGAAAGATTAAATCCAACCTTATCTTTCTCATATGGCAAGCCTTAGAGCTTCATGCGCTATGGAAAGAGATGACTACGTCAGAAATCGGATCTAAGAAAATGCAAGAGTATGGAAGCAAAATGCGTACCCATTAAGGTCTTTCTTGTAAAAGAAATTAGGCAGAAGCTTCAAGGTTGCGATCTGCAGATATGATCATGGAATAGAGCGTGGAGTATTCGTTCAAAGAAAGGCGAGCATTTCATTGTATCATTGTGGAGAAGCAACAGGCATGCATAAAAAAGGCAGATTTCATGGCTGCATGCAAGAAATCCATCTGAAAAAATGAGATCAGACCAAGCAAGTGGTGGCCATCTGCCGGTTTATTGGATGCGGATGAGGAAATACACAGCGTTCAAATTGATATGGACACTTTTGCATCTTTGCATCATATACATGCTAACCTAATAAGCAAAGTTCCTCGTTATCACGGACCAGAAAAATGGGTCTATTGGAAGTGCTTCTATCGGTTAGTATCGAGTTAGAGAGTCCCCAAAACTAAAATAGATGTCGGCCAAGTAAATTGTGGGGCGTTATCTACTACATCTCCCCCTCGAAACCATATATTATCCTATGATCACCGTGACATTCACACGGAAAAAGTCGAAAAACAATCAAGCATTTGTCAACCTGCCTCGATGCATTCTACTTTGCGAGACATATAATCCAAATGAGACACCATTACACGCATCCGGTTCTTCACTCCAAAGAATCCATCTTTGCTTGCCACTCTGATCTGTCTTGATGCACCGACTGACCATGATTGCACCACATGGGAGAGCAAAAGAATGATTTAAAATATCCCAGACTGGTATTAAGAGCTCACAAATTAGACAAAATACTTACAGAGCCAGGAGGTAGGATAGCATCAAAACGGTCAACTCCAAACATCCCCAAGTTTGACAAAGTAAACGTCCCTACAAGGAAGAAGCCGTTAATGATTTGTGCATTTAGGACAATAAAATAACCAAGAGCATATGCACGTGTCATAAAAGCAACATGCATTTGTTGTCCACAAGGTGAACCACAGACCCATAATCGGTGATAAACTCTCACCGGGTTTTGGCTTCTAGAAAAAAGGGGCTCGAAAATCAATTTCTATAAGTGAATTTCATTGGCTTGATTTTTCAAGCCCATCGCCAACATAGGTCTAAATCATTAACTTATCAAAAAACAAATTATAGCAAAGGGTAGCAGGATTATTGCTAGAACAGCAAGGAAAGTATTTAGAACAAAGGTTCAGGTTCCCTACAAACTATTATCTAGTATGTAAAGGATATGAGATACTACACTATAACAGACAACAAATCTGATGCTTGTTATACCTGTGCTATATTCATGAGGTTGCAACTGCTTCATGCGTGCTTTGTCAACAAGCTCTTTCCATGCTTTGGAGAGTGAATAAATATCGACCTAGAGATTAACCAGAATAAGAATCAACGGAAAGTAGTATTCATTTAGAACTTCCAAAACCAATACCTTATCTGCATCTTTGAGCACAGGAGTGATTAAGCCACCATCTATAGCCACTGCAACTGCGATATTGATGCTAGCATTATACACAAAGGCTTTGCCATCTTTACAGGATGCATTTACAACAGGATGTTGAACTAATGCAGAGATTGACCCTTCAGGTCATATATGCGGCCTTTCTTAACGAAAGCAAAAACATTAAAAAAAAAATAACACGGATTTAGACAAAAGTTTTACCTGCAACAAAGGTTTACCCAATTGCATCAGCCGAAGGCATAAGAATGAATCGTTGCAAAATAGAAAGAAGCATTAAAATGATAAAAAATAATGACACCTGATACTTATTTGTAGTTCTTTGCCATAGCTTCGCCAGATTTGCAAAGGATTTACAGTTTTTTGCTGTAGTTGCTTCGTCGGATAGCTCTGTTTCGCAAAGCTTTGCAGACAGACTATTTTATGCCCTGCGATATAGCTGGAAGCTCTGCATCACTACCCAGCGATGTCTCAGCGGAAACCTCTCAGCAGAGACCCTAGCCGAAATCGACTACTGAACCTAAAAACCTGCGCGGTACAATATGCCTTGAGACGTGCTTTCTGGGAGGAAATTCTTGAGCATTGTGGCATGAACTGGTGTTAGCCTAGACTCATAAGTCGACATATGCTTCCGGCATAGCCATCTTCTGAACTAGAAAATACCTCGTTTTGTTTCTTCAAGAACTCTGCCCCGCCGTCGTTTCTTCAAGAACTCTGCCCCGCCGTAGCTTTCCCAACGTCGGCATTAACTTCGCAAGACACGCTGGAATTTTCATTAATTTTTTGTGACCATCGATCAAATCCAATGATTTTAAGCCCATCCACGTGCACAAATTTCTTATCTGGTAGCAACGTGGACACTCTGAAATTGCTTCAAAGTGTCCACTTGCGTTTGTGCAAACGTGCTAATGATGAGTTTGAATATTTGCTCAAAAATGCCAAAGTAAGTGTAGATCTGCTGACCCTACTAAGAATTGCTCCTTCTTATAGAGAAAAGGTTGTAGATATGTCCAAAGAAGAACAGGTAAACCTCACCAGAGAAGAGCAAGTGGTTTTTACGAACCACATAGCTGAGCAGATGCTAAGGCAAGAGGAACATGATCCTGGTACCTTCACCTGCACAGCAAAAGTTGGAAGTCAGACCCTAGACAAGGTATTATTGGATGGGGGATCACCCTTGGACGTCATGCCACATCATATTATGAAGCTGAGTGGATTGGAAGTGGATAAAAAGGCCCCCATGATCCTGAAATCTTTCTCCAATTCAAAAATAAATCCTGTAGACATGATAAGTGATATAGCAATTGATATTGAAGGAATCAAGGTGGCTGCTAACTTTGTTGTAGTGGCATTTGAGGGAGCCAATGAAAGATCAGAAATTTATGACCTATTGTTAGGAAGAAGATGGCTATCAACTGTGGATGCAAGACCAGTTTGGTCAAAAGGAGAATGCACCATTTCGGATGGCAGGAGGATTGTTACACTTTACAACAAATTGGGTGAGTGTGAGCCTTACCACTTCATTCAAGAAGAGATGCTAGTTCCTAGACAAATTGGGGAGTATTTCATTAAGAGTAAGGGAGGAGAGGCACCCTATGACCCACAAGTAAATTTGGTAAAAGAAAATCTGCCTTTGGAAGTGCACAAGGGTAAGCTCAAGGAAGTGAGTGCTTACATGTGGTTTGATGGAGGCGTGTCAAAAAGGCTAAGCATTGCCTCATCTGCTGCAATCATAAAGGACAAAGACAACAGATTGATGGCCAAAGTAGGAAGAATCTATCAGGATCTAACCTCAAACATGGCAGAATATAAGGCACTGATTGCAGGTCTTCAAGAAGCTAACCATCTGGGTGTTACTAACCTTGTTATTTTTGGAGATTCACAACTCATATGCAGGCAGATTGAAGGGAAGTATCAGACAAAGCATGAAGAAATGGTGAGACTCAAAGATCAAGCATTGGAGGCACTAGCAAAGTTCACAACCTGGGAAATGCAGCACATACCTAGAAAGCTTAACTCTGAAGCAGATTTCCTATGCAGAGATGTACTAATGGAGCACTTGGCTGAGGGAGCTATCAAGGAGGAAGATCTGGAAGATGAGGAGCTACAACAACTCTATCCAATATTGGTAATCAATGCCAGCTCTGAAAAAGAGGTAAAGGAAATCAAGGTAAGAAAAAACAATGAAGATAGAGTCTTATATGTAGGAAACATGTTCAAGGAAGAGGAGAGGGAAGCATTTGTAAGTTTCTTTAATACTTGGAGTGATGTTTTTGCTTGGGATTATAGAGAATTATTAGGTGTCGATAAGAGTGTTTGTGAGTTTGAGATCAAGATAAAAGAAAAATCAAAACCTGTTGTGCAAAAGCTTAGAAGAATTAACAATTCTTTGTTGGATCTTATTAGGGAAGAACTCTTCAAAATGAAAGATGCTGGAGTTATAAAGGAGATAATTAACCCTGACTGACTGTCTTGCATTGTACCAGTTCAAAAGAAGAATAAAACCATAAGGATTTGCATTGATTACAGGGACTTGAACAAAGCAACAATAAAAGACTGCTATCCTTTACCTTTCCTTGAAGAAGTATTGCAGACTGTTGCAGGAAAGGAGGTATACTCATTTTTGGATGGTTTCTCAGGATTTAACCAGATAAGCATCAAGGAAGAGGATCAAGCCAAGACATCCTTTGTCACGCCATGGGGAACTTTTGCCATGAAGAGAATGCCCTTTGGGCTCATGAATGCATCTGCCACATTTCAGAGGGCAATGGATACCATTTTCAAAGACATGGAGCCAAAGTCATTCAAAGTTTATCTGGATGATCTGTGTGTCAACACCAAACTAGAAGATCACATGACTTATCTCACACAACTGTGTTCTTTGTGCAGGAAAGGAGGAGTGAGTTTAAATCCCAAGAAATGTGTCTTCTTTTGCTCAAAAGGGAATCTACTTGGACATGAGGTCTCAAGTCAGGGGATTCAGGTGGCAGAAAGCAAGATCCAAGCTCTCAAAAACTTAACACCACCCAAGACTATCAAACAAGTCAAAAGCTTTCTGGGCATGACTAGCTTCTTAAGGATGTATGTGCCACATTTCTCTCATACAGTTCATCCCATCACAAACTTGACCAAGGGAAAGAAGTTCTCGAAAAAAGAAAGCAAATTCATACCTGTAGAGTGGACAGAAGCATGCCAAGCTTCTTTTGAAGCAATCATTGAGGCCATTTGCAAATCAACCTTGCTCAAGCCACCAAACATGTCTGAGCCTTTCCAAGCCTACTTGAGTGTGACCAAAAAGGCTGTAGGCCTTGCTTTGATGCAGGGGGATGACATTGTAACTTTCTCCAGCAAAATATGGTCTGACACTGAAATGAGGTATGCTAGGCTTGAGAAAAGTGCAGCACCTTTGATGTATTTGTTTGATAAACAGGGACATCTGATCCAAAGTAGCAAGACTCAAGTGTACATGAAGCAGAATCCACTGCCCTTGCTCTTTGCAAAGAAGCCACAAAAGCCAAGCTATGTAGATGGGCCTGCAGAGTGCAAGATTATGACATAGACATTCAGGTAACTCTCAAATCTAAAGATCCTAGCAGTTATCTCACTGATGTTTTGTTTAAGCATGAAGACTTGGAGGATCTAGATGATGCTCATATGGAGTCTACAATTAATCTACTTGAGGAGGAAGACTGGCAGCAGGCAATTAGGGAGTACCTTGAAAGAGGAGAACTGCCAAAGAATCAGAGCCCTAGCCAAAACAGGAGATTCAAGGACAAGGTAAAGAAATTCAGGCTAATTGGTGATGTTTTATGCAGAGTAAACGAAGAAGGTGCCTTGCTAAGGTGTGTGGACAAGTTTGAAGCAGAACTGGTCTTAAAAGCTTGTCATGAAGGTGTATGTGGAGGTCACTTTGCTGCAGATACAATTGCCAAAAAGATACTTAGGTCAGGCTACTATTGGCCTTCAATCTTCAAGGACTGCTTTGAAAACAGTTGCCACAAATGCCAGATATTTGGGAAGAGAATCCTCCAAACTGACAGCCATAATATCTCCAGGACCTTTTCAAGTCTGGGGATTGGATTTTATAGGGCCTATAGATCCCCCTTCTTCTGCTCAGCATGAGTTTACACTAGTAGCTACAGATTATTTCACAAAATGGGCAGAAGCAGTGCCATTGAGACAAGCAAATGCCATAACTACAGTCAGATTCCTTTATGATAATATCTGTGCCAGATTTGGCATCCCCTTGAAGCTAATATCAGATAGAGGTTCACAATTTATCAATGAAGTGATTGAGCAGTTACTCTGCACCCTCAAGATCAAGCACACAAAGAGTTCAGCATATTATCCTCAAGGAAATGGTCAGGCAGAGTCAACAAACAAGGTACTTAAGTCAATTCTGCAAAAAACAGTGAACATGTCCAAGAAAGACTGGCATTTGAGATTAACTGATGCATTATGGGCCTACAGAACTACTATAAAGCATGCCACTAAGCATACCCCATTTAGTTTGGTTTATGGTATTGAGGCTGTCTTACCTGTAGAATTAGAACTGCCTTCCTTAAGAATGGCACATATTATTAACCTCAAGATGGGAGATGCCTTGCAAGACAGGTTTATTAGGTTGATGCAACTTGAGGAGCACAGGTATGATGCTGAAAATGCAATCTTGCTGAAAAAGGCTAAGGATGTGGCAGCATTCAAAGCTGCTCACAGGTTACAAGGCACCATGAAGATAGGAGAACTCGTGCTGAAATGGAACAAGGTCAGAGAGAAAGTTTTAGGGAAGTTTGAAAATTTGTGGGAAGGACCCTATGAAATCATTGGTGAGGCTGGCAAGGAGTCTTATTGGCTCAAGGATCTCACAGATGGCCAGGAACTGCCAAATCCTTTCAATATCCTTCACTTAAAGAGGTACTGGCAACAGCATGTTTCCTTGAGCCTATTTGAATAGTCCTGCTTGCAGAAAACTAGATAATTGTAGGTTAGAATAGATTTGACTAGGCCTAGATTTACTTTGTTATGCAAACAGTACTTTCCTTACTTCCTAATCACATTTACTTCTCAGCAAGAGCAGCAAAAGGAGCTCCAAACATGCTTAAACCAATGGCAGGTCACACACATTACCATGCAGGTCCACCCTTCAGAACACTCACAAGCACATAATCTGCTCAAAGTTGGCCAAAATCCATTACAAACCCTTACCCCATCTCCACCTCATTCATAACCAGGTCAAGAAACTGCCACCATACCTCCACATGGCAGTCAAAATGCTAACAGATTGATTACTCTGTCATGCAGGTTCATCACTTGACTCATCCATATTCATCTGAACACTCAAGCAGCTTACTTCCACTATCCTTGCTTCCCCATGCACACAAGCCTTTTCCCTGAGTGCTGCCAACCATTCCACCACATTGGCAAGCTCATGTGAAGAACACCATATCCATTCCACACTCCCTCTGTTTGTTTAGCATGATGCTGCCACCTTGTGGCAGCATGTAAGAGCAACTTCACAAGAAAACACAAAAAGATCGAGACACACTAGCAAGGCATTTCTATTTGGAGCTCATTGTTTAGGTATGAAGACAAATCCTCACACCAAGTTGAAGACCAATGGAGAACATTCAAGGGAGCATTCAAGTTGACAAAAGTGAGCAAGACTTGAGTCAAAGGTTGGAAAGCAAGTCACAAAGTGAAGACCCCTAGTCAAAGATTGGAAGACCCCTAAAGAAGTATGTTATCTTGCCAACTTTTGAGATTTTGACACTACCTTAGAGTTATTGGCTAAAGAAGGCATTGCTCACCTCCACATTCATCCCTCATGCCCATTCCTCATTCCATTCATCTCATTTCCATGGCTCAAAGTTTTTTCCCTAGGGCAAAATCTCACACACCACACATTCCACACATGTGCACCTTATACATCACACACACATCATGATCCATCACCATGCACTTGATAAGTCATTAAAAGCACACTCTCTCTCTAGGAAAAGAAAAAAGAAAGAGAAGTGAAGCTCCACTAGTCCATTACATGATCAATTCAAGACCAAAGTATGAGTCAAGGATCAAATCCTAAAGGTCCAAAGTTGACTAAGTCGAAAAACATCTATTGCCACCTCACCTTCAAAGGTCATGCACACATCATCCACATCATCACCAACTCACCCAACACGTGTCACTCACACCTCGTCACACTTCATCAAGATTTTACCTAGGGAAAATTTCTTTGACATCTTGCCTTCCACCTCATCATGCCACATCATCAGCATTTGCCTACATTCCCTTATACACCATGAAATAAGGCCCAAAATTGAAGTTGCTTATTTTCAAAATTTGTTTTTTCTATCTGAAAGCCCATAAAAAATCATGCAAGATGGTGGTCAAAGATTCCTATTTTGACCACATCTAGCCCTAGTTTTGGGGTTTATTGGGATGCGTGCCACACCCTAGTTGCACTGATATTTTGGCTCAAAATACCTTCCAAAAAACCATGTCATGCCCTGACCAACCGCATTTAGCCACCTGGATTCGAACCTACTTTTCACCAAATGCCTGTGGGATATATCCGTTGCCATGAAGAACCCTAAAAATTATTGCAAGATCCGAAGAATTAGCCCCACTAACTGGCCAAATCATGATTAAACCGGCCGGATTTAGCCCTTTAATGCCAAGAATCTCGCCAAAAGTTGTTAAAAACTCATTTAATAGTGTCAGACAATGGCAAGGCCACGATGAAGGGGATCATTCGAAAGGGGGACTCCACTTCGAAGAAGAAATCATCAGCATTACACCTTAACCGATTGACTTGCAGATCAAGAACTCATTTACGGGCAGAGGAGGTAAAAACCGAACTGTAATATCAAGAACTGACCGGAAATTGCCGGATTTAAGAGGTCATTGAAGTTTCAAAGTTTTTTCGAGCACCCCAGCGCGTTGAGCGATCTAATCCAGCATACTTGTGTTGGGAATGACCTCTGTTTGCACTGCATTGCCTCCTTGTGTCAGACTTCTTGAAGGTTTGATGCAATAAAGTCCTTTATTATCGTTTGAAGATATAGATTACCTTTGTTTCCTTCTTTCTGTGAATTTCTCCATCATGAATTGCTGGGAAATTCTCCCATTGTAATTTCTTGAAAGCTCCTTTAAATGAAAATTTGAAGTTGGTGAAGATCTTGTTTGCAAATCCTGAAGATCCAATCTTGCTGGTTCAACTTAGGCTGTAGCAGTGCCTCTTTCTCAACAAGTGACACAATGGTGGTTTGTATGAGTATTTCCTTAGCTTAAACTTTGGCCAGAAGTGTTTGTTCAATACTGCATTGTCAGGTCAGTCATAAGTTCCTCAAAAAATCTAAAAAGGTCTATTCAAATAGTATTCTTTGCCAGTTTTTGATCATCAGGAACCCCTTCCTTGCTCCACATAGGCTGCATCCATTACTCAAAGGTGAAAAAATCCTGTTAATCCATGACTCAAAACATTTTCTTTAACTCTGTTACAGACTGTCACAAAGAAACCCAAAAAAATGGCATTTGTATACACTACTGCATATTTCTTGCTGTTTCCACATGATGCACATGTCTTCTAGGCTAGGTTAAGGGTCTCAAGGAAAGAAACTAAAAAAATATCCTCGTGAATCCTCACTTGCAAATTCTTGCTCTCTGCCAGGGTCATTGACCAAAAATTGACCCAGTCAGGAAGCTGTTTCTCACATAGCTGTGGTCAACTTCTTGCCCCTGACTTTTGTAGACATTTTGAGGTGTTCCCTGGGCGTCTAGTGCACGTGTTCCCAACATAAAGCAAGCATCCCTTTTCAATTGGCAAGCAATACTTGGCAGACAATTTTTTCTTGTTTAGGGACAAGTGTTTCACAACCTAGTTTGAGTTGCTTTGTGCAGGGATTTGGCCTTAGATTGGTTGCCTTAAGCAACCTGGAGGTTCTCAACCACTGAGTTGAAGGTTTTCCAGGTACACCTTCAACAACGAGTATCTTGGATGTTTAACTTAGATGTTAAACGTGTCGGTGCAACGTCCTAGGCCAAGGGGCTAGGTCCGTTTCAGAGTCTTTAGCTGATGCTATGTCCCCACATGTCAACAATGTATTTCGAAATCTGAACAGTCTTTGGCCTTTTGCCTGCATCCCAAGCATAATGTATAGTATCTAACTTCTCATACCTTGAAGGATCTGATGGATTAGGTCGCCAAAATTTAGTTAAGCAACCTGTATAGTCACGACCAACAGGCATCCACTATGATACATAAATATGACCATAATTGATAGACTCTGGATCCAAGATGGCATGTTCTGATCTTCACTACTACAAAAAATGCAAGAGGTTGATAATTGGACATTGGTATGAGAATATCAACCAGTGGA
Source organism: Isoetes taiwanensis (assembly GCA_021234155.1). Taxonomy (NCBI): domain Eukaryota; kingdom Viridiplantae; phylum Streptophyta; class Lycopodiopsida; order Isoetales; family Isoetaceae; genus Isoetes; species Isoetes taiwanensis. Next base: position 2,797,300 of record JAJEKV010000037.1, read on the forward strand.
TAGTATTGATGAACATCTCCAGAAATTGATGGAAATGCAATGAATAATTCTATAGCTCCAGATCATCATGAGAAGTTCACTCCTGTGATGCAACTCGTTGCTTCTTTTGTGACCTGTCCTCGCCATCAGAATTGTCAGAATTACAAAGTATCCTTCTGGATCTATTCTTAGAAAATCTAACAACAGTTGGTGGGGGTTCTTCATCAGATTCATCTCCATTCTCCAGTCATTGCCAATAATGTGTTTCACATTATCTGAAACTTCTGAGGATTGGGAATTCTCAAAATCTACACCTTCAAGATGATTAAGACATGCACTTAAGGAAAAACTAGTAATGAAAGCTTTTTCTTGTTTCTCTCATGCATTTCCCTGGCTACTAATAGCAGGATGCAAGAATCTGCTTGTCACATTTTGGAGGAAGGAAGGAAGGAAGTTTATTTTCTATGGATGAGCTACTAAGAAGAGGCATGCGCTTCTCAAACAAAGACGGGGGTGCAAGAAATGCATTTTGTTTTCCAGATTGGCTAGTTTGCTCAGTATCCTCCTTCTGCACTTTAGCCTTAGATCGAGCGCCAGTAAACAATTTATTTGAGACCTTCCCAACATTTTTTTCTATCTTTTTAGGAGTCTTTGCACGCAATCATAGATTGTTGTATATTGCAAAATTCCCTTCATTACTGTTGTAGCCTGAGCTTCAGAATTTGGACTCCGCGCATCAGAAATAGATGCGTCAATAAGAACCTTAAGGACATCCAGAAGAATGCGGGTCTTCTCTAAATCATGGTTCCTATCTAAGCCTTTAGAATTGCACTCTTGTGACCTAGCAAGCCCAAAATCTAAACATAAAGTAATATGATTAAAAATTGTTTATGGAAAAGAACTGGAGAAGTATAAGAAATAGCACCGCTCAAACTGCTTTGTCGGATGTCTTCACGGAGTTTCAAAAAAGACCACTGACAAAGATTCACCTGAAGAGACTCGTAAGACCTGTAATGCAAGTAGAAAGAAAAATTGTGTTATTATAGAAATTAAAAAGGTGAATGATATATGCTTAATCTTACTTCATGACCCTGAGAAAGTGTAAAGCCAAATGATGCCTAGGCATACGCAGACTGCTCAACAATGCCTTTCTGAGGTTGAAGAACCAGTAATTTGTGTACTCAATACAGGAGATGATCACGTGGCTCCTCAACCCACACTATGCCAGTATGATTTGCAACACATGCAGATAACTTCTGAGAACCCTTGTTTTCCTATATGCATCCATAACAATAAGTCTTATCTGCAGAGAGATCAATCAAAACCTAAGGAACTAAGGGTACATTCGCACCCGCGGTTAAGTTAAGTTAAAATATGGTTTTTAACTAAATTTATATTCGCACCACTAGTTAAGTTAGCATATAGTTAAGAAATATAGTTAAGAATTTAGTTAACTTTTTTAACCAAAAACACTAACTAAACTTTTCTTCGCACCTTGTTCAGTTAAGTTAGCAAAATTAACTAAAAATTAACTAAATTAAAAATTAGCTCTAAAAGTTAAATGACCTCATATGGGTCACTTTAAGTTTAGTTAAATGTGCTTATAATTTTTTATGCCTTTGGCTAACTTAACTAGACATGTTCGAAAGCATTTAGTTAGCTAGTTAAGTTATTTTTTAACCAAAATTTTTAACTAAACGAGTGCGAAATAGTTTTTCGTTAAGTTAGCCTAACTAAAATTTTTAACTAGCTTTGGTGTGAAGGCAATCACCGGGTTAGTATTAACTTAACTTAACGGTAAAAATTAACTTAACTAAACTTGATCATGGGTGCGAACAGACCCTTAACCACTTAAAGTATCTGGTCACACCTCTGATGCTGTAGGATATTAAGAAAAATTCTTCAATTGTCACAAGCAATGGTCTAGCAAGATTATCAAATTCAACTATGTACTTGAATACAACAAGTGATCTTAGTGGAAAGCCAAAGTTGTGGTCACTAATTTCCACTAGATTACAACATATACTCTTTGCAATTATGCAACCTCAAAAATAACAATCAATGTTTCAAGAACCATAATAATACAATGGTCAATAATCTCCTTTAACCATTATATTACTGTAGCAGCTCGCTATTGTTCTTTGATCCTTTTTGTATGCTCGGGTTCATTTCAAATCCGACTTGGTTAACCCCCGAATCATCTGCATACACCATATATACTTTGTTTCATTTTTTCTTCATACTTGTAGTGCACAATCCGGCGGTTAAGGCATCGAAAACTCTTTCCAATCTGGGTTTCTGCTTCGTTGACAATATCCCACAGACGTCAATGTGGAAATAAGCTGGCTTCGTCAATATCCCACATGTATACTCAAAATAATGGGCCCCCTGAACCATTGAACCTAATATTATTTTAAAGTTAACTTCATGAATTCTGTTAACCTTGGAGCAAGATCCATAATCATGTTCATCATCAAATAATCATCAAGTAGTAACCTTAGTAGATGTTTAGCTCATACCTTGCACACTTAGGGTTACCTCATAATGAATCTATCACCTTCATCATCACGTTTTAGCTTAGGGAACAATATCAATGATTAAGCCATGATGATCCACTGCCACTGCTTCTCATGGACTTTGATTTTGTTTGCCACTGTTGTGCCTACATCTTTGCCTCCCATAGACATTATCCACTGCCACTGCTTCTCATGGATATTTGAGAGACTTATTAAGCTGAAATCTCATCACTCCTCCTTCAGCTTATAAGTCTGAATACATTCAATTCAGCCTTAAAACAAGTTGTACTTATTTTCTGGTAAGGCTTTAGTAAAAATGTCTGCTACCTGTTTGTTGGTGTCAACATACTCCATGTGTATTAGCCTTTTCTCAGCTAGGTCTCGTATGAAGTGCATGCTCAATTCAATGTGTTTGGTCCTATCATGATGTACAGGGTTCTTCACAATTGCTATGCAGCTTTGGCTGTCTGTCCAGATGTTTGTAGGGTCCATTTGTTCACATTGCAATTCATTTAGTAATCTCCTTAGCCATACTATCTCTTTGGCAACTAATGCAGCAGCTGCATATTCAGCTTCTGCTGAACTCATGGCCACAGCTGATTGCTTTTTGCATCTCCAGGAAATAACTCCTCCTCCTAGGAATATTGTATATCCTGAAGTGGATCTCCTTGTATGCAGGTCTCCTCCCCAATCTGCATCACTATAACATCTCATGATTAGATTTTCTGAATTAAAGCAAATACCATATCCTTGAGTTCCTTTTAGATATTTCAAAACTCGTTTGGCTGCCTCCCAATGTTCTCTTGTTGCATTGTGATTTCTTCTGCTGAGGATGTTGACTGCATAAGCAATATCAGGCCGAGTATTATTAGCCAAATAAAGCAAACACCCAATTATACACCCAATTAATGCCCTATAAGGAATATTTTCCATTTGAGCAATGTCTTCTTCAGTAGAATCTTGCACATAAGTTAATCTATGTCCTGGAGTCATAGGGATTTTTGCTGGCTTTGCTTCAGTTAGGTTGAACCTTTTGAGCATATTTTCCACATGCTTGTCTTGGTGTAACCTCAGCCATTTTTGCTCTCTATTCCTGTCAACCTCTATACCTAAGAACTTTTTCAGTTCACCTAGGTCTGCCATTTGGAACCATGATTTCAGGATGTCTTTGCATAAATTTAGAATCTTCATAGAACTAGCCATCATGATACAATCATCCACATACAATGCAATTATGCAATAATCTTCACCTTGCTTGAATCTATACAAGTTGCCATCATTTTGCAACTTCTCAAAATTCTGTTCTTGTAAAAATTGGTTCATACATAGATGCCATTCCCTTGGTGATTGTTTCAGTCCATATACAGCCCTATTTAGTTTCCATATCATGTTTTCCCCTTTCTCATAGCCTGGTGCTTGCCTCATAAAAGCCTCCTCCTCAAGTTTTGCATTTAAAAATGCTGTTTTGACATCCATATGATACAATTCTAAATTCAGAGCATTTGCCATAGCTAATAAGATTCTGATGCTTGTAAGTTTTACTATAGCTGAATAGGTCTCATCATAATCTCTGCCCTTTTTCTGAGTGTAACCTTGAGCAACTAACCTTGCTTTAAATTTCTTGCTTCCATCTGGGTTAAGCTTGATTTTGTACAACCATTTACTCCCTATGATATTCTGCTTGCCATCAGATTTTACTAGTTCATATATGTGTTGGTATCTTCAAATGATTTAAGTTCATCATTCATGGCTGCCATCCATTCTTTTTTGTCTGGACTTTCTTGGACCTCTGCAAAGTTCTGTGGTATGGCTTCATCCTCCAGAATGGTCATTATTTGCTCATGTTCTACTGCTCCAATATGTCTACTTTTATCCTGTTCAGTTCTGCCATAAGGTTTGTCTCCTAACTTTGCTTCTTCAAGTAATTTTTCTGCTTGTGTTTTCCTTTTCCCTTTTATTTTTACTGTATCATGTGCTTCTTGCATTCCTTGTTCTAGTTCTTGCTCCACCTCAGCAGCTTTATGTTCATCATGTACTTGAGGAACTTGACTCTCCTCTTCTTCTGCATTTCCCTGGATATTCTGCACCTCCTCCTCTCCTTGAACAGCCTGCTCAATCCCCTCTGTCTCATCTGCCTCATTAGCATCAAATTCACCCATAGGTTCTATACTTTTAGATACTATTTTTATTCCCTTTTTGTATCTGTGTTTGTATAAGACATTCTCATTGAATAAAACATCTCGGCTGACCACAATGGTTTTTGTTTCAGGATTATATACTCTGTATCAACCAAAAACCCAATCTCAGCTCTATTGTCCAATTTTTTTCTTAGTTCTGAGGGGACATGAGTATATACCAAGCAACCATAAACCTTGTATTTCATATAGTCTACTTTCTCATTTGGATTCCATACAATGTTTGGTATATTCCCATGCAATGCAGATGATGGAAGAACATTCTGAATTTCTATGGCAGTATTTTGTTGAGGAGTGTACGTGCATGTTAACTGTCTTTTGATGCCATGTGTGATACAGAATGTTTTAAACTTTGCAGATAGATATTCCCCTCCACGGTCTGACCTAATACATTTTAGCTTGTGGCCTATTTCCCTTTCCATTTCTGCCACATATTGTTTAAATGCATTTAGAGCTTGTGATTTCTTTTCCAAGGAATATATTTTGCATTTTCTGCTATGATCATCAGTGAATGTTATGAAATATCTTTTGTTTCCTCTTCCTCTTACATTTAATGGAACACATAAGCAGAATGCACCAATTCCAGAGTTTGTTGAGTTTTAGATTGTCTTTTAGCAAAAGGCAATCTATGCAACTTTCCAAGTGCACATCCCTCACAAATTTCATTGATTTTGTTGTCACCATAATCTATAAGACCTTGTTTGTATAACATTTCCAATTTCTTGTAATCTGTGTGAGCTAATCTGTTATGCCAGAGATCTACACCAACTTCTGATATGGCATTCACACCACAATGTACAAGATTGTTTAACTCAAACAAATTGCCAACTCTCTTGGCATAAAACTTCAATTCATCTTTGAGAAAAACATTACATTGCTCAGCTTCAAATGTTACTCTATATCCCAAATCACATAATTGACTGGCTGAAATTAGATTCTTAATTATAGCTGGAACACACAACACATCCTCTATATTTATAATGTTTCCACTCAAGTCTTCTAGTTGCAATAGCCCACTTCCTTCATTATCTTGCAAAGCACCATTGCCTACTTGAATCTTTCTAGATTTGACAGTTGAGAATTTCTTCAAAAAAATAGCATCCTTTACTACTGATCTTTCAGCTCCAGAATCAACTATTAAATGACCAGCTTTATTAGTACATACATTCTCATTGATAACTGCAAAACCACTTAATACCTCATCTTCATCTTCTGCTTCTGCTTTAGTTTTGGCTTCTTGTTCTTCTCGAGCAATGTATGCTCTCTCATAGCTCGACCCCTTCCTCTACCAGATCTTCCACTGCTGGATTCACCTCTTCCTCTAGAAGTTCTGCCATAATTTTTAGGTGTGGGACACTTCGAGGCTGCATGGCCTCTTCCTCCACAGTTATAGCAATTAAATTCTTTTTTGAGTTTAGGACATTCACTTTTATAGTGCCCTGCTTCATGACAATGGTAGCAAATTATTTTTCCTCTCTTTTTCAGCATTAATATCTCAGGGGTTTCCTCATTTTGACTTTGCCTTAGTACCTTCTTTTGCTCCCATTCAGTTCTAAGCATAACCTCTGCCTCTTCTCTACTTTTACTTGTGTTTCTAATAAACAATGCCAAGGTCTCATTTTCTGCTATGGCCCTCGAAATTTGTAACACCTGACTCCTCTCAGATATGGCAACCCCATCACCCTCTAGGTCAGCAATCAAGTTGTCAAACTTGTTAAAGAATTCAGATACATCTTCTTCCTCTCTGAGCTTTAGATTTCTTAACTCATTTTCCAATAGATCTATTTGTGAGGATGTTTTTTCTTCATAATGCTTAAGAAGAAATTTCCACATCTCCCTAGGACTGAGAGATCTTAATTTTAAACGTATAGCAGGACTTACCTTACAAGTTATGATCCCTTGGGCTTCTTTAATTTTCGCTTGCAAGGATTTTGCTCCTCCTGCACTGTTACCTCCTCCAGAACGTCCAGTGCTTGCTCCTGAGCCTGCACCTGCTCCTGCAGTCCCTGCAGTTTGTTGACCAACAGCAGCTCCAGTTACTGACCCTGTAGAGGCAGTTCTTGTCAGTTTACTCCTGCAGACACTTGGCTATTTGGATCAACTACCTCCCAGAGGTCCTCTACATCCAGGACATGCATTATGGCATCCTTCCATATCTGAAATCCTGGACCCCCTTTGTATACATCAATGGTGTTAAGCAGACTTGCTCCAAATCTGCTAGACATGGCTTGAGATGGCTCTGATACCACTGTAGGATATTAAGAAAAATTCTTCAATTGTCACAAGCAATGGTCTAGCAAGATTATCAAATTCAACTATGTACTTGAATACAACAAGTGATCTTAGTGGAAAGCCAAGTTGTGGTCACTAATTTCCACTAGATTACAACATATACTCTTTGCAATTATGCAACCTCAAAAATAACAATCAATGTTTCAAGAACCATAATAATGCAATGGTCAATAATCTCCTTTAACCATTATATTACTGTACCAGCTCGCAATTGTTCTTTGATCCTTTTTGTATGCTCGGGTTCATTTCAAATCCGACTTGGTTAACCCCCGAATCATCTGCATACACCATATATACTTTGTTTCATTTTTTCTTCATACTTGTAGTGCACAATCCGGCGGTTAAGGCATCGAAAACACTTTCCAATCTGGATTTTTGCTTCGTCGACAATATCCCACAGACGTCAATGTGGAAATAAGCTGGCTTCGTCAATATCCCACATGCATACTCAAAATAATGGGCTCCCTGAACCATTGAACCTAATATTATTTTCAAGTTAACTTCATGAATTCTGTTAACCTTGGAGCTAGATTCATAACCATGTTCATCATCCAATAATCATCAAGTAGTAACCTTAGTAGATGTTTAGCTCATACCTAGCACACTTAGGGTTACCTCATAATGAATCTATCACCTTCATCATCACATTTTAGCTTAGGGAACCATACAATGATTGAGCTATGATTATCCACTGCCACTGCTTCTCATGGACTTTGATTTTGTTTGCCACTGTTGTGCCTACATCTTTGCCTCCCATAGACATTATCCACTGCCACTGCTTCTCATGGATATTTGAGAGACTTATTAAGCTGAAATCTCATCAGATGCCACATAGAAGTTGCAAAAGTCAGACCACAATAGATTAAAGATAGTTTCTGCTGCATCTGGATCAACTAAAAGTAGCCTTGGAAGATCTCTATACAATACTTCCCTTACACTTGCCTGCAAAAGACGTTCATTGCATAATTATACAGTAGAAAGTAGAAACTATAGCAATAAAACACATACCTGCTGTAAGAAATAGCGACGAAACAGACCAAACAGCTCATGCAACAGTCCCATCCTAGATCCCCAATCCTTTCTGCCATCATATTGTTGGCTACGACTCTGACTACAACTAGCTCCACTGGAATTTAGAGATTCACTTCCTCTCAATAAGCTTAATTTCTTCTCTAGAAGATCCTGAACAGCAGTTGAGCGAGTAGCAGCTTCTCTGTTGAACATGGATTTCCTTAACACTAGCACCGAGTAATCCTGCAGATGCATGATATTATACGCCTCAGGAAAGTTCTTGTGTTCCATCCCGTATTTATGCATTGCTTACCAGTACATCACGACTTAATTGGAAGAGAGGGCATATAGCTTGAACAAAAACCGAGGCAAAAAAGGTAGAAAGAAAACTGAAGTAATCTAAACATTCTTTTAGTCGGGCTGCATAATCGAGCATCAGCTGAGGACAAGATTCAACCGGCTGAGCAATCATCCTGCCACAAATCAATTGTTAGAATGCATCCTTATGGTCTTCGTATCACTAAATTCAGCAAATTCTTGACCTGATAATGGGATAGCTTTGTTGAGATCGGAGTCCAATTATTAGACACTTGCTTTGTTCAAGTATCTGAAACCATGAACAGTCATTCTCGACCAGTTTGGTTTAAAAAAAATTATACTAGCCTACCTCATCACGAGCCATATCATGGACTTTAAAAGCAGCAATTAGTACGTCAACACTCAATTGTTGGGTCCCCGATAAGGTCTCCCACCTCAATGAGTCATCACTAATCATAGGTCTTCCAAAGATGGCTGACTCAATGAGCATAAAGCCAAAACTAGGAATACTATGGTTGCGCTACCTTTTACCTGGAAAAGAATAGATTCTTACCAAAAATCAGAAAAGCATTGTCTTCTGAACTTTGAAGCTCTGAAAGCCTGCATATATCTTCAAGCATTACAGTTTTAAGTACAGATTCTCTCATCAAACACCTAGTATTGTTGAAATCCACATAGATTCACTGATTATAAAATTAACAACAACATGTAAGACAAACATGATCTGACGAACATGGTGATCAACAATGTTATATTGCACAAGGACATATTAGCTAAATGATGCATGTGAAGCAAAGAGCTGCAGAAGCCAGAAATAACATGACAAAGATAATATTTACAAAGCTTGGTTTCCTAATCTCTTACCAAAACTACATAAGGAAATTCATATGATTGATTTCAAAGCCAATGTTATTTTCCAAAAATGCCAAACAAGCTGATTAACAGTTTCTGGTAGGCTTACATAATATGGCTTTTTCTAGATATGTAAATGAGCCATATTGCGACAACATAGATGTGGCTAAGGTTATTTGCTATAAATGGTAAGCTTAATTAGTAAATTTATAGGGTAAACATCAAATACAGCTGGGTCCCAATGGAGAGAGGAGGCTTTTGAGATTATGCAGGCTTGGGCTGCCTTGGTTTAATCATGATTTTGTAGAAACAGATGGTACAAATAAACCTGCAGTGTTGGAGATCATGATAAGCTTGACACACTGCCCTTTTTAGGATTTCCAGACACCCTTGCTCAAATATTTGGATGCGGGCAACAGAAAGCAGTATTGAAACCATGAATGGAGAGAGTGGCTGATTACGAGACTTCATTAAATATAGCAACTCTTGGCCAAGATGTGAATCCTGCTTCACTGCAAAATTTATATGCAGCCCAACTGTTCAACTTGTTTCATCGCATCAGATTGGAGCTTTGGTCTGCCCTGCCAGTTGCCGGGTTGGAACATCAGTGATTCATAACGTATGAGACCGCCAGTTTACAGGCAACAATGGGTTCAGAGCAGTCACCAGCATGTCCTAGGTATATTCCAACATATACCTAGGATATGCCACAAACCCCGTATAAGCGAGGGTTTTTCCCCCTAGGGGCAACCCAAAAATTCAAAAATACCAGAAGGACATATAAACCATTAAAACAATATACAATCATAAAATTACTTTTAGATGAAAATACCTTGGTATTTATTGCAATCCTCTGTCTGTTTTGCTAATTCCTCTGTTACCTGATAATTTTCTTTTTGAACTGACCCCCTTTCTTGTAAATACCCCAATGCATTTGCAAATTTCCTTTTGACCCAAGCCCCTTTCTCGAAAATACCTCAATGTGCATTTGCAATTCTTTATTTCTATTAATTCCCTTTCATTAGGATATACCTTTTTTGTTTAAAAATTCCCTATTTCTACTAATCTTCCCCATAGGATATACCCTTTTGCTAAGAAATTCTCCATTGCAAAAAAAAAAAAAACCCATTGCTCTCTGTCCCCTAGTTCCTGAATGGAGGATTTTCCAGGGAATTCATGCAACTTTTTCGTTATGCTAGGAGATGTAAAACTGATGTTTTAGATTGTTTATCAATACATGAAACTTATTGCGGCCTTGGCCACCGCGAACATTTCTCTTCATAGTCTCGTCTGTATGTTTTAAAACTACAGGATTTGAACATTCGTTTTCTTGCTCATGTCCCAATGTCCAGACAATAAAAAAATACTGACTATGATGACTATAACATTCTCACTGTGAAGTTTATAAATTTCCTTAATCATGTCACATATAACCAGTGGGTTTTGAGTTTAAGCTGCCAATAAGTAGCAAATAAGAAAAAAACAATTGATACTTTGAGAGATATTGTTAAAAAAAGGGATGATACCATCTTAAATTGCATGACAATATTAAAGACCTATATTCTTTTGTTTGTTATTGGTTATTGCGAAAGAGCCACGGTGGATAGATAAAGAGTGAACTTCACAATTAGTAATGGAGAAGTCACATCAACAACTTGCAGAATCACGGTCATGTAAAATACTTTTGGATGCCTCTAATCAGTGACATAACATCTCTTTGGAAAGTAAAAGTGGTCTAGGTATATCAACCTGGTAAAGCAAGGCTCCCAAAAAATTCATTTTCATTAATAGAGAATCTTCTAAGATTCGATTTGAATGTGCGAACTTTATTTATACTGCTTCGCCAACATATATCCCTCTTATTGTCACATCTGCGGTGTCCCTCTAGTTATAGTTTTGTCTTGAAGCCATATATATTAGCAATAAAAGCGGAATATTCATTTTCGTATTGTACTTAAGTCTTTCCCAAATTTACAGGGTCAGAAACAATGGTTAAAAGTGTGATTCTCCGACCAGGAAATAAATCTTTATAAGATGTGGTCGCCGTTCATTGTCAAAAATATATGAGTATCGCAAAATACAAAGAAAAGAAACATCAACTTTGGAGAAAGAAGATGACAAAGTAAACATTATTAACATTCTTAATGGTATCAAACAAAAGTCCTCTCGCATAAGGCTTTTTATTATGCCAAAGTGTAACATCTTGAACCTGAAGAATATGGTTTTTATATACATAAACAAAAAAAGGCAAGATACAAAGGAAAGTTCACACATTATTGCTATTCAAGACAAAATAAATTATATGCAAACCCTAAAATAGGAGAACATAGATGGTACCTGAGGAGTGATGGTACCTGAGGAATGTTACTAACAAAAAGCTCTATTGTGGTGCTCTATTTCTTAGGAGAACATTTCATTCTCGTGCTACGCCTCGCATGAAACATCATCATCTCGGATAGATAGGCTTTTCATTCATCTCAGTAGTTTGTCTACAATGATAAAGAGTGAGATGCGGCACATTGCAAGCTACCCAAAAAAATGAAAAAAACATAAAAAGTATTCAGTTATGACACCTGGACCCTAAAAATAAAATTGTTTGCTACAGATATTGGCTAGTGCACCTGCCGAAAGTTTATTGCGGGGATTGAAAAACCTCGCCCTTTCAGGTTTTCGAAGAAAAACCCTAGCAACAAGCTCTTAGCAAGGGGCTTGAACAAATGCAAAGGCTGCTAAATGCTCCCATAAAAAAATCCCATGGTTCATGGAGAAAATCGAGTCGTGCATCACCCCTGCACTTGCACAACACCAACACGAAAACACAATAGTAAAAAATAAAAAATCTCAAAAAGCGAGGGGTTGTTCAGGCATGCCATGCCACAAAACCTTGAAAAGTGATGGGCTGGTCACGCATGCCACGCGACAATTTTTAACAAAGAACATTACATAATAATAAAATTAAGGGAGGGAGGGTGGGAAACAAAGAAAATTGTTGCAAGATGAGAAAGAGTCGATGAGAAGCCGATGAAGAACCCTGCAATATATAGTGTTCTTCCAACCAGATGAGCGGCCCAAAAATGAATGCAATGCATGCATGCTCATCTTGCTCCAGAATCTATCCGCTGCGCGGATCGTTTGGATTACACCAACCAATACCCCATCTCCAAGAGCAGCAGTGGTAGAAAGTGTAGGACTAGCAGGTGACAAATACGAAACCAGAAGCAAACGACGGGCACAAAATCCCTTGTTAAGCAAATTTTCGTAGATTTTGCAATATGAGAAAACAAACTGGCCTTGATGTGCATTGTTGCCGAGTTTTGCGTTTATCTCTCTGCAAATTTATATCTAATACCTGCATCAAACGTGAGTAATACAAATGAGATTGAAATTAACAAACACATAAATGAAACATCCAATTCGGCTACAATATTTAGGCATAAAATTGGGGTAAACGCTGCGCCACAGGTTTGCAGAGTTTTGGTCTAGAGAGCAGGATCCTGCCGTATTGCTAAAACTGGATTTGATCAATCCATGCTCTAATATACTTCAAGGGTTTGATCTACAAGGTGCTCGATCAAGGTGCTCGAAGCTTCTGTTGGATGCCAAGATGTGGGCCGCACAACTAGATAGAAACCGCACAACATCGGAGTCTTCTATGGGCAACGTGTCAAAAATCAACAGATATAGCTTCAAACAAATTCTGTGCAAATAAAAATTGTACATCCATTAAAAAAATACATTAATACATGTAGTGATGTAGAATAGCATGGGAGAAGCTCTTGCTACCCCCATCACCTGTGGCGCGGCCGGATTCTGTAGGTCATGGGGGCAACAAGAATGGCTGACCCATGCCATTGTACTAGGTAAAGAGAAGAATCCCCATAGCCAAGAGCAGATCTAAATCTCTATATATGCCATAAATCCTTATTTTTTGAATACACGTGTCAAAGGCCAAAAAATTAGCTTCAAACAAAAAAATGTGTGTCAAAGACCAACAAACATAATTCTGTGCAAATAAAAATTGTACATTAATTAATTAATACATGTAGTGATGAAGAATGGCATGGGGTAGCCATTGCTGCCCCATGACATGTAGGCACGACGGGATTGTGCAAGTCATGGGGGCAGCAAGAATGGCTGACCCCATGCCATTGCACTGCGTCAAGGCAAGAAGAACCGGATTCTACTACAAGTTTTGTGGACTCACTTTTCATTCTTGATAACAATGATAGGAGGCAAGAATGTAGACCCACTTGCCTTGAGTGATGGTGATAATATAATAGGAAATTTTAAATTAAGGAGCACAGGTCCTAAAAATCTTTTCGGCGACCAAATAAGTCAACATTTGGACTCGCTGCCACCGAATGGAACATTGATTGGATGGAAGTAGAAAAAATCAAACATTCTGTAGGCTATAGCTACAGAAACTATCATGCGGAAGTATTTTAAGGGTTTATAGCTATTCATTTGTAAGCAATTCGTAGTTTGATGTGACAGAGAAAAATCTCTTCCACTTTTCAACTAAGACTTTGGAGTTTAGACTACGAATCCTGCCTTCGATTTCCGTCTGTCTGTAGGGATGAGAATGCATCTTAGCCAGGAATCTCCCGCGGCAGCTTCATATGGCACTAAGGTGTGACAGAGCCTTAAACCCTCCATGCTTGGCTTTCTCTTTGTCTTGCATATGCGAAGCCATGTCTTGTTTGGTAACTCTCCTGCCCCTGCTTTTCCTTTTTCACTATAAGTTTGCTTTTGCCAAAATCAAAGATGTAGAACTTACTGCTCTTCGCCAGTTCGGACTTGATCTTGGCTACACAGGTGATGATGCATTTTACTCTGACCCATGTCGCTATAGTTCTTCTAAAACAGCAGGGACACCATATGCCAAATGTGACAGTACAAACTCAAGCATCGTGGAGCTTAGTTTCTGGCAGATCGGATTGACAGGAATTTTTTCTGATCAGGTTGGCTCTTTTACCCAGCTTCAAAGTCTTGACCTTTCTTCAAATAGTCTCACTGGCCAGATTCCTCAAGCCATAGGCAATCTCACTTTTCTTACATATCTTAATCTTGCCAATAATAAACTTTCTGGCTCAATTCCAGAAGAATTTGGTAATCTGGGAAAATTGATTAACTTTTATGCTGAACATAACCAATTGACAGGGTCTATTCCTTCTTCTGTTGGAAACCTTACACAGCTTCAAGGATTTCGTGTCTACCATAATTTCCTTAATGGCAGCATCCCCTCTCAGCTTGGCAACTGTATCAGCCTAACAACCTTTAGACTCCAAGAGAACTCTTTTTCTGGTGAGGCCTCCTTCCTTACAAAGTTAGTGAATATCGAATACATAGATCTCTCTTACAATAATTTTTCTGGAGACATTTTTAAGTATGTGCAGGGTTTAAACATTCTGTACCGAGCACATTTTAGAAAAAACAATTTCACAGGCTCTCCATCAGCCATTTCAGGCACACTTTCATATCTAGACGTAGCATTTAACCAAATATCAGGAAGCATTCCACAGAACTTTGGTGGGGAGTCTTTGTCCTATCTGTTCCTTGATCACAATAATCTTGAAGGGGAAATCCCTGCCAAAAGCTTTTCTTCCATGACCAACCTTGAAATGTTAGATCTTTCCCACAATGTTCTCAATGGTTCTGTATCCAAGTTTAGAGCCTACCTGCCATCAACAGACATAAACCTTGCCTTTAATTATTTTATAGATTCCAGTCCAGTGGAGTTCAGATGCTCTTCTCCAAATTCTACTTTACTTGATCACTGTACACCCTCTACAACAGGCAATGTTCAAGGTTTTGCAATCAATGCAGGGGGTGAGAATATAACCTTCCAAGGTGTAGAGTTTCAATATGACCAACATGAGTGGGAACACGGATTTGGCCTCCACTATGACAGTTCAAGAAATTGGGCTGTGGAGAATTCAGAAACTGCTAAGATCATAAGCCAACCAGACCTGACAGATCTTCCAGAGTTATATAGAACCATGCGCAAATCAGGAGAGTATTTAGCTTACCATGGAACCCAGTTGCAGCTGGGAACATATAATGTCACTCTCTATTTTGCAGAGATAGAGGGTGAGTACGTTGGATTCCGAGTATTTGATGTTTACATTCAAGGAAGGCTTGTAAGGAAGGACTTGGACATCTTTGCATTAGTACAAAAGAATGCCCCTTATGTCATTTCTTACCAGTCACAAGTTACAAGTGGCATTCTGTCTGTGCAGCTAATATACAATGGGAAGGCAAATGGCAGTGATGCAGGTGGTGAAGGTCCCATGATATCGGGCATACATGTAATCTTAACAAGTGCTTCAGGTGTCACAAACACTAGAACTTCTTCAAATTTAAAGTTAAAAGGCATTTTAATTGGATGTGTTTTGGCAGTAGCTTTGGTGCTTGTAATAGGAGGATTTGTAATGTTCGGCTTAAGAAAGAAAAAGAGGCAGGGTTTAAATCAAGAGCAGAAGAAAATTGGACTGATTAAGTACTCCTATGGCAGTCTTAGGAAGGCCACCTATGATTTTAATGAATCAAATAAAATAGGAGAAGGTGGATTTGGATCTGTGTACAAGGGTACACTGCCATGTGGGGATACAGTTGCCATCAAACGTCTAATAGGAGACAAAACTGATCAACAGAAATTTATGAAAGAAATACAACTCATTAGCATGGTACGCCATCAAAATCTTGTTGACGTTCTAGGATACTGTATTTATGCTCACAAATCGGTCGAAAAGTTCTTGCTGGTCTGTGACTACATGCCAAATGGAAGCCTTGAAAAACTACTGTTTCCTGAGAACGGCAACTTTGTGTTAAGTTGGGAATTAAGGTACAAGATAGCAGTTGGGACTGCACGAGGACTTGCATATCTTCATGATGAATCCAAAGTTCATATTATTCACTGTGATGTGAAACCTCATAACATTCTCTTGGATGAAGAATTCAATCCTTGTCTAAGTGACTTTGGGCTTGCAAGGTTATTTGATGACAATAGGTCCCATGTTACAGCTTCCAGACTGCAAGGCACAGTTGGCTATTTAGCACCAGGTATGTAACTGTCACTGTCTTGGATTTTATATTTCATTCAATAAGCACCTAATGAATTAATGATGAAATAAAAAACAGAGTATGCCACAAAACATCAGGTGTCAGAGAAGGTAGATGTATACAGCTTTGGCGTGGTATTGTTGGAGCTCCTGAGTGGAAGGCATGTGATAGATGTTCAAAATACAGAGGAATTAAATTTTTTGGTGGATTGGGCACATGAGCTGGGACAATGTAATTTTGAACTGTTACTAGATAAGCGGTTGGGGGGTAAAATTTCCATGGCTGAAGCTAGGACTGTGGCGTATGTTGCTATTCTATGCACGAATGCATCAGCTAACCTCAGACCCAGAATGCGAGATGTGAAGCTGATGCTGGAAGGCATAATCCAGGTTCCAGATTTGGAGTGGAACTCTGTTGGAGAGGGCACGTCTTTTCAATCCAGCCATTCTCTCCCTTTGCTGCAATCTCCGCTTGGCACCGTAATGATACATCAACAGGCTCAGAGACAAACTTTATGAACATTGTACCTAAGTTGTTAGATTCTTTCCTTGTAAATTATCTTTCAACACGAGGAGGGAAGTTCACGACAATTAATTTGTGCATAACCAATAAAAATTAGGTTAAAAATTAAGTTTTGACTTTTTTTGAAGGACGTATTTTGGAGAATAAAGTATGAACCTAAATATTTTTTTTGGGTCCGGCAACCCGGCAACCCGAGAGTATTGTATATATATACAAGTTACACGCCGTTGGGGCAGGCGCAAAGAAGGCAAGTGACTAGGGGGGCAGGTGCAAGCTTAATGCTTTTACAATAGTTGTTGTTTGATGGTTGGAGTATTTTATTCGTACAGTCTAAGTTTGGCCTGACGTATGGATAGTGTCTAGAAGTCAAACGTGAAGTTTAAAATTGCAATGTTTAAGGTTGTGATGATACCATGAATTTTAAAATTACAATGTTTAAGATTGCGATGATACGGGTTGGGTTATATAGGTCTTTGATGTTACGCACCGATCCTACGGTGCATGTTCCAATTTTAGCATGCTCTTATGGTCCCGGGGGGGGCAAGATTTTTAATGTTACAATTTTCTTAGATTCTATGAAGGTTTATCTAGGGTTTCAGACTTTATGGAAATTCTTCTAGATTTCCTAAGATTTAAGATCTTGCTAGATCCTCTTAGATTTTATGAGATTCTCTTAGGATTCATGAAGATTTCCCTAGTTTTGCCAATAGTTCATGAAAAGCTTATATTTTATGACATCCTAAGAGATTACCCTAGATTCCTTTAGGTTCCCTTAGATCCCTTAGATTCTCCAAGGTAATATGTAGATTCCCTTAGATTCTGCAAGAATTATGTAAATTCCATTAGATTTAGATACCCTTATATTCTCTCGGATTTTATGATATTCGCTTAGATTCTATGAAGATTCTGTTACATTCCCTGAGATACTATGAAAATTGTCTTAGATCCCTTAGATACTATGATGAATCCTCTAGATTGTAATATGAGTAGATGTTTTCATAAGGATTTCATTAAGAAGCGTTGTCCATTTTTTTTTTTTTTTTTTTTTGAAGGACGACAAACTTTATTGAAATTCCAAGCCAAAAAGCAAAATACAAATGCAGAGGCGGGAATAAAGTCTCAGAGGATAATCATGATCCACTGAATAGAACCACCAGCCTATGCATAAGACAACACACTCAAATATCAACTGGCGCTTGGCAGGAGCAAGCGAAGAGCAATGGTAAGCCTTAACAATTCTAGCTTGTGCGTCTTGGAGGACAACTGCAGGAGGAATATCCAAACCCTGAAAAATAGACAGTCTTCTGCGCTTCCAGATGGACCATAACAACCATCCTGATGCTAAATGAAATGCTTGGCTCCGCAACTTATTCCAAGTATCCGGATAGACAGCCAGAAGCACTTGCTGACTTGTCAATGTCACATGAAAAAGAGAAGCATTGTCCATTTTATTCTTAAATGCTATAAAACTCAAGAATTAGAAGTTTAAAAGTCAAAGTTACACTGTGAGCCATGTCAAATCAAGATGTCAAGTCAAATTTGAACTAAATTGAAGGACCCGAGCTAAATCCCAAATCAAAAGCTGCATTATGCATAGGTTCTGCAAAATACACAATGACCTTGATATTTGTTCACAATAGTTATGCGATGCCTTTGGCTCAGATAAGTCAAATTCAATGCGAACAA
Organism: Isoetes taiwanensis; assembly: GCA_021234155.1. Classification (NCBI taxonomy): domain Eukaryota; kingdom Viridiplantae; phylum Streptophyta; class Lycopodiopsida; order Isoetales; family Isoetaceae; genus Isoetes; species Isoetes taiwanensis. The sequence goes on from JAJEKV010000037.1 coordinate 2,815,733, forward strand.
CATAAGCTTATTTGTTGAACAACGTATATTTGCAAGTAATAAGACATGAGTTGATCGTCATATTAACAATAGAGGATACCATTGTATATCTTCCAATTCTATGATTTAAGTCCAAAGACACCAGGACCAACAAGAAAAAACTAAGAATACATTGTCTAGAAAATGCCCTAACGAAATGGCGATTTTGATGATGCACAATTTCACAATCGCGTACTAGATTAAGATCTAATAGAATTCCTTTAGGTTCCTTCAATACTGCTCTACTATCCTTATGGCATTGTCAAGGTCAATTCACTAAATTCTCAATTGCACAAGGTCAATTCATGAGGGACAAAAAGAAATTTTGGTTGATAGTTGCAGACACAATACCGAAAACTTATACAACGCACAATGAAGCATTTGTTGGCATGGTGGTAAAGTGAACCACAAGTTCCTTGAGTGCTGAAAATGGCTCACATAATTAAGACGGTGCTTCGATCGACTCCTGAAATTAACTCCAGGAGCCAACCGGGTTCGCCCAAGCGAACCCCGAAAATTTGCCCAGGCGAACCCGCACTCCTGACGTGGCGTCTGTGTGGCAATACCTACCGGGTTCGCCCAAGCGAACCCAAACCCGGGGTTAGCCGTGCGTGCGATGTCAGTGCTGGGCATTTAATACCCCCCCTGCCGGGTTCGCCCAAGCAAACCCACGGCGGGGCCATCTGACGTTTCAGAGCGTCAGGCCCTGTTAACAATGGAAAACTGGGTTTTTTTTTTTCAATTTCTCTGTTTTCCACTGTTTTGTCTATCGCTCGAAAGCTTAACCAATTCTAGCCTTACCCATTAAACCACCATAGCCAATTCCGATGTTTTTCCTCTACAAATTTCCATCTCTATAGCTCGCCACTGCAGCATTTTTTTTTTTTTCGTCTCTGTCTCTTCAAAACTAGCATCTTTTATTTCTCCATTTTCCAGTCTTTCCTCCATCGCTAGAAAACCCAGCCAATTCTAGAAATACCATGAACCCACCATAGCCAATTCCGACGTTTTTTATATCCTCTGTTTTTGTATTCGGCCAATTGCCTAGAAACGCCTCCATCGCCATAGCCAATTCCGTCAGAATTCCAGCTTTTATTTCCATTTTCCTTTCCGGTATTTGCCATAGCCAGAGCTTATTGGGTTTTGGCCAGAAAGCACCAATTCGCCGTCGCCAGAACGTCTGGATCAGGCCAGACGGCGTCCACCATCTCCGTTCCTTTTCCAAAAGCTGTTGCCGCTTGTCATTTACTGCCATAGCCTGCCTGTTTTTGATCTGCCCATGTTTTGGGCTGCATCGGATTTCTAAAACCTGGTTAGTCCGCTTCATCCTTGAGATCAAAACCGAGTTTTGGGATTAAGATCGGCCCATTTTTTGGCTTGGACAATGAATCCTCTGTCTCTTGTGCTGGGAAAAAACCTGCGGCAAGTGTTTTCTGACAATTGTTCTCTGCGCCTCCTCCCCAGAGCCTCATCTTTTTTGCACAGTCTTCCTCTTGAATCAATGCGCAAATTTGTCATCTTCTTTACCCATTTCTAAATCTTATCGGGTTCGCCCAAGCGAACCCGGTAGGGTCGCTGGTCCCACGCGCTTGACTCCGGCCACATGCCCGATCCTGACACCTGACACTTAACCGTGGTTTGGGTTCGCCCAAGCGAACCCGGCAGCAATGCCACGCAGGCGATTGCGCCCGCGAACCATCATGCCACGTCCCCTGCGGGTTCGCCTGGGCGAATTTCTGGGGTTTGCCTGGGCGAACCCGCTTGGCATGTTGACTCAATTTCGGGAGCCAATAAAGTGGGCGTAATTAAGAGGAAGCATTATAAAGGCAAGCATAAGGGAGGAATGGTCAAGATAACAACTTAGCAAACCATTGCCCACGAAAGATAGATTTCCACGAAAGAGCTTCACTACTTACTTGGTCATGCTGAAGCTTCCGGTGGAATAACTAGATATAATATGTTCATCCTTTTCTTTAGAACTATTAGATTTTGTTGGGAACTGCAAATTGGAGCTTATCATAAAAGCTATTTAGTATGCATCCGAACAAGCCTCAAGTAGGCAGACTCAAATGGTTCAAGCACCATTAGCAGCTGTTGCCCATCTTCAGTTTTGTTGGCCGGGGAAAAACCCTTTATACCTGGCCAGAGCTCCAAATCTCGCCATATCTATCCCTCATGATAAAGAGGTAGACATGAAACTGCAAACAGATATGCATATCAAAAACAAAGTACAGAGTCATATCACATCCAGGTCTACATTCATCGTGTAATCTAGTTCTCTAAATATCAGCAAAGTACCATCTTAAAGAAGTGCTTCTATGACTAGCAGAAGATAATAGAGAGTCCAAATGATTGGATTTCACTGATGGAGCTACTGCGCGGATATAAGGCCTTACAAACTCTTTGTTTCAAATGCAACGAAAATTCAAAGGCGAGTTGTGCTAGAAACTCTTGCATCTATTTCATATCAGAAAATATGATGTACCAGTATTTCACACCCAGTTATGGCCTTAGAAAAAATTGTATCTCAGCAGTCCGAGTTTTAGCCATGCTAAGGTCGATTGTTTACTCGCCATTTTCATAAATGAGGTTGAATGCTGCATCTGTACATATATAGCATGCAAATTTCCAAGCACAATAGAAATGGTAAAAGAGTGGTAACCTTTTGAAGGCCCCAGAGGCATAGAATGCCATAGTGCATGCTGTTGTACCAGTTTCGACATCAAGCAATCCTGAACCAGTTCCTGCATCTCAAAATTAAAGCTAAAAATTAGTGCTGCACATGCCAATCCAACAAAAGAACTAAATTTAACATGTGTAGAGTGAAGACTGGGCTTTAAAACTGCACTGGCCCTGCGATAAAGAATGTCGTTATAGAACCTAGAGCATGTAATGCAGTCTCAACGTGCAGGAGACCAACAATGCCAAAAGTGGGAAAGAGCCTAATTGTAGTCCACATGGGGACAATTTGAGAACGCGTCTCACCATGACATGTAAAGAAACATTAGCAACAGATCATCTGGCCACTACTAGAATAAGAATGCCAATTAGAAGGTTGCAAGACTCTTAGACTGAAGAAGCATTGCTTCCTTCCTGGGGATTTTGCAATGCACATTAATGAGGATTTATATAGACCATGCAGCCAGTAAAATGCAATGGAGCAATAGTCCATTGCATTCTCCAAGCATTTGGCTCGCAATTTTGCAATGCACATTAATGAGGGTCCATATAGACCATGTAGCCCGTAAAATGCAATGGACCAATACTTGGAAAACAATCCCAATGGATCAAGTGCCCACAAGATGCTCTACAATATACCTTATTGTCTGAAAGCAAAAAGATGTTGTTAGGATATCTAATTCAAATGTTAGCACATCCACAATACTGGCTTCAACCTCTTGCTAATGAGATATTTTATCAGTTTATGCGAAGAATTTTTTTTTTTTTTTTTTTTTTTTTTGGAGAAACGGAAGTTTTTATATTTTATATAATAAAAAGTACAGAGTACAATGTTTCAAACTTCACAGAGGATTACTATAGGAGTAACCTCAACCTCTTCATCCTCTATGAACTGAAACTTATTCAAATGAGTAACAGCAAAACAAAAGAAGTATAAGATAGCTAACAATGGTTAAAGAAACCTGATTCTCAAAATGTTGTGTCTGAGGTGCATAGCAGAGTGCTGCATTGTCGGGGTCACAGATAGCCTAAAGCTGGCTAGGCTTAGAACAAGCCCAGCCGCCAGACTCCTCCCCTAAAAGCCTGGTGCAGGATATAGAAGCTCCTGTATAGTCCCCTAGCTCGGCAATCTCCACTGAACACCCATCTTGTTAATCATGGCAACTACCACCAAATCTACCTGTATACTACTTTTGAAGTAGCATAGAAGACCGGCTATACCACCAGCTGTCACTGCATATTTTACTCTTACCGAGATACAAATAAGTGAAATAAAGAAACAAATCAGTGTAAGAAGAGCAGCGGCCACTCTGCTCATAGAAGCTGCCACCGCTTCGTGGATTCTGGTCTCTCAGCTTTACTCAAATAAATCACCTGTGAATTGCATCAAATAAAATGCTGCATTGTCGGGGTAGGCAATCCAATTGAAGCTGGCTAGACAAAAAATATGCCCAGCCGCCAGACTCCTCCCTCAAAAAGCCCGGTGCAAGATGTGCAATCTTCCTGCCTACATCATATCCCTAGCTCGGCTATTCTATTTAAATCAAATCCAGCAATTTATTTGCATAAAAACTAGAAAGCCCCAAAAGTGCCTGAGTACCTGATCTGTTCTTAATACACAATTTTGTCATTCCGCCAGCAAGAAAGGGTAAGAGTAAATCCAAGATACTTCACAGAAACTGCAAGACTTTACCTCTTCAGATGAAGCTTACTCCGTACTAAACCGGAACATGAGCCTGCTTCAGTTTGATCCAATTAGCCTGCATAAATCCCATCCATCCCAGGTCGACCCAGCCTCAAAGAAATCCTTCGAGAACGGCAAGGAAAGAGTGGGAAATGCAACCAAGACTGACCCAAAGCTGAAGATCGCCTACAGACTACATCCCTGGAAAAATCTGGAGAAAACCTGTGAGAATCAATCTTGCAGTTAGAAAGCATCATGGCCTGGCATCCAACTCCAGATCTTTGCTTCATGCCTCGCTGCTAATCCGGAAGCAAGGTGAAGCGGCGGTAGCCTCACCTCCGCCACCGCCCTAGCCGCTGCCGCTTCCGCTCATCTCCGCTCGCCCTATTCAAGAAAATTTTGTAGCTGCATCATCACAAATTTACTTGTGGTGCATCTCTTTGGCAATCCCAGACTGTGGCTAAAGCAATTCTTGCTCCAATAATCAAGCACAAAGTTATGGGCAAGAAAGCCTACAACTTTGTGTTCGTTAACCCTCGGCTCCGACTAGCTCTGTTGCTATTCAGATGAAATTTACAAACTTTAACGAGAGTTAGCAGCCCAAATAGTTGCCCCTCCGCATCAAAAGCTAGAAGGTTCAGTTATGCATCAGGGAACTTAAATGGGTACCTGGGCATCGGCAATAAGCTAAGCTTCCAAAAGCAAATATATGCCTACTTAAAAGTGCATCAACAGAATCCTTCAAATTCCAGGTTCTCGAAACTCTCTTGTACATCCAATGCAACTGTTGTTTCGCAGATGCACAATTAGAAGAAGAAGAAGAAGAAGAAGAGATTTTAACGTCACGCCACAAGGCAGCGTCCTATCGGACATGTGACACTTTACAACACACCCAGATGGGTCCTGCCCCCACCACTTTACATTGCTGAAGTGGGTCCTTCCCCCACCAACTTTACATTGCATGGCCACTTTCACAACGAGGCGTTGAACCCGTGACCTTGGGTTACTCAAATATTATGGAGGCATCCTATGGAAAAGCAATTAAGTTTGAAGTTTCATACTAATAATCAGAGCACTACAAAGACCTTTAACAAAATTAATGCATGTGAAGAAAGGAAGAAGGCCTTACATTTATTTATAGGTCAGATTGAAATTGCATCAGTCCTGTTGCAACAGTATACTAAATATTCAGGCATGAAAGTTCTTAAAGATTTTGCTAGCAGATGGCATTAGACTCCAGTTTGCCTTTCATAATAAGACTTCAATGTCATTGCATGTCTCCAGCAGACCCAAGGTCACTGCATCTTGTTCTATGCTTGCTTAAATTGAGCATGTGCTGAAATCATTGCATTCAAGATACCACATTATGAATCTCTAACTTCCAAATATTTTGCACGCTCTCTCTGTGCTCTCACATTTGGCATACATGTGAGCTAATATTTCCCATGCTAATTAATTTAAATATGAGTTACCCTTCCAGTCTTGGCACTAGTCCATGCCTTCAAAGCACTAAAAAAAGTGATTCTAATGCCAGCAACCACTATAACCCGAATCATAACATCTTGCTCTGCCGATTCCACAAAGATTGCATACATATCAGATAAGAAATTTCTGAACGATACTAGGCATATAATTAAACACAACGAGAGGAGACTCAAATCCAATACAAAAGAAGCTGGCGAGGAAAACATAAACACTAGAATAAATAACGAAGTTTTACATAAAGCATGACGTTGATTTCGCTTCGGATTGAGCATCAAAAAGACCCGTAGGGTCTATGCGACCTGTATATAAATGTTTACTGTTTTACAATACCTAGTAGTGAACTACACAATGAAACCAGAATGTTGTAGCTAGAGCAGACTCAGTGGCCATGCAAGTGAGGCACAACTGGGAAATTCATATAACTTTATTTAGTATGAGGATACTTTACATCTCTAATAGACATACAGACAATGCATAGGTTCTAAAATTTAAGTCTTCTTGCGCAGAACCTTGGAAGTTAGTTCAACTGCATAAAGTGTGTAGTCACAGTAATTGTGCGTAGGCATGAAGAGTTCCAATAAAAAAGCATGAATGTCATCATAAAACTGCAGGGGACGGGCGATGCAATGGAATATTCATGCATAACGTCTGAATTGCAACAAAGATAGCTGGTTTATCCTATGTCTGCATTGCAATGATGCTCCAGATGTATACAAAGTTAAAAATTAATGCTCCTTGTCTTAAGGTTCCATAACCACAAAGCTCAAAAGGAAAACGACAAAAATCCCTAACTTGAATGAAGCTCAAAATTGCATTAGATCTAGTACTATAATAGTATTGGGGCGAGTCACATATACAGGGCACCAAGAGGCTGTACAAATGGACCTTAATGTAGTTCTAGCTACATGCATATTCTCAATATCATATCTTCTTAATTACAAGATGCTAGGTCAATGCCTGCTACTGATTACCATATTAGCATAAACATAATAGAACAACTCTCTAACTGCAAATTTTAGCCTAATGACTTACCTGGATGTTGCTGCATAGAAATAGCATTGCAGAAACAAAAAGCACAATCCAAATCTAAGATATATTTGTCAACTGTATTTTATGTGCTAGACTAGAACGAGAAACAAAACCATGGTTGTAGCACTAGATGGGCTATTTAAAAATCATGGTAACATTAGAAAAGAGAAAACTTCATGAACAACCTATTGCCAATCGTGACACCTTTTCAATGCCATCTCCACCTCAACATCTGCCAGGCCATTGATGGAGAGTGTTGCAATCTAGAAATTGGGCACTTTGTGAGCATTTGTTAGCAATTGTGGAAAGCAGCTATCAAGCTTCTACATCACATGACCACTAAGCCAAGTGAAGCTTCCCTGCATGCAGGCATCTACTAAAACATGGTTAGAATGTAGCTTACAAATGACATCTACCAAATAAATTGAAGATTTACCTTCAAATCAATGCTATTATTAGCTATTACTGAGAAATTTGCGAAATCTCGACAGGTGGGATGTGAGGCTTAAAGAGAAGCTACTGAAGTTGCAATGCGACAGGGAAGTCTTAACCTTCATCCTAGAAGCAAATAGTTCATCATATAGCCATGAAGCCAGTTGTAAATACAAGTAGAGGAGGTGATCCAACAACTTTACAGTGCATGCATTATGCGGAGGTGATCCAACTTGTTTGCAGTACATGCACTGTGATGCTTCCTACTAAATATACGACACCCAGTCGTACATCTCGTAGGAAATCCCCCATCCAGCCCTCTGGCCACATGGGCCCTCCATCTATCCTGCACCCTTGACCGAGAAGGGGAGGAGGTGACTTGACGCCCTTCCCCTATGGGCTCCTATAACAGCGGAAGCATAAGATAATGTCAGCACTAACAACAATAATATATCTAACTATCTCGAATGGTAGCACATCTGTACATCCATAGATACAACAAAGATATCAACACGCCATGAAACATGAGAGCTCCTACCCAGGTTCAGACTCGTAAGGAAGTAGACTGACGGCTGGGCTACAAGTTAGAGAAAACCGAGATATAACAATGGCGAGGCTGGCTATAGACAATGGCTAGGGTTGACCGGTGAATCAGGTTGGGAGCGAAAGCCGCCAGCTCAACTGGCGGAATGCTTTCAAAACCAATTCACTGGAGTAAGATAGAGGAGAGTGGAATTTCGTGTATTTCTCGTTCATTTGGATGATACGACAGGTCAATCATTTGCTCCATCCGTATCGACAGTGGCACCGTCCCTCCTATGCATACTTTGCAGATTGGCTAGATCGGGCTCTGGCGTGACTATAACATGCCGGATATGTAGTCTCGTGGTATCACCCATCGAGACTACTCCGGGTTGAATCTCCCCAGTCCGATGAGGTAGGAAGGCTTCCATCTCCCCTTCCCGAGGTCTAGTGGTTTGATGTGCAGCTAGAGAATCGTGGCGACACACGCTTCGTTCCCGACTGAACGGCCCAAAACAAGAGCCAAGCCAACGTCTGCAACTCCTAAGGGTCAGGGCAACACCATTGACCCAGGGAGTGTCGGACCCATACCTGGCCCACATTAAGTGACCGACTATAAGACTAGCCCACTATGGGTCCCCAGTAGCCGCGCTCAGCAGGGATCTCCCTCCGCTTTGCCATTAGCCTCGTTGTAGGGTGGTAAGTCATTCTACAACCCCCATAGCCGGGTGGGTTCCTATGCATATGCCGCATAATATTAGGAACTAAGGGTCTAAACTAGAAGCATCCACGCTGACCCCAATTTTTGGTCCACAGATGTTTTAAGTGTTGTTTTATGCCAAAAACAACTCCAAAATGGCCCCAAAAGTCCACATGGCCCGTTTATCCGGATTTGCACAAAGAGACAGTGGGTTTTTGGCAGAAATCTCCCGTGGTGGTCTTTTGGCAGAAAAATCCATGCGTAGAAAAAATTGACATAGTTTTTTAAATTTTTGTCAACGTGTACTTTTTTCCTTCACTGTTGTTTTCTATGGAACCATGCATTGTTTATCTTTAAAATAGAACGCGTAGGTTTTAATTTTACTACACCTGAAAAACTAAATTATAACAATAGAAATAAAGGACTATAAAGAAAAGAACACGTAGGAAATAGAAAATTGATGTTTTCAAGTGTTCGTTCTCTCAATATGGACACGTCGTTTCACGTGTTGTTTTTGCCAACAAAAAAAAAAACCACGCATGGTCTTTTTTAATTTACGAAACACTACATGTGTTATTGAAATCTAGCTATTGTTTTTCTAAAATAAGGACATGTAAAAAGTAATATTATAACACGTAGAAAAGACGTGAGTTTCTAATGTGGTTATTTAACGAATGAGATATTGACACGTGGCATACTTTTTAAATAAAAAGAATATTCTAGCTAATCGAATATGGACACGTAGCATACTTTTGAAATAAAAAAGCATTATTATTGGGGGGGGGGGGAGGGGTGCCCATATTCCGTGCACTTAAGGTTTGAATAAAACAGAGGCTTAGTTTTTTCTAATCAGAACAGGGAAAAAAGCACGATTCTGGAGAGCTCGAGACCGAATCTGTTAAGAGAAACAAAAATCAGAGAAATCAGGTGTCCACACCTGGATTTGTGAGCCTTCAAAGTAGGCTTATCACCTGACCATCCCCCTTCACCTCCTGCCCATCTAGCGTGCACCAGGATTTTTAGTTCATTTTTCATGAAGAGGCACGATTCCAGGGCTTCTGGGTGCACGGTTCCAGGGCTTTTGTGAGCAAAAGCTGGTACCAAAACGATCTACAAAAAGGCATCACTTGAAAATGAATGGCATCCTAGAATTGATCGTTTGAGGCTATTAGGTTCAGTGAGTAAGAAATTCATGCTCTTAGGTCAATTGTCTAGGTACATCACTAGTATAAATACGAAAAAAGTCTCAAGTGTATACATATTATGATATACAATGATAAGTGATTGGGAATTGAGCTCTTATAAACTCCCAAAGTCTAGCTTATGGAAGAGCTACGTATAAAATTTTGAAGGCATGGAATTTTTTTATTTAACATAAGAAAAATTACATTGTTGGTAAAATTGGCTCTACTTCAATCTAAGGCTAATAAACCAAAAAGGTACAAATAGAAATAGTGTGTTAGGACACCATGTATAGTAGACGGAACTTTTGACATAACAGAGCAAAACCAGCAGTGTTTATCCTTTTGAATATTCCCCTTTACATCAACAAAACTTATTTGGAGCATGCAAAAACCTTGAGTTGATGCAGAATCAAGCTGCTTTCGAAACACAATAAGCCTGTTCCAATCTAGAGCAATAGCCTTATGAGAAGTTATCAGAAAATGAAAATTCAAAGGGGAAGTTCAGGTGGAGGCGGGGGAAGCCTTATTAAGAATAATGGAAGAGGAAAAACAGACATGAGAGCTGGCCAAGATGGAGTTGGAAAGTATCTCTCTCCTAATGAAGGATATGCCATTCTTGAGGATTTTGGTTTTCCTTGTAATTCTATTAGCAATAAGTTTTCAAGCATCTTTAGCTGCCAGATTATGGCCTAAAGGTAAACCAAGCAAAATAATGGTCTAGTTTTTGGTGCCACTTGTATTAAGAATAGAGTCAGCCATAGATTTAGAACTCTCTTGCGGTCCTATGTTTATCGGCTACACTCTTCTGCCAACTCCTTGCTGCTAGAAGATATCCTCTCACTTCTTCCACTAGCTACTGCATATCAGACAACATCTGTTGAGAAACTTCAACTTTAGACACTGGATTATGCCAAGTGCCTGGTGTCAAGCATTGATAACCATAATTGATCGTGAAGGGGGACATCTGAGAAGATTCTTGCTTGCTGCTATTATATGCAAACTCCACCAAGTGAATGAAATCGTCCCACTTTGATTGCTTGTTCCAGACATAGTTTCTCAACATATCTTCTATGATTCGATTCGTATACTCTGTCTGCCCATCAGTCTGAGGATGATATGCCGTGCTCATCGACGGCTTCATCTGGATGGTGGTGAAGAGATCTTGCCAAAATGCACTCATGAACTTCAAATCCCTATCAGATATTATCTCTCTTGGCATTCCATGGAGTCGAAAGATTTTCTTTGTGAACAATATGGCGGTATCCAACGCCGTATCCGTGGTCCTGCATGGCACAAAATGCGCCATTTTTGACAATTTGTCCACTACTACCATTAAGGCATCTTTGCCCCTTATGGTTCTTGGGAGCCCTGTAATAAAGTCCATGCTTATTACTTCCCATTTGACATTTGGCAATGGCAATGGCTCCAACACTCCTAGAATTCGAAGTTGTTCTGCTTTCGTCTACTGATATAGCTGACATTCTCGAATGTACTTGGCTATCTGCTTCTTTATGCTGGGCCAATAGTAGCTACTTCTTATCTTGAAGTAGGTCTTCGTAAAACCTGCATGGCCGGATACTGGGCTATTGCGTATGTCATGGAGTATTAACTTCCTGATTCTAGATGACTCTGGTACACACAATTTGTTCTTATGGTACAATAGGTTGCCTTCCTTCTTAAAATGCTTGAAGGTTTCCCTTTCTTGGTCCGTTCTTGCCTCCTTAGAGAGGCTTGCTCATGCTTCCTTGAAGTCTCGGTCCGATGGCATCATTTCTTCTATCTTCTTGCCACTCACTGGTGAGTGTTGATATGGCATTGCAATGGGCCCTCGCCTCCAATGGCCTTTGAGAGAGAGCATCCGCAACCACGTTCGATTTCAACGGCTTATAGACGATCTCAAAGTCATATTCTTTGAGGAATTCCATCCACCTCCTTTGTCTCAAATTTAGGAGTGGTTGTGTAAAGATATATTGGAGGCTCTGGTGGTCTGCGTCCAGCTGCAACTTCCTACCTAGCAGGTAGTGCCTCCAAATACGCAGGGCTCTCACTATGGCCAAGAGTTCTTGGTCGTGCGTCGAGTAGCATTGCTCGACATCGAGTTCATCTTCTTCGAATCATAAGCAACTACTCTTTCCTCCTGCATAAGAACTCCCCTGTTGCTAGCTTACTAGTTTCCGTTGCCACCAACTTGTCCTTGCTTGGATCTGGGATGGTAAGCACTGGTGCTGTTATTAATGTCTCTTTGAGCTTCTCAAAATAAGATTGGACATTCTTAAGCCAATGTTGCACTCAATCTTTCACCTTCTTATTCTTAGTGAGGTCCGACAAAGGGGACGCCCACTTAGCGAAGTCCTTTACAAACTTGCGATAGTACCCTGCCAAGCCAAGGAAGCTTCTTACTTCTGCCACATTCTTTGGTGCTGGCCAATCCACTATGGCTTCTATCTTCACTGGATCTATTGAGATTCCTTCATCTATAACTACATGCCCCAAGTATTCCACTCTACCTGTTGCAAAGTGACACTTTGAGAGTTTAGCGTATAAGCGATGCTGCCTTAGCTTTTCTAACACTCTCCTCAAATGTAGGACATGTTCCTCCATGGACTTGCTATAGGTTAGGATGTCATTGAAAAAGATAATGACGAATTCATCCAAAAATTCTCTGTAGATATCATTCATTAGCCTCATGAATGTTGCTGAAGCATTCAATAATCCGAAAGGCATTACCGCGAATTCATAATGACGATATCGCGTTCTGAAAGCAATTTTATGAATATCTTCTTCCCTGATCCTTATTATGTGATAGCCTGACCTTAGATCAATCTTGGAGAAGACCTTTGCTCCCTGCAGCTGGTCCATCAGGTCGTCTGCCCTAGGCAAGGCATATTTATTCTTTACCATTTGCTTATTCAGTTGATGGTAATCTATGCACATTCTTAGACTTCCATCCTTCTTCTTCACAAAAAGGATTGGTGCCTCGAAGGGTGACACACTTGCCCTGATGAACCTGAGCTCAAGAACTTCTTGTAACTGCTTCTTGAGCTCAACTAGCTCTGGAGTACTCATCCCGTAGGGGGGCCTTGCTGGTAGGCTTAGCATCTGGTGCTAGTGATCTCACACTCCACGCCCATATAGGGTAGTAACTGACGGATTTCATCCGTAAACACATCATGAAACTCCTTGATTAGCCTTGCTATTGGCCTAGGCAATTGGTTCAATCTTGGCTCGCTTTTCTGCTCCTGACTGGGCTCAATTGCCTCTAGGCTAAGGATATACTCCACTCTATCCTTAATTAAGCTTTCCTGCAATTGCTTTAAGGAGATGCACTGCATGGCTGAAATTACTTTCTAACCTTTGACTATGAAGCGATGCCCGTCTGATACCGTCATGGAGTTCTCATTCCTGTCGCAGTCGTTCATTGCTTTGGTTGGTCTTAGGAACTCCATTCCCACTATTAGGTCATACTTCCCAATATCCATTACCTCCGCACCCATAGACCATTTGCTTCCACTAAGGTCTATATCGAAGCTGATTCTCCTCCCCTTAGTGTGGCGGATAGCACCACTTGCCATGCTGACCAGTCTTGGCTTGGACTTTAAAGTCTTGTTCTTCATGAGGGCAGCTAATCTTGGAGAGGCAAAATTATGTGAGCTACCTGTGTCTATTAGAACTACATAGGGCTTGCTATCGATAATTCCCTCTGCCGAAATGACTGTGGACTGATTTTTAACCTTCCCTGACTCAATGGTAGCACAGACTCTACACTCACCTTCAATATAATCCTGAGGTTCTTGCTGGCCGTCTTCCTCGTCATCCCCTTCAGTCGGTGACTCCCAGTCGATGAGCTCTGCTAATGCTGCCCCGGCTGGAAACATCTGAAGCCCAATTTCTTCTTTATACATTCTTCTCTCTTCCCTTTTGGGATGCTGTCCAGAAAGAATCTTACTGATTTGCCCCCTGGACCTCCCTGTTGTTTTTGCTCCCCATATACCCTTTTCTATCTGCCTTCCCTTGGTATTGGCTTCCTACTGTCGTAGAAGGTGCTTGCCTGGATTGATACGGTCCTGTTGACTTCCCTTTGTATGCTAGTTGTTTCTGCCCTGGAGTTATTGGCGCGGTCCAACCTATAGAATTGCTGGATCTGTTTGCTCGTGTGTGATCTTGGGACGTAATGCTTGCGGAAAGCCTTACTGAAGGTTCTGAATATGCAATTATTTCTTCTTTATTTGACTTGGCGTAACCCTTCCACCAAATCCGGGCTGGCCCAATTAGGTTTGTTATTGCTACCTTCCCTATGTCCTTGTCCATTCCATATAAATTCCCAAACTCTTCCATTTCATCCAACCAATCTTCTGCTTCCATTCCTGACTATCCTTGCCCGAGAAGTGGCCCAATTTCCTTGTTTTCATATATTGCTCATTGCACTATCCACCTTCTTTTGATAGTCCTCTGTCCTTCGGTTCTTGTCCCTGCTCTGGGAAGTATCTGACCCACTTCTCGAACTACTTCGAGATTCACTCCCGGTAGTGTCTGATCGGCTACAGCTAGAAGGAGATGGACTCCTCCTACTTCTTTTTCTCCTCTTGTTCTTCTCGAGTGTCTGGACTTCTTCCCTCTTTGGATAAGGAGCTTCATCTAGACCTCTTGTGGTGGAGATGGCATCGGTTTATATTTTTGGGCATGCATCAATGGTATGGCCCACTGTGTTGCATTTGGTTCTTCATCCGTGTCAGCCTTGTGTTCATTGCTCCAACTATCATCTCTTGCTCTTCATACTGCTCTCGGCCGAACAAGTTCCTGGGCTACCATTGATGTTGCCGAGCCTGACCTTGGGACTCTGAGCCGATGTTTCTGGCTGCAAGTATTAGCCACCATGGTTGTTATTTAAAGTTATACATCATATAACATCATTTATAGGTTAATTGTGTTAGCCATAAAAGAAATCAAGTTAAAATTCAACTTATAAGTTAACAATGGGTTATGACAGCTGATACATCAGAAGCTTGTACATTATAGAGAAATAGATAAGAGTAGACAAAAGTTTAAAATATCCTTATACATATAGTAATACAGAGAAACAAGGGGGTGTTTCATCGTCGAGAGCCCTTCATGGACTTGAAGAAATTCTTCATGTCCCTGAGGTCAGAGGCCCTTGCCGACATTATGCAGGATGTTTCTGGATGATCCGCCTTCGAGAGCTCGAGTCATTTGAGGTGGTGGAAGTGGAGATGTTGTAGCCGCTACGACCATCATTGGCGCATCTCTTAGGTGGCCCCTGGCGAAGTCGAGGCTATAGAGTACTATGGATCTTTTGAAGAGAATGACATGATCCGTGTTGTCCCTCAACTTGGCGTGCTGCCCGAACCCTGAGAGTGCTATCAAGAGTGTTATGGTCTCCTCCCCTCATGGGCTGAACTCCCTGTGGAAGACTATGACTGGGAGATAGTATCGAAGTGCCTTCCCGAATCCCGCCACCTTCGACCCTGTGCCCTTCCTTTGAGCGGCTCCACCGTAGACGTCCAGTGCTAGGAGGTCTTCATGGTCCCTCCACATGGTTGTTGCACTGTCTAGATTGATGCTGCTAGATGCCTCCCGCATGTTTCGTGCTCAAACGGGTTGGTTAGAGCTTGGGCCCCTCCCTGATTTGTACAACCTGCTTTGGATCGATTAAAACTCTTCCTCTGGAATAACTGGCGGCTGTCGGAGATACAATTCCCTTATGTATTCATATGCTGCTACATCCCTTGGGACTTCTTGGTATGAATAGTCGATGAAGTTGCTTTGCTATTCCTTTGCAATCAGACTAAGAGCTCGTCGATCCTGAGCCCTTCTTCTAAGCAGTATAGAAGATGGAGGATGTCATTTGCAAGGATGTATTCCTCCCCTTCGATCACTATCGGAGATAGTGCTGTAATGCAGATGGGTGGTTTGTTGGCCCGCCTGATGTCTTCATTGTGCCTTGCTATTTGCCTCTCCATTCTTGCTGCTTCCCTGCTCTTCCAATCTTGATCATCCTCCCCTTCCTGTTCATAGTCTTGCTCGATCTGGAGTGCCGTGGTAGACATATTCTGAGGTGGATCTAGTCTTGATCTACCCTGGTGTTGAGTGGTGCAATGTCCAAGGGTTGGATCAAAGGCTTCCAAGTGTCTTGAAGATGCCATTGTTGCTTGAGAAGTCCATAGCACATTTGCTAGAGTTCTACAGGGCAATTTACAATTTTTGCTCACATGGATGTGCTGCCGTAGGAGTCGGCATGGACACCTTAAAATTGCACGCAATCGTGCACCTCGGGTTAGGCATTAGGCAACCCTGCTAAAAATTGGAGAAGTCTTCCTTTCTATTGAATTGTTTTCTTGCCCTTTCATATCATTGATGAATTCCTTCGAGATGGCAGTTTGCGGAGTTCATGGATCAAACTTTGAAAGGTGAACTTAATTCAATTCTTCAAATATGCATATATATAATGTGGTTAACTATCAACAGAAATTACAAGTCCTTGGTATTGTCAAATTAAATATAAGTTCCACAACTAACACAATATTTACTGCTATCATGGAACATATTTATAATAACTGCTAGTATGACAGAGATTGTGTGCCCTAGCAAGTTGGTTTGTTCGGAGCTGATGGTGCATCCGTAATAAGATTAGTTCAGGCATGAGAATAAGATTGTACTTGCTCCTTACCTGCATGTGATTCATGATATGAGCTATCGCATCAAACTTTGGTGTCTAAGCTCAATCATTTGATTGAAATCTCGCGAAAGATGAGCGTATATGTATTCCCCAATACAATATAGCAAGGAAGGTGATGCAAGCCCAATTTGAACAAGTATATGTTGATGACGAACCAAGGAGCTGAGTTGCTTATGGCGCAAGTTGGTTTAGATTGAACCTACCAAAGCTTCTTGTGTAGGGGAGTCTTTTGTGTAGAAGGTAGCATATGCATTGCATTAATTGTGCAGAAGCCAATTGGAGGAGGATGGCGGCTTAAAAGTTCAGATTTCAAGATGGGAGATTTTAAATGATGAGGTAGGGGAGGTGGAACATGAGATGAAGTAGGTAAGTTCTTTTCTATGACATTAATGTGACATTAATTTACTCTTGGCATATAGGTTTGAAATGCATTATCTGATCTCGATTTCCACCAAATGTTCAGATGATACGCCTGGCATCATAGATTATACGTCTCAAACTCAATACATGCTCGATATTGACGCAAATACAATGGTGTAAGATGATGCACAGAATGGAGGATGGGCCCCTTATTTTTTTTTTTAAGGCACTTCTATTTTTTGCCATGTAAGGTGCGTGGCCGGTGCCTTTTTTGGCTCCTCAAATCGGGTTCACATGGACTAAAATCGCTTTGCGATTTTGGGAAAATCGCTTAAGCCGCATTTTTCAATTCTTGTAAAATCGCTTTTTTTCAAAGAAAGTGAAAATCGCCGCGATTTTTCACTCTCCGTCAGCCGGAAGGGGATCACCGCCGGTGGTTTTAAAAACTCTGCCCGTGGGTTTTAAAAAAGAAAATCGCTTTTGCATTTTCAAAAGTCACCAAGACGCGATATGTCAGTCACACGCCAAAAAAAATTTGAAAATTGCTTTGCTTTATTTTCGCGTCTACCAAAAGAAAAGAAAAAAAAAATGAAAATCGCTAGTTTATTTTTGAATTCAATATAAAACAAAGCCCTCATGGGTACCATATATGCGGGGGCAGGCGCCGTTTATCCGGCTTCAGAGTATCGCTTCAGAAGTTCCCCGAAGTTCTCCCCAAGATAGGTACCTTGTTTGATAGGGTTTGTTAGAATGAAGCACGCTTCTTGAAATGTAGAAATGTAGGTTAATGTATGCCGAATGTAGAATGTAGGTTAATGTATGCCGAATATGCCGTAAGCATAATGTATAGATAAAATGAGTTTAGAATTGATTACCGCGAACCATAAACATGAAGCGCCTATGACAAGAAGCTCCTTTATGAATGCAAGATTTTTCTTTGCCTAAGCAAAACACGCCAGACCTATTGTTTCTAAATTAATTTCCAAAGGTAATTGATTCTAATACTCATTTTATCGATTCTAATACTTCCAACGACTCATCGCAACCATAAATATAAGAATTGCAACCTGCTCCTACCTTCAAAAATTAACTTATGGGAAAGCTTGCAAAATCGCTTTGAGCCAAACCCAAACAAGTCGAAAAAATAAAGGGAAGTGCAAAGACGCCGAACAATGAAGGGAAAATCGCTTTTCCTTTTATTATATTTTTTTTTCGCAAAAGGTGAAAATCCTTGAAAATCGCTTAAAAGCGATTTTAATTTTTTTTTATTTTTGGCGGTAGCGCTACAGTCCCGCGACGACTCCGTGGCGGCCAGTCCGCGGCGTCTTGACGCGGCGTCCCGATTTCATGCAGCCATGCGGATCCATCCAATCCCGGACCCGTCGCGGTGATAGGTCTGCGGTTTTCCCAAGCATGCCCTTTCAAAGGAAAATCGCTATCGCCCAAAATCTTAAGCGATTTGCTTGGCGCCAGGGACCCCAATTTGGGGAGCCAAAAAGACCCCGGTGCAGGGCTGTTATGCAAGTGTGATAAAATAGGGGGTAGGCACCTGAAAAGTCAAGCATTATTTTGGTCCCCCACATGGGGCCATTAAGGTAGTATTAAAAAATTTGAGGGGATAGACATTATCCAGCTGGGCCCTGTAATGGCGTCAACCTTGGTCCCACGTCAGCACCCCTGGAAGGAGGGACGGCATCTTTAAAAAAGCGCCCAAATTAGCTGGACCAGGATCGCGCCCTCGACCGAGCAAGCTTTTAGCTATGGCGTACTGCCCTGCTTATGTTGCCGCTATCGACCAGGGAACTACCAGTACCCGTTTCATTGTTTACGATCGTCACGCTAAGGCCGTTGCTTCCCATCAGCTGGAATTCACGCAGATTTATCCTGAACCTGGGTATTCAGCTGTCACTTCTCTCGCCATTTTTCATTTCCATTTCTCATTTTCATTTCTTGATCAGCTTGTACGTTTGTCTTTCATTCCGATCTTGTTAAGTGGTAAGAGAAACTTTGAAATTCGTGTGCTTTTTTACTTGTTCAGCTGAGAAAGATGGCCTGTTAAGACTGTCGGTAGACTTCCTATTCTGTCTTTATTTTGTAACGAGCAGATCTTTGAGATTTATTATAATTACCAAGATTATAGCATTTGCAGGAATTTAGAGCAGTTTAGCGGTTGG
The DNA here is from genome assembly GCA_021234155.1 of Isoetes taiwanensis. Classification (NCBI taxonomy): domain Eukaryota; kingdom Viridiplantae; phylum Streptophyta; class Lycopodiopsida; order Isoetales; family Isoetaceae; genus Isoetes; species Isoetes taiwanensis. The sequence goes on from JAJEKV010000037.1 coordinate 2,834,694, forward strand.
CATGTTTTCTCGTAAGCTGCATCACATGTAATGCCATATGTAGAACCATATGCTTGTTTTATTTTATCAGTGCTGAATCAAGATGTAAGTCAACGCCTGTAATTAGTTTTATCCTAACAACCTTGGTTTAACATGTAAGTCCATGCCTCGATGTTAATGACTTCACTTATTTCATGCTACGTATTTTGTAAATCAATCACCTGCACTTTACAGATGGGTAGAACACGATCCCATGGAAATTTTGGAGACTATAAAAGATTGCATGGAAGCTACCTATATAAAAGCAGGAAAAAAAGGGCTTACAATTGAAGCAAACCTTAAAGCAATTGGCATTACCAATCAAAGAGAGACAAGCATAATTTGGAGCAAGAGTACTGGGAAGCCATTTTACAATGCAATTGTATGGATGGATACAAGAACTACTCCAATCTGCAGGTTTCTATCCATCATTGTCTTCACTTTCAATCTTGTCTTGCATTATCTGATGAACTATGCGATTGTAGGCGCCTAGAGAAAATCTTGTCTGGGGGTCGTACGCACTTTGTGGGAGTTACAGGGCTTCCCATCAGTACTTATTTCAGTGCATTAAAATTAATATGGTTATTGGAATCAGTCCCTGAAGTGAAAGAAGCAGTGGAAAAGGGGGATGCCCTTTTTGGCACTGTTGATACATGGATTATTTGGAACATGACAGGAGGGGTATCTGGTGGGTTGCATGTTACAGATTGCTCAAATGCTTCTAGGACAATGCTAATGAACCTGAAGAGTTTGCAATGGGATAAAGAAACCCTAGAAACATTGGGCATACCAGAGAATGTTCTTCCACGTATCATCAGCAATGCAGAAGTAATTGGTAGTGTTGCAGATGGATGGCCTTCAGCAGGTATTTCTTTGGCTGGCTGTCTTGGGGATCAACATTCAGCAATGCTTGGCCAGCGATGCAAGGTAATGGAAGCTAAGAGTACATATGGAACTGGATGCTTCATTTTACTAAATACAGGAGAGGAAGTTGTGTTCTCTAAGCATGGATTGCTTACAACAGTGGCCTTCAAGCTAGGCTCAGATGCACCTACATACTATGCTCTAGAAGGGTCAATTGCCATAGCTGGAGCTGCAGTGCAATGGTTAAGAGATAATTTAGGAATTATTAAATGTGCAGCTGACATTGAAGATTTGGCCAAAAGTGTTGATAGTGCAGGAGGTGTATATTTTGTTCCTGCATTTAGTGGGTTATTTGCACCAAGGTGGCGAGATGATGCACGTGGAGTATGTGTTGGAATAACCCGTTTCACAAACAAGGCACACCTTGCCCGTGCTGTGCTTGAAAGCATGTGCTTTCAGGCAAAGGAAGTTCTTTTAGCTATGTTCTCAGATGCAGATTTTAACGACCATAACAGTTTTTCTTTGAGAGTAGATGGAGGAGCTACTGTCAACAATTTGCTGATGCAAATTCAGGTAATTGCACAAGATATTGCGATGGCAATGAATTTTATCTCTCTTAATCTGAATGTTATATCTGTGATATGCAGGCAGATTTATTGGGCAGTGCTGTGGTAAGGCCTTCTGACATTGAAACAACAGCCCTTGGTGCAGCTTATGCTGCAGGACTAGCTGTTGGTCTATGGGATTATTCAGATCTGCTTCTGGACTCAGCTAAGGACACAGGTGTAACTAAAATGGAGCCTGGTGCAACCGTATTCCTTCCCAAGATACCAAAGGAAGAAAGGGAAAAGAGATATGTTTGCTGGTGCAAGGCAGTTGAAAGATCTTTTGATCTTTCAAACTTAGAATGACTTGTGAATCAATTTACCCACCTAGTGTACCTACTCAATCAGCTTTGCTTCTACTCTAACCGGCTGTAAGCTAATCCGTTACCATTCATATCAGCCATACTCACACACTTTCTCCCATGTAGATTGCCCAGAACTGATAGTATAATGCCTCAGACTTAGGGGATTCACACTCTTGTTGCTAATGAAACTGCATGGTAGCTGTTGCAAGACACCCATGTACAATATATACATAGGAAGGAATAGAGGAATTTGCCAAAAATTATAAATGCTGATTGTACCAGAATATTTGTTTAAAGCCATCTGTTAGGGAGGAGGAGAAATGGAGGAAACGCTTATGCTTTGTTCTTATCGCATAACTTATGCTTGAATTCACAAATGATATGCATCTAATTGAATCAGATGACTGGCATTTTTTTAATAGTTATGGCCGTCCAATTTAAAATGTGCATATCGTCCAGCTTAGCAGAGCAACAGAACTGCCCTGTTATAATCCCTAATAGACGAGGTAACGGCCTTCGAAGAACAAAACCCATGCACCATCTCACAAAACCTTACTGACAAAACCTCCTCATCACACAACCTGGATACAAAAGCTTACGTATAAATGCTCAATTAGGTTGCAACCTAACGGAGCATTCATGTTAGGTGGAAGCAACTTATTAGCTTCAATTCAGGAAGGAACATCAGGTGAACTTTTAAGAATGTAAGGCAAAAATGTCATCTGAAGAATCGTGCTTAAATTTGCAGAATTTGAAAACACAAGAAATTGCGATGAATCGCTACAGTTCAGGGAAAGAATTTTGTTCACCTGGCCTTGACTGAGAGAACCCATCGGGCAGAACCGATTCGGGGAAAGTTCAAAAAAAGAATTTTGTCCACCTGACCTGGCCCGTGGGAATGGTTTCCAGTGGAAACCGGCTAGTCCGAGGCTTCTTGCACGTGCACCACGGTAGAGAGAAATATTAAGGGTGGCCACATGTGGCTTTCCCGGCTTCAAGGAAAGACTTTTCACCCAAAAATGGAGGTGGCCTCCGGTTGGTGTCCGAGGCCAGTCCAGTTTTGAATGTTCCAATCCTGCAGGGGAACACCCAAAATTTTTAGTGTGATCAATCTGTTTTCTCTCTTCGGCAGCTGTTCTTGCCACTCTTTCCCTCTCTCGTTCCCCCTCTTGTATCAAATTCATATACGGAGGGGAGGGCCCTGAAGATTGCATGTGGCCACCCCTATTGTCAATCGCATTTTTTTCCGCACTTCCGCTTTGCCACCTAGCGCCATAACCCCCACGGGTGCACCCGAGAGAAAAACATAGGAACATGTGTCGGTTTTTTTTTGGCCAAAACCGTATATATAAATAACTATGGATTATTTTTGCTTGAATTTCCTATCTACACATAGGGGAGGGTGATTGTCCATGGCGGCAGACCCACTCGCGGATGTGGCAAGCCCGTTCCCACATGTGGCAAATATGTGCTGAGGGTTTTCCTATTTTCGGTTAAACTGTCTGAGGCTGCGGCGATCTGCCTCCGTTTGCACTTGGATGCACCTGCATGTTCCATCTGGCCATCCACTGAGCTCTCTTTTCCCGCCAGCAGGCTTTTAGGGGGCTTTTAGGCATTGAGGCCCCATTGCCACAGTATAAGCAAGGTTAAGGAGACGAGCATTGTCCATGCTGACCACCTTCTGAAAGTAGACGATATGTCTGTCAAGGGCCCCCTTTGAAGAGGTAAGTAACCTGTTTCTTGCAACAGTATCTGGTATGGGACTGTGGACTTCACCCCCAGGGCCCGTGCCAAGAAAGTTTTCTGCACCTGCTCCAAGTCATTCCAAGTGGCGAGGGAAATCACCGGGCCCCAGACCTCGATCCCAGACAAAAGCACAGGTTCCACTAGCACCTTGAATAGGTGCGATTGGTGGGTCCAATCATATAGCTCTACCTTGTGACTATTGTTCTCCATTGCATAGAGTGCCTTCCAACCTGCGACGGCTCGCAGCCGGATGGAATTGTCCCAGTTCATGGCCGACGGGAATTCCACCTCACATATTTGTAAGCGGGCACCACTTCGACATGTTGGCCACGGTAAGTGAGGATTGGAGGCCGTGGCTGGCGTGCAGATGATATTAGAACCACCTTGGTTTTGGCTAAGTTGACACGCATGTAGTCTCCTAGCAAAATGTGTCCAGGGCTGGCTAAGAGGTCCACATCGTCAGCATAGATCAGCTGCCTGGCAATCTGGTGTAGGAGGTGAGCCCCAGTGCCTCTATTATCAGCGAGCCATCTCTCCAGCTGATCAATATACATGCCAAATAGTGTGGGAGAGAGGGGGCATCCCTGGCGAACCCCGATACTGCTCTCGAATGGTTGGCCTGCTGTTTGCAGCCGGCCGGTGCATGTCTCATATAACCTGTACACCGCGTTCTGCAGTTCGGCAGGGACGTCTAGCTGCTGCAATCTTGCCCACAGCTTTTCCCGAGGCACAGTGCCAAAAGCCTTGGTGAAGTCTACGAAGCAGTAATACAGATCTTGCCGACGGTTCCTACTGTCCTCAATCAAAGTCCGCAGCGTGAAGATATGATCTATGGTTGAGTGCCTCGGCCTGAATCCTGCCTGTGTGAGTGCCTGGACTCCTGCTGCCTCTGTCCATCCTGTCAACTGCCGCCCGAGGATCCCGGCGAGAAGCTTTCCAAACACTGAGCTGATCATGATGGGGTAAAAGCATGTTAGGGTGTCCCTTAAAAAGTATTATTTAGTGACCAAAAAGGTACCTAAAAAGGTAGCCAGGACTGGGTACTAGGTACCTGCACAATATCTCAATATAAGGTATGTTTTAGAACTTTTTATATACATATTGGTCTCCAATAGCATTATCTTTACTTTAACTTTGAATATTACCATGTCCTTGACTTTTATTTTGGATTTTTGTATTAGTTTTAATGAAAAGAAAAATGAGAAAGTACCCAGTTCTGAAGTACCTAGTGTATGTACTTTTGCAGGTTCCAAAAGTGGTACACCCTAACATGCTTTTACCCGATGGTCCGGTAATTGGTCGGGCAATGCGGGTCTCGTGCCTTATAGATTGGGACAACCCTGCTAGTGGTCCATTGCGGGGGAAAATCTTCCCGCAATGCCTTGTTGAACATGTCTGTCAGTACCGGCGCCATGGATGGTCTTGCCCACTTGAGTAAATCTGCCTGCATGTCATCAAGGTCTGGTGCTTTTCCATTGGCTAGACGTTGTAGCCCATGTGCTACCTCTGCCTCCGTGATTTCCGGTACGGAGCCCTGCTCTGGGGGGAGGGGAGGGGGGGAAAGAGGAGGGGACGAGGTAATGCCGCCCGTGCACCCTCAGGGTTGTAGAGCTGCTGCAGGTATTGCCCCCACTGGTCTGGAGTGCTGTTTCCTGTGGGCGGCACTGGCCTCCTGAGCAGTCTCCGCCAGAATGTCCTTGGATGACGTTCCAGAAGGAAAAACATTTCATGTTAATGGGCTACAATGTACCTGCCTTTCTAGCCTTAAGGAAAGTGTGGTATTGCTTCACTGCATCTGAGTGTAGAGCAGGGTCTGTGACTTGGGGGAGAGCATTTGCGTTCTTTGCACTCGGCACCGAACCACTGGTTACGCGGAAAGGCCGTAGCTCTCGAGGTTTGCCTGGAGCAACTTCTCCCAAAACACCTCTCTGCAGCAGCCCCGAGGACGTCAATGAGCCTCCATGCCTGCTGCTTCAGCGTTGAGCATTGTGAGATGCTTGCCGGATTCTCCGTAAGCATTTGGGAGTAAGTAGGAGTGCGCTCATAGTCCAGTCTAAGCTAGAGCATACGAGGAGGTGTTGGAGAACCGTCTGGAGCAACTTGCCAAGCCAGCTGCAAGTAAAGCGGCAGGTGGTCTGAGTCCATCTCCTCATCCCTACCAGCTGTGACCACTCAAAAATGTTTGACTAGATGCATGTCCTGCTCGGCCACCAAAACATAGTCTAACACGCTGGATCCACCTCCCTGGTTCTCCTGCCTGCAAGTGTGCTGGCTGGAGGACGACCACTGTGCTAGTCCATTGCAAATCACAAGCTCAAAGATACTGCAAAGCAGTAACAACTGCCTCCCATAGCATGAGACTTGAATGTCAGCTGATACCCGTGGTCAAGCTCCTGCTGAAGGGCTCAGCTACAACACATCATCTGTGAGAGGGTCAAATCTCATCGGCTGTTTCGTGCCAGTGCGGGCATTGAAGTCTCCAACGAGCATGACCCTACCCTGCTGCTTGTGCTGCTACACGTCATCGTATAGATCGATATAGCGCTCAGACTCTGTTTTTTATATGTTTTTTGGCTATGGAGGGTTTGTTATCGAGGTGCTTAGGTTGGGTAGTTTGCTTAGTTTTGGGGTTTCTTTTCTCTGTTTTCGTCGGAGCACTCGAGAAGCAAAATAACGCCCCCTCTGTGGCAAAGACCCTATTTCGGAGCTAAATTCAAGCAGGCGCAGAAGTGCCAGAGTTTTTGGAGGGGATATATTTCGAGAACTCTACTTGTGGGAGTGATTCAGAAGCAAATATGCAAGAAATCTATTTATTTCTTTTGTTGTGGGTTCATAATAGCATTCTTAGGTCAGATCCTATGATAGCATTTTCTTTTTCGGAGTTCTTGCCCTTCTATTTTTGCATGCATATCTATCAAGGTTTTGATTCGTTATTTTTTGTTCCCTTTTGGATGAAACCAGATAGGATTTCTGATGGCTTAAGTAGTGCTTCATTTGCCAGACTTGAAGAAACTGCTCCAGCAGAGGTGCACTCCCTTATTCCTAAGCTTGTTTCTGGCCCACATCGTGAAGAAGGAAATGCGGCTGCAGATGTTCTGAAAAGATTGTAGCATAACCATGAAATTTTCGAGAACCCAATCCCAGATTTAAGTGCTTCAAGGAACCCAAATTCTGCAAGTTACAAATTTTGTTGCTGCATTCTTCGTACCTTTGCAGTTCATTATTTTATGTGCTGCAGAAGAGGAGTTCTCTGTGCAGGAGCTGACGTTTTTGTGCTCTTCTAAACTCTGTTCCAAACTCTCTGTTGTTAAAGTATTTACTGTAATGCATTGACTTGTGTTTACTGGCCCAGAGGAGACAAAGTTTTGCATCTGGCGAGATATTTTGCACATTGTCAATACGAATGGGAAATTTGTACAATGATTACTAGAGCTGAGTGGAAGTTTACGCACTAGTTTTTTAGTATGGAGTGCTGAGGTGTCTTTGTCCCTTCGGGGCACTCTTTTTCCTCACTACTCGTCTTGTATCATTGCCATTCTTTTAATATAAGTGTCTCAGTTCTTCAAAAAAAAAATAAAAATAAATGTCTTGAGCAGATTTAAGATAAATGTCCTCTAAAGGTCCTAAGCAGCTCCAAGTGGCAGGGATACTTTTATGAACAATTGCATAAACAAAGCTTGACATTATTGAAAGCTTGAAAACATTGTGTTATGAAGCATGAAAAAAAGCTTCCATTATTAATTACGCTACATTATATATATTTTTAATAGTAATATAATTTAGGCAGGGAGGGAATTGATGCTATAGGAGGTTAAGCTATGCAAATGTACCTCTTACAACCTTGAAAATTTGTCACACAAAAATGATGATTAGAAAATTGATGAACAAAGATTCAAAATTCAAAGCTTATGTTATATGTTCATATGATGACGTTTGTGCCCCTTAGCAAACACCATGTCCTTAGAAGACGTGCCTTTAGAAATCATATATTAATTACAATGTTCAAGGCTAGCGCGTGATCACTTGTGACCATCCCACATATAACCCTTAAAAGTCTTCAAGGTTAATACCTATGTATGACACACATGACCACAAGTCTCAAACGACCACAAGTCTTAGGCGGCCTTAGTTGTGACGTTCCAGCACAGTATACGGTCCCAGGACGTATACTGTACTGCCTCGTCACGCGTACACGCCATCCCGATTGACGTGTACGCCGACGTATAGCCAAGCAAGTAGCACCCTAGGGGGCAACTTGCAAGGTGTGTACATTTATTCATGTGCACATTTATCCATGTATACAGATTTATCCATGTGTACACTTTATGCCACTTAGTTAATAAAGGCAAGTGGGCCACACCATTTATCCCACATGCTCAAAGGGATAATGGGAAACCCTAGCCCTAACCCTTAGTCTATATAAGTATAGGAAACCCTAACTTTCCATTTTCGTCCACAGCCTTCTAGGGCTCTGTTTTGCTTGTTCCAAGGGCCAATCTCGCCTCCCAAAGTCTGTCTGAGCAGTCTAGCTCATCAGCTTCCCTTTCTAGTTTCATCTTCTAGCAGTTCTGCAGTATGGTCGAGTTTTTTGATAACTTATATCTAAAAATTTACATCCTGTAAGCATTTGTATAAGATGTTGCAAAGACAAAAGGAAATTGCTTACTTCAAAATGAAGCTACTGAAGTCTATTTGACATCTAATTAATTGCGCAGCTATTTCTAGAACTCTCTTTCCCCATTCACCCCAGAATATCTGATTCATGGATGCTCCACTGACATTTCGAAATGTGTAGGTCTGCGGTGTAATCTTCAACACCACCTCTTTGAATATGAAGGCAAATACACGTATGGGGATGAAAGCCTTCACCCCACCTCAAACACCACCTCTCTCAGTCATTGTCTTTCCTACTTCCCTTGTGAGTAGACAACGATAAGCAGGAACTATGTCCATGCCATCAATACCTCTGGATATAGTAAGTAATGTTGGTGCATCCACAAGGCTAATTTTCCTGTGCTACCACTTGGTATTGTATAATGATATTTGTGAAACCAGACACCTGTGTCCCTTAAAGAAGACAAAGCAACATTAACATATAACAAATTGCCAACAACATGAAGATGGATCTTCAATACACTTGTTATGCTTTGAGCTGGAACTTTGTTCTTAAATTCAGAGGAACAAATACAGTTGGTATCTAACTTTGGAAAACTCGAACTGTTTGCAATAGCTTGAGTCATCATATCTTGTGGGCCATAAGCGTGTTCAATTACAAGCTCATCCACACATTTGCCACCTTCTCTAAGCAGAAAGCCGACAACACTTGCCTTCCAATGTGCGGCCAAATCATTAAGCTTTCTTTTTTTCACAGCGAATTTGCCACGTTGGCTTGGTCTGATTGTCACCCAAGATCTAATAGATACATGCATATCAATCCATTTACCACTAATCATCTGTTGTATTTCTCAAAATAATTTGACTAACTTCTGGCCATTTTCCAGCCATAGCTTATTAGCATGTACACAATCTATTCCTCACAATTCAAAAGTCTTTAAAAACTGCATGAGTAACAATTGTACCAAGATATCCTATGGAACTCGTGATGATCAAATAGACGTATATCATGGTAGGATATCCATAGCAGGGACGAAAAGGTCTTGAAGAAGTCCCGTGCATGGCTGACGTGGTTAAATGATGTCATACAAAGCTCCTACCAAATGCAAATTTCATATAATTGAGATAGCAAAGATTATAACAAAAATTTTGTAAGTACAGAGCTTATGCTATAAGTAATCTATCAACAACTTCTTGATTCTCTGTTTGCTATAAAATTTCAATTTAAGATATATCAAAATCCATATGCATTGCTCAGCAAAAAGGGTATTCTTTTCTTACAGTTTTAGACTGCTGCCGTGTTTGGAAAGCTGAGAGCATATTAATGATCTGAATCATCTTTGGAAGCCACAAATTCTATCCAAAAAATTCTATGGTGCTTTAAAGTATAGAAGAAAATTTACCTTGACTAATAATTACTTTTTAGCTTTACGCAGAACTCCCAAACAATCTAACAACGATAAATAGAGAATTGCCTTGCAAATCTATTTCTCATATTTGAATCAATCCATTGCACGATTCACGAAACATTCTGCAACGAGCCCTTGCTAACTGAAAGCTCAATTCAAATTTGAGGATGGATTGATGTGCAAAGAGTCTCTCTTAGCATATAAATTTGTAAATGAACATGAAATAAATTAGAGGACATCCTCAATGATTTGAAGAATCATTGCACATATAAGCACTTTACAAAAAAAGAGTTCAATACCTAGGACCGAGCATCGTCACTTTAACCCTAGAACATCATCTCTATCTCTTTCCTCCATAAGACATCCTGAGTTCGGGAGGGAAGAATCAACTGAAATCTAGGGCCTAAACTTTGGGCCCGAAATTGTGGGAGACATTAATGTTACATAATAAATACAAAATTCATTCAATTAAATAAGTGGTTGAGGTGCCACATAGTATTGGAATTCAATCAACTACAACTTAAATTTCATTGGCTAGTCTCAAGTGCTGATGTGGAATTTTTGGATTCCTTATTAGGATAAAATCAAATTTCAAAAAAACTCTAATCTGTGCAAATCAACCAGCTCCTCGACTCAAAAGACATCCTTCCTAGTCCTTAAAAAGCTCCTTTCACTATACTTTCATATTTCCTTTTCTTTTATGGATGATATGAGCAACCATTGGAGTTCCATTTGCTGACATAGCCATGCTTGAAATCTGGACATTGTGTTCATAGAAAGGTTGGACAAATAAAGAGACAATCTGCTTCTTTTCCTTGGGGAAGAAGCAATGCCCCGAACGTTCCATGAAACAATATTCATAATACTGAATTGGGATATTCCACTTCCATACTCACTACCTATGTGTCTAGCACATCAGCTCCAAAATATTATTCTCCTGGAAGATCTGCCCAATTGCAATTCTTCGTGGAGGAGAGACTCCTCTCTGCTCCATCCTCCCCATATATTGTGCAGCTCCACCATGATTCTCTATTGGTGAGGGAGAGCCTCCACTCCACTATACCATCCCATATGCCTCTTATGTGGAAGTGACAGCCTGATTTGCACAGTGAGCATATTTATTTCTTGCAGTTTTTTTCAAACTGACTCACTTGCAATCCAGTTGTAGCAACATCATCGAAAAGAGTGTCATGGGTCTCTCTAGTAGTGGAAGGAGCACTAGAAGCCACATTTGTTGTATTTGCGCAAGACATGGACTAAGAAGGAAGAGAGGCGGGCGGTGTAGAAGTATTGGGAATAGAAGCGGTCGGTGTAGTATTGAGCTATATATTTTAAATGAGGTGCACCCTAGACTACCACAATTGTCGGATTCGGCATTCTTACGATCCAGATCGTATATTGGGGCCTCTGGGCACCTCTCGTTTCGCTTATAGTCATTTCTGATTGGAGGCGCCTATGATTTTGAAATATGAAATACGATTTCACTTAAGGTTTTGAGGGAATATCGAACCTCTATACGGCTTTGCCTAAGATTTTAGAATATGAAATATGGAGGCTCGAACCTCTACCATAATAACTTAATGACCTAATAAGACTACGTTAACCAATGTACCCAATGAGCTAATGTGATTATTTTTTATCTTGAATCTATGCTATTTTTATAACAACCATTCAATTGTTTTAGGAATATATGGTCTATAGTTTCAGGAATTGTTATTTTTCACATCCATATCAAATCCCTTAGGAACCCCCTGTTATTTTGCTACATATGGGCATGTGGGGGATAGTGGCATGACGATCCCTCTTAGCTTGAAATTTTGCAAACATTGATAGCTGAGGAAATAAGAGAGCAAGCCGAGGACCATTTAACAATTTCAAGTCAAACTTAAGAAACATAGGGCCACTTTTAATCACAACAGACTCTGACAAAACATAACCACGGGGAAGTGGCACACAGATCTTTGCCCCATCAACAATGGAGTGGGCCAAGTGAGTGCCCAAACCATTAGCAATGTTAATGAGAAACTCAGGGACCAACAAGTCGGGAGGAAGATTAGAAATTGTACCAGCAAGGCATTTTCAAAGCATTGAGCACGTTTAGATTTCACAAATCATCCACTTCCTTCTTCAACTTCTCTGCCTGATTTCACTTTTGCCTCAAACTGTTGTTTATATTTATAAATACGGTAGAGCATGATGTCCAAATAGGGGCCCTTGCTTTCCTAAGTGCTACTTTGAGAGGGATCGCCAAATTTATGCAAATGTATGACACCATTTCTGTTTCTTAGATTTATCTGTATGTAAAGATGGTGATATTTCATCTCATTTCAGACGTGCTTTTGATCAAATTTAGCTTTCTCTCTTCTGGCACTTTCTCTGCCCTGTTCCAACAAGGTCGATAATGGGCATGTTCGCTTTCTGTGTTTGGTATGATGCCACGTGGCAAGAAATAACCTTTTCCCTTAACGTTACGTGGGAAAATGGATGCTTCAAACCCTTATACTGGGTGTAGTGGCAGGCTCGCCAGGCCCTTGCCCTGCATAAGGGCTGCAAGTGCACATTATCCCTAACATAGCCCATGCATTAGGGTTTTTTTGAGATTAAAAAAGGGCCTTCAAAACATGCCAACTAAGCCAAATGAAGATAAATGAACTACCAATCAGAAATTAGAGCACATTATAATTTTTCCTTGGATCACATTTTCTAGCATAACTCTTGATAGAAAAGTCAAATGAGCTTTTTTAGTGCAATAGATAGATCTCGTTGAGATCTTTCCAATCTTAGGTGCTTTTCATATATTTTAACCACTTATGATTGTCAAAACTCTAAAAAATATGGTTTTTACCATTTTTTACTATCATACGGGGCTAAAAGATATGCAAACCACCAAGGTTGCAAAGATCTCAATGAGATCTATCTATTGCACCAAACAAAAGCTCATTCGGACTTTTCTATCAACACTTATGCTAGAAAAATGTGATCCATAGAGTTAGTTATAACCGAGTTTTACACGATTTGGGTAGTTCATATAGCTTAGTCAGCAATTCTTAGAAGGCCCTTTTATGATCTCAAAAAATCCCTAATGAATAGTTTTTTGGAGCTCTTCTCTCAAGTTTATGCCTAAAGCAAGCCCTGAATCTCATCTCTATGGACGATGCAATGTGGACGATGCATGGAAATTCTATGAAGAGATGCTTCTTAAAAAGGGCCGTATATAGAGAGTCCTGGTGGTATTTCGGCCTTTTTTTTTGTGGTATTTCCGACCAATTCAAAACCAATTTACGGCAAAAAAATGGTGTTTCTAGCGAACGAAGTGGTGTTTCGCCAAAAATATGGTATTTACGGTCAAAACCAAGCGCGTTAGGTCGGGTCGAAATCTTTGGTCAGATCCTTCTTGCAGCTCCCTGGACGGCTTGAAATGCTTCAAAACCCTTCCAATCGCTTTGTCTTCCTCTTTAACTAGTTTAATAAAGAGAGGAAGCGATTTGAACTCAGATAGGGCCGAATCGAGCAAAAAATGACCCAAAACAGTTGGTTCTGGGCTTGAAACTGCGAAGTAGTGGCTGATAACGGGTGGTCAGAAACACCACAAAAAAAGTCCGGAAATACCACATTCCGGACTCTAAATACGGCGGTCCCTTAAAAAAAAATCTTGTCAACTACTTTAGTAATTTTTGAAAGCGTACGACTATTGGAAGCCATTATAAAGAGCAAAAATCTTGATCACAATGTGGTCATATTAGCACGTTGATCAAAGCAAATTCCTTTTTAAGACTACTAGTAGACATTTGTTTTTTAATAGATATAGAAGTCAGTCCATTCGATGCTAAGTCTGGTACAAATTTGTCTCCCATGTTAGTAGTGCTTGCCTGGGCTCCCTCAATTGTCTAGATCCTACTGTTGTCATATTTGAGTTGCACAAAATGTGCCCTCAAGCCACGCTCCTCAATCTGGTAATAACATGCAAATAGAACAATAGCATAACATATGCTCCATTTTTGAAAAGATGAACCATATTGGGCTTCTTCGATTATTTTTCGTTTCCTCCCTTGTGGCTGAATTGAAGATCCGGAACATGGATTATTCCTTCTAACATCAACATCACACATTCTTGGCCTTATACTAGGCTGGCTGCGTTGGTGCAACCATTTATACTCTTGAGGCACTTGTTTTAGCTTGACCCCATATATAATTACTTCCTAAGCGCTTATCCATCAAAGTCTCCAGATTAGATGGTCCAAGCTCATGTGCCCAATCTACCAAATATACCATTTGCTCTGTATCTATTACATGCCTGCCACTCAGCAATTGCAGCAACACTACACCAAAGCTGTATACATCTACTTTCTCCGATACTTGACGTTTTGTAGCATATTCTGTTTCCAATTAACATATTACAATAGGCATTTATGCTGAAGATAATATAAAAATCTAAGTATGAAGGTTGAATACATACCTGGTGCCAGATATCCCGCTGTACCTTGGAGTTTGGAAGCTGTGACATGAGTTTTATTATCATCAAATAACCTTGCAAGACCAAAGTCAGTCAAACAAGGACTGAAATCTTCGTCCAAAAGAATGTTGTGAGGTTTGATATCACAATGAATAATATGAAGCTTGGACTCATCATGGAAGCCCAGATGCAGTACCAATTGCTATCCTGTATCTTAATTCCCAGCTCAATACATAGTTTTCAACCGTAGAAAAGAGCAGTTTCTCAAGGCTTCCATTGGGCATGTAGTCAGATACCAGCAAGAATCTTTGGGACGTCCGTATTTAGAGTCCGGGATGTGGTATTTCCAGACTTTCTTAGTGGTATTTCTGGACATCCGTTATCAGCCAGGTGGTATTTCCGGCCAAAAAAGATGGTATTTCCGGCCAAAAGGGTGGTATTTCTGGCCAAAAAGTGGTATTTCTGGCCAAAAACCAAGCGCGAAACTGTGCGGCGGAGCTGATATCTTTGGTCGGATCGTTCTTGCAGCTCCGTGGACGGCTTGAACTGCTTCAAAAGCCCTTCTAATCACTTTGTCTATCTCTTTAACGTTAGTTTGATGAAGAGAGGAAGCGATTTGAGCCCAGATTTGAGCCCAGATAGAGCCGGATTGATCCAAAAATGCCCCAAAACAGTTGATTCTGGGCTTGAAACTGGGCTTGAAACTGTGAAGTTACAGTGGCTGATAACGGGTGGCCAGAAATACCACAAAAAAAGTCCAGAAATACCACATCCCAGACTCTAAATACGGCGGTCCGAATCTTTGCACTGATTTGTAAGAGTAAATACAATACCCAAGAATATCAACAAGATTTTGATGGCGTACCATGCTTATAAGCTGAATTTCCTTTTTAAACTCTTCTTCCTGTTTCTCCGTTCTGTCTCCATGTAGACGCTTGATAGCAACTATACAGCTATTTGGCAGCACACCCTTGTAGACTGATCCAAAGCCACCTTCTCCTATTTTAAACAATTCGTTGAAATTGTTTGTGGCCTTGCAAAGAGTAACATATTGATACTCCATTAGTCCAATCTTTTGTTGATGTTCATTTTCCAGTAAAGCATGGCTCTTCTTCCTTCTTAAGCAGAAGATGAGTAACAACAACCCTGTTGCTACAAGGATCAGAAATAACACAATAGTACAACCAATAATTATAGCTTTTCTACTGGACTTGGAAGCATTAGTGCTTGAAGTGCTTGGGATGTTTGAATAAGGCTTTGTTAAGATCACAGATATGGCTGATATCATAGGTCCTCCGCGGCTAACTGCACCAGATCCACTGGTCTTGCCATCATAAATTAGTTGAACAGAAAGGATGCCACTTGTAACTTCAGTTTCATTGTAGATGATGCATCGCTTTTTTTTCCTACCAGATCATACACATCCAAATCCTTTCTTACCAGGCTTCCTTGGATATAGACATCAAACACTCTATATCCAGTTTGATCACCTTCTATTTCTGCAAAGTAAAGCGTGACATTGTATTTTCCTGGCTGTAACTGACTTCCATGATAGGCTAAATAATCTTCTGCTGAACGCATGGATCTGTATATTTGTGCAAGATCTGTAAGGTCAGGTTTACTAACAATTTTGGAATTGTATGATGATATCTCTACAGCCCATGTTCTTGAACTATCATAATGGAAGCCAAATCCATGTTCCAAATCAGGTTGGAACTGTAAGTTCTCGAACGTTATATTATCACCTCCTGCGTTGATTGCAAAACTTTGAAGGCTACCTGGTACAGAGGGAGAACAGTGATCCAATGATGTAGGGCTTGAAATATGGCAGCTAAATGTCTTGAGGCTAGCATCCGTAAAATAATTGAATGCATAGTTTATCTCTGTGTTGCCCAAGTATGCCCTAAACTTGGTTACAGAACCGTTGAGCAAATTATGAGAGAGATCTAGCTTCTGAAGGCTAGACATGGAAGAGAAGCTTCCATCTGGGACTTCTCCTGTAAGATTATTGTGGTCTAGAAGTAGGCTTTGCAAAGAGCTTCCACCAAAGTTCTGCAGAATGCTTCCTGATATCTGGTTGAATCCTAAGTCTAAATACTGAAGATAATAGGATATGGAGGATGGAGAGTCAGTGAAACTGTTTTTTCTGAAATATGCTTCAGTTAAACTAGTTAAACCCTGCAGAGTTTTGAAAATGGTTCCCGAGAACTGATTGTAAGACAGATCTAAATATCGAAGATATTTCAAGCCTTGGAGAAAAGAAGTCTCACCAGAAAATGAATTTTCTTGAAGGCGAAGATAGATCAAACTGCCGCAATCACCAAGCTGAGATGGAATGGTACCATTTAAGTGATTATGGTAGGCATAAAAATATTGGAGATTGGTAAGCTTTCCTATAGAAGACGGAATGGGCCCTGTCAACTGATTGTTGTCCACATAGAATTCTATCAATTTGGTAAGACTGCCCAATCCCTCTGGAAGGGAACCGTTAAAACTACTGGAACCAAGGTTCAGATATGTGAGCAGAGTAAGGTTAAATAAATCTCGAGGAATTGCGCCTACAAGGTTACGTTGGGCGGCAAGGTCCAGACTTGTGAGATTTGAAAGGGAGCCAAGGGCTTCAGGGACAATTCCTGATATTTTCTTGTTGCGAAAATTGAGCTTAATGACGGTAGTGTTTGTGGAGTCACATGTAATAGCTGCAGAGTTACAAGGATCAGAGTAAAAGGCAGAATCAGTGTAGTTAAGGGCCTTTCCAATTTGCTGAAGAGCGGTCATTTCGAGATTGCTGATTTTGGCAAGGGAATGGGAGGCAAAGAGCAGAAGCAAAGAGAAACAGAGCCTGCGCATACGGAGGGCGTTCGCCATAGCCACTCCAGTTATTGCAAGAAAAGATATAGGAGGAGCCAAACATGCAAACATTCCGACAAAAGTTTTACTTTTCAAAAGTAAGGTCTCAAATTCAACACGCCTCCTTTCTCCACTAAAGTAAGTAAATCGAAAACACTTCAGGTCAAAGTGGAATGTGCCAAGGAAATTGTTCAAAAGCAGTTGAGATCTATGATTGAAGCTGGTTTGTTCCGTAAGTCATATAAGTAAAGATCAGAAGCAAAGAGACACAGAATCGGCCCATACGGAGGACGTTCGCCATAGCCACTCAAGGTCAAGCAAAAGAGACGTAACAAGACTTTGAATGGAAAAGCCAAAAGACATATGAGACCATTTAATGGTCGTGCATGGCAATTACTTCCTCCGTGCATGACCATCTAAGAGGCACCTCACATGTAAATGTTTACGCATTCACATGAACTAAATCTGAGACGACCGGTTTGACGTCTGAGCCGGTCGTCCCCGAACTGCTGGAGCAGTTCAGACCTGAGCGTCTTGAACGGCTTGACGTCCGGCAAGTTTTGCCGCTGACATGTGAGGCGTCCCTAAGTCGAAAGGAATGACACTTCAGGGCAAAATGGAATGTGCCAGGTGAGAACAGTGATCCAATGATTTGGAAAGGAAGAAATGAATTTGTCTTCAATTATGAAATTATTCACCCGGAGGGAGTGATACGACAGATCAAATATGACGTTGACTGGATTATTGAAGGATTATCAAACTAATGTCCTTTGTATTTGCAGGAATTATGTTCGTGCTGATGAGGAGAATCAAGTGGAAGAAAATTAATCTGGAGGCAAACAGGGAGTGGACCAGGCTATTTGGCTCACCCAATACACTCGGGCATGAAGAACCCTGTATGTGCAATTGCTGCTGCGACCAAAACTATGATATCAGGCGGGCTTTAATCTGCAAGGCCAAGGATGTAAAGGGGAGATACAATCTGGCGATGGCAGGGTCTTGTATGTGCATGTTCTGTACCCTTAGCACAGAGGTCAGGGGAAGAGGAAGGAAAACTACTAATCTTAACCTCAGATCGAGTTTCTAAGTGAAGAATTCTTATCTGCTGCAACAAAATTATCATACCCAGTACTATTTTAAGGATTATATCTATCTATTTCGGAAATAATTTTTGACTTTTAATAGATAGGAGGGATCCTTGCCCTCCTTTCTATTTATGGGTTAAACTTCCCTGTAAAAAGTTTTCTTTTTGTACTCTCCTTATTTATACTTTAATATATACCGACTTCAATCAAAAAAAAAAAAGAGAACAGTGATCCAATGATGTAGGGCTTGAAATATCGCAGCTAAATGTCTTGAGGCCAGTAAAATAATTGAATGCATAGTTTATCTCTGTGTTGCCCAAGTATCAGGGTTCGATTTTTTTTTTTTTTTTCGGGAGGGGGCACGTCCTTGAAAAATCCGGCATTTCGAAAAAAAAATTGATAACAAGAAAAAAATTTCGGCAAATTTTCAGGCCATTTCCGTAAAAGTTTCTCGAGATTTCTCGAGATTTTCGGCACAATGTAGCATCAGCTAAATGCTAAAGACTTTTGCCTTACTCATTATCTGTACATCCTTCAACCTCTGGATTACAAGCAACAGGTAATATGGTCAGTGGCGAATACAATCCAGCTATCTAAGCTATATGAAAAACATCTGAATACCCTAATTAGGGTTCAAGAATGAGTTTAGAATTATCAGATAATTTCTGAAACCTATAGCTAAGCTATATGAAAAACATCTGAATACCCTAATTAGGGTTCAAGAATGAGTTTAGAATTATCAGATAATTTCTGAAACCTAATCCATGCAAGATCGGCACCAAATGGTAAGGATTGCTTCACATGTGATGTCACAGGCCATTTGCAAGGTAGATGCCCAATCAATAAAAATTGGTACCAGTTATGCAAGCTGCCATTTGCAAGGTAGATGCCCAATCAATAAAAATTGGTACCAGCTATGCAACCTACGGATGTGCTAGCTTAGGGTTTTGGCATAAGAAAACCTCATCTATTTTCATTTTCAGATTATATTATGTTTTTGTATAACTGTATGCATGCATTTTGGTCAACGTGACTCTTATACAACCATGTGTTCTAGCTCAAACCAATTATTAGCCAATACACGACAAGTGGCATATGACAAGTGGCAAACATAATACTTTAGTTCTCAAAACACTTCATGATTTCTCTCTGTCATGCTATAGTCCATTGTAGGAATATTGTAGCATAGTTTGGCAATGTCTTGTAGAGGTTTCGATTCCTTGTAGCAATAGGCTAAAAAATTGGTCAAACTTTGGTCACGACAAGTGGCATATGACAAGTGGCAAACATAAGTACTTCATTTCTCAAAAACACTTCAAGATTTCTCTTTGCCATGCTATAGTCCATTGTGGGAATATTATAGCATAGTTTGGCATGAGGTCTCAATTCCATGTAGCAATAGGCCAAAAAATTGGTCAAACTTTTTGGATGCCTGGAAGATTTTTATTTTTATTAATATAAAATTGGTACAAAGCCCTTATTCACCCAATTAGTGAAGAGCATAGTAAGATACACAGCCAGCCACTGCAGTACTCTATTGGAGGTCTCTCAACCTCTTCCTTGCTCATTAGTACTATGGGGGGCCACTGCTTTTCCAAAAAGTACTATAGCAATAGCTGCAGCCTCTTCCCAACAACCAAGTACTATGGAAGATAATTCCTCAATTTCCTACAGTTAGCTGCTTATGTAACCATCCCACCCCACTAACCTCAAAAAAAAATTGGCCCTAAGTTGTAGCACTTAAAGTCCAACTATGAGACAATTCCAATCACTAGTGGCACCAGAAACAGCCTTTGCACTACAAGAGGAAGGGGGAATTAGAGTCAGTTTTAGAGTCAAACCTTAGTTATAAACTTAAACTAAACAAAATAAGACAAAACCCTTAAACTGACATTACAACTGATGCTACAGCTGACTCTAAGCTCTGTTGTTTAAATGACAGAATTAACGTCAGGAGTTAGCATCAGAATTAGAGTCAAAATTAGATGCAGAATTAGCGTCAGAGTTAGCGTCAAAATCAGAGTCAGAGTTGGCATCAGCATTGAGCATTGCATCAAAATTAGAGTCAAAATTGAGTCTGTTTTCTGTCAGACTTAGAGTCAAATCTAGCATCAGATATAGAGCAGCCCTACCGTTAAAATTAGAGTCAGAATTAGCATCAAAGTTAAAGTTGAAATTGAGTCGACTAAGTGTCAAACTTAGAGTCAGATCTAGCATCAGAGTGTAGAACAGCCCTATCATCAAAATTAGAGTCAGAATTAGCTTCAAAATTGCGTCAAAATTAAAGACAAAATTCAGTAGATTATGTGTCAGACCTAAAGTCAAATCTAGCATCAAAATTTAGAGCAGCCCTATCGTCAAAATGTTAAGTCACATTAGATAGCCCAAAAGGGGCCAGGGATTTGAACCATGATATTGCCATTTAGCCTAGCAAAAGAATTACAAATCTATATAAACGAATTAAATTTGAACTTTTCAAATATAAGAGATCAATGGAGGTATTTCCGCTGTTCTTAAAGAAATTTGTAGCATTTAAGTACCTGGTAGACTGCCTCCACGATAATAAACCGATGATGTAACCATCTTTTATTTCTACAATCTTTCAGGGCTACCTCCTCAAGCAGTGCTTCCAGTGATGCCATATTATTGTGCTTGGAGTACATAATAGTGCTTCTTGAAAAATGCAATCAAGTTTGTATTCCCAAGTTCACTCCATCATTGCAATGCCAAAGACAAGAGCCTTTTCTATTTACAACAGCAAACTCCACCTGAAGATGTCTAGCTTCACGTAGTTTTAGCTTAAAAACAAAAAATGTGAATGCACATCTATACTAAACTTGTAACTTGGCAGAAGTATCCTAGAATCATAACCTACTCATTAGAAGTACCATGTTCGTCAAAATATATGGATTACTAAATCAAGCGAGTAAGAAAATTTAATGCCACGATTCTGAAGGTAACGAGTTTCTTAGTTTTTATCCTAGAAGCTATTATGTCATCTGCATTGACAACCATCTTAAGCAATGTGGTTTTCCATGTTTAATGCTTAACAATATCACATACTGCGCTCCATAGCCCAAATTTTTTGGCTATACCGGATAATCCCAAATTACAAATTAAAAAGGTTGATTATACTAGTCAAAAGATTACATGTTGGTCCATAAGTGGTTGAATTAGCTCATACCCTAGAATCTTTGTATCATCGTATGGCATATGGATGAACTTTTGAACTAGAGAGTTAATACACCTGGTCTTTCCAAAGGCTATATCTAAGGAAAGGATCCATGCCTCTGTAGCTTGCCTTGTAGACTCTTTAGCTCTCCAACAGATTCATGAACAAAGATTGTTGATATATTACCTTTGGGCTCTATATGGTTTTCCTCACTTAACTCTTGTGATGACACATGGTCTCCTTCTTTATAGATTGTTCCACAGAAAAGAACCTTCTTAAACTTGTAACTTTGCCTCTTCACAAGTGTTTGATCATGTAAACCATTCAGCTCCATCACACCAGTCAAGTCTATAATCACCCCTTTTTGCTCACTCCTGGCTGATCCTATAACTATGCCCTTCTTGGTAATGGCCTCCTTGCAGCCACAATGATTTGGAAGGTATTCTAACTTATCCATAATGCTTTTAGCTACTTCTACTGATGGCACTCGAATAATTCCTTTCCTATCTCGAATGCCAACTGGTAGCCAAATGTACTTATGTACCTCTTTCAAAGTGTACTCAGCAGGATTGCCTTCTTCGGCTTCAAGGAAAGTTGTGGTGAAAAGGTAACGCGCATGATACCTCATATAGGTAAGTTCGACTTCCAAGTTGTTGGTCTTCACTTGCTTATGGATCTTCACATCTCGCTCTTGAGGGAAACACCAGATGCCACAAAACATGGTAAACGTTTTGGCAATCTAAAACCATAGAAATTGCTCAAACATTTGCAAAATAGAGAAATTGTGATTGATTTGGGCTTATCAACGAATTGCAGGTGGTGCAACATCTTAAATTTGACCTTGAAGTATCCTATGTGGATTGTCCCAGTAGCACATGAAGTGTAAATTTGAAAAAATGCTAACAAACATGGCATTTTTTATTGTTATGGGCATTTTGTTAAATCAAGGTTATTAAAGTACAATGGTTCTATAAAAAATTATTCTAGGGCAAGTAGTCTGGAACGTGGTTTTCAAACCCAAAACTGTTTATGTGGGACAGCTATAATCTGGCCTTAAAATATTCCACTAACGTTTGTGAGTGAAAGTTTGCAATATTTACAGACATGATATTTCCATACAAGGGGAGCACCAAGCAGACATCTTAAGGTAACAACTCAAGGGGCTAATATGGAGACAACTTTGAATCAAGGTAATAAAGATTAATGAAAAGGAAAAAAAAACTATGAGGGTGAGATTCCACTACGACTGATGTCTATTAATTACATGGCATTAAAGTCATGCAAAATGATTAGGTTTTTTGTGGGGTATCATTCGACGGACAATGGCACTTCAATGATTTAATACCACGTAGTTTGCCACGTAATATCCTTAACAAAAAACCTCAACGAAAACCTCAACGAAGAGGAAAACCTGAACCGAAAAGAGAAAGGGATTCAATCAAATCAAAGAGAAATGGTGGCGAATTGAGTGACTTCTTCCTCCCACGCCTTCAGAATAGGTAAGCTTTGCTCATTTTCTTGTTTCTCTCATGTTTTCTAGCTTAGTAACAGAGAATTCTCTCATGCGGTGGTCATGCAACTGAAGAATTGCCACATTCATTCAAATCCAAACAAACATATTGCTGTTTTCAAATATTTCTGTGTTTCTTATTTATTATGCCAAGCCATGTTCAACCAAAGCAGCTTAGGTACTGTTCTGTTGTGTTCGTCTTTTGTTTGAAGCTTTGTTCATGTTCTATATAGCTTTTATTACTTACTTTATTACAGGTGAATCCATCAAAGGCGTTACTTTCGTATGTCCACATTATTGATATTGTGAAAACTCTATTACATGTCATTCAATTGCTCAACCATTGGCAATGTGCCCTGATTACCAATATGGCCTTCCAGCATTTTGATTCTCAAACTAAAGAGAATGATGGTCATTTAAATTTAAATTATTAATAACATTTTCGTGATGATGGTCTGCCACTTTTGCAAATTATTCTCAAAAAAGCCTTTCGTTCAAAATGTGTAAAATACTGCCAATGTGATGTCAGTCCAGCATTTTGATTATCAAACTTCATAATATCATTAAATATTACAATGCCCACAAATCATGAGGTGCTCCCTCTGTGACACATTTAAGAAAACCATTTGCAGCTACACCAGCAACAAATACCAGGCCAAAAGCATTTGCTGCCTTGTGCAGTCTGTAGAGTAGAATGGATGGGATGCTGGATCCAGCTTTTTGGTCATGAATCACATTATCATCATCTGTCTCGTATATTTCATTATCAGTAAAACATCTAGAGTTTTAGAAGTAGCACAAACAACTTTACAAAATACTTGCCACCTTGAGTAACTCCCAGCTCCAGTGGCTTGGAAGTACAGGAAATGAATTAGCAGCAGCAATCGAATGCATAAGTGTGTCAATAATACGACTCTTCAATGCTGCAGAAGCAGGAGAAACCCTTGTTTCTGGTGTAGTTCCATGAACATTTGCAGTACCTGCACAGTAAATAGCTTACCAATTACTGCTAAATTATGCTGATGGACCATCACAAGCCTACAAGAATGGTAGCACTGAGAAAATAACAAATAATTTGTAGGCCAAAGAAATTTATGGAATATGGTTATGGGACAGTAAATGCACTCAGGTGGTTAACTATCTACTCCTTGTCTGATTGAACCCATGCTTTGTTTCATAAGTTACTACTAGATTTTCTTGACATAGACAATCTTCCAACACCAATGAAGGTCTATGTGCATGTCCAAACAAGGAGGCCAGGTCATTCACAGAAGCAACTCCACTTTATGTCCACTTTATAAAGGACTGCTTATGTTTTTCCTTTACTGTTTGCTTTCTTCTTAAGACACTTTCATGCTTACCCCTTTTGAGATCAAATGAGATGGTCCAGGAAAGCACATCATAGACTGTCTACCTTGATGGTCATTTAAATTATTAATAACATTTTCATGTCTGCATATTCCCAGTCTGGTAGGCAGGACACTCCTCTCATTTGCAGCAACATTCTTTCAAAGTTGATGCGAAGTAGCATTCAGCTTTTTGGTCATGAATCACATTATCATCACTTGTCTCGCATATTCCATTATCAGCAAAACATCTAGAGTTTTAGCAGTAGCCGTGGAGACAGACAAGCTGCCCCTGCATTTTTTGTCAACACAGGATACCTTGCTAATGATGCCATAGTATCAGAGTCAGATATGTCAAATGTGAAGAGGGAAAGAAATGTGATGCAAGATTTTGCATGACGTCAGATATAAAGATGTCAATTACTAAGTGGATAAAAAAGATATCAATGCCAGCAGAAAGAAACCTCAAATTTTGAGACTCAAGTAAACAATCTAACAAGATAGAAGGATCACTGTATTGTTGCCTTCATAATATCATTACATATTTTAGTGGATTCCCACGGAACATGAGGTGCTCCCTCTGTAACAGCTTTAACAAAACCATTTGCAGCTACACCAGCAACAAACACCAGGCCAAACTGCTGTTTAACAAAAACTACAGGGTCAATATATGCATAGGATCCACAAAACTAATGAAAATGCATAAGAAAAGAAGCAGATCTACTTGTTTAGAGAGATTTAAAGCCTAATGCTGCCATGATCTGCACCGCCATAGCCAGATAAACTAGGTAGATCTAGCTACACTCTGACAATCATTAAATAGCTTGTCTGACATCTAGAGTACAAAGTGGATGCCATATTTGCTGGTCATGTGCATGCTTATGAACGTTTTGTAAGTGCCAAATACATGCTCCATTCTCTTTCTTTGGAAGGATCACCTTTACTGAAGAAACAAGTCTATTTCAATGCAGAATCATTGCATTCTTCCTAATTACTGAACAAACAAGTTTATTTCAATGCAAGTCTACTTCACATACTTCTACATAAGCTCCTTATATGCATTTCAACATCAAATCCTTAGAATTGCTTTGCTGATCTAATCTCTTGAATCTCTTGGTTAGATCCGCAAACAGAGTTTCGCGGGGAATGCTTCTCTACGTGGCGAAACGTGAGCATTCGGCACAAATTTTTTTTGTTACGGCTAGCCAATATTGGCCGACCCTTAAACATTCCAAAGGCACCGCCACGTTGGCATTACTATTTTAACTGCCAGGGTTCGTGGAACATATTGTGCAGACGAATGTATGACTTGTAAGTTTTGTAGTGGCTATAATATTAAAATTAAGTTCTAATTGCTATAGTCGAATCTCACCCTGAGAATAGGGCAAAACGTTGCATTGCATGACGGCTTGACCCTAAACCGATCACGGCTAAGGGAAAGGTGTGCCGGATCAGCTCATAAGCCGGATCGATTCAACCAGCATGCAAGTAATGAAGCTCTTAGGGTTCGTGCCTTTGCCTGCACAGGAAAATGCGACCTTATTCTGTGGTAAAGCCTTGCTTGTTTGTCTGTTAGTGATGAAACAAAACAGGGCCCAACTTTTTAATCTTGCAAGGAGGAAGATTCAGATCTGGCAATCCTATGCATGGTAGAAGCAGAATCTGCGGCACAGTCCATTAACTGTTTCTGGAAAGAATGGTAAACACAGGATGCAATATGATAGCAAGCTTCTGATCGGATGGAAGGATCCAATGTGGAGGCAAGATTCTAAAGCACAGCAACTCTAGTAGAATCTCCTGAACCTAAGGAGCAAACGAAGAACGGTGACGAGGAGATCAATGCTGTAGATCCAACTTAACCAGGTTCTTTGCTTGGGGTTTTTGTGGAGTCTTGAATTCATTTTTCAAGTTTGGTTTATTTGAGTTCACGTCTAGATCTTTCCACGAATTTTTAACTGATATAAGCTTAGAAAAACTATTGCAGCGTTAAAAAAATGCTTGAGTGCATGCAATTTATTTTGTACTCGTAAATTCGTTTGGTAGGTGTTATACACAAATAATCTGGGTCTTTTTGAAGACATGAGATTTGGCAGCTTACTATATAGGTTGTACAGGTGCATAGAAGTTAAAAAAGAAAGCAGAATAGGTGTTCGCCATTATACGAGATAACCTGTGATAGAGCATGGCAAACATATTCTAATGCTTATTTTTTCTGAGCTGATCCAGCCCAGGTTTTTTTAAATAAGACTTAGAGTGCTGAACTTATCTCTAGTGCTGGGTTAGCCTACGTTATATTTAAGGTGTAGGTCTTTACAAGCGATTAACTATGGAAAAAATGGAGCAAGATGCTTAGAGTATAAATTTTATCAGATAAACAGCGCCATATGTTAAGTTAAATGTTTTCTTGCTTATGGTGGTACAATTCTGCTTATGATCCTTTAGACATGTTCTGCGTATGGTGGTACAGTTCTGCTTATGAAGAATGCGGCTGCTTGCCCTATACGGTACATCTAATGCCATCTATGGTCGTCGATCTTTGGATCATGACTCTCAACTGAATTTCATCATGCCCTGTAAGCAAGTGGATTCACGCATTCTTATCTGGCAACAACGTGGTCCAGGTAACTAATCTTGTACTTCAGCTAAATTTTCTTGTAAGGTAGTCACAGATTAAGCTTTAATATTTGATAATACAAATATCGTGCTTCAAGGCATGGTTGAAACGAAGGCATGGTTGAAACGAAGCTTGATACAGATCTATAAAAACAAGGGCATTGCTCATTGTTTTCCTTCGAGACATGAATAAATCAGGGAGGCTTGAGGGCGCCCACAGTAAGGGTCAAACTAGGCCTAAGCTTATTGAGTTACTTAGACGGAATGGGCTAGAGCACAGTGGCTAATTCTGAGGAGGACGATTCTGATAATAATTCCATCCAGCTAAATCAGGCCCTATACTAATTTAGAATGCTGTAGTTGTTTATGCTAGTGGGGACTAATTTTATAAGCTATATATTCAGTCGGTCATCTAGGCGTAAATTTGATGATAGATTTAATTGCTTAAGTGGCCCTGGCATATGAATTGCTTTCTCAAATTACTGTGATGACATGCTTTTGTTGCTGCTTGGCTTTTTTGGACATGGCTTAGTTGTAGGCATCTTATAGCATTGGTCTATGCATATGCTTCAAGCGTAAACATTTATTTACAACAGAAATTAATAAGGAGCAAGAATATGTAGCATAATAACAGGGGGTTTCTTTTGTATTTTTGTACTTTTTTCCCTAAGGTTTTTATATGATTTCATGGATGTATTTGATGAGGCATACTGATTAGTATATCTAGAGTGCGCGTACGGTTGAACTAATTTTGATGCCTATATCCAATGGTTTAGACCCATATATCATATATTTATTTTTATATTGTATTTTCGTATTGTATCAAATATCCTGCTCGACATGCAAGGCTCGAGATAACCCATTTTAGGGTTATGTGTTGGGAATGAAAATGAAGATTTTTAGGGAAGAATCATTTGTGGGCGGATTAAATTGATCATCTCATTCGTAAATTCTGCGCTAGCAGGAGAATTCCGGTTTTGACAGTCGTGATCTTCAATGCCTTTTTTTTTTCGAGGTACCCATCATAGATCGGATCTTCGTTGGAGCAATTCCGGTGCCCATGTAACAAAATACACAAATGGGTCGCCTTCTCATCTACGACATACTGGAAAACACATGGCGGTTGTTTAATCGCCATTTGTTCCGCTTATCCGGTTTTACATTCAAAACAAGAACATAGGTTACTTTGGATGTGGGATTGAGCTATGAAACCGTAGTTTCTCAAGGCCAAAGAAGGGCGGCGTCTTATCACTTCTTCATTTTCCCATATTAGTTTCTTGCATCTAATCTTTAATATGAGCTACGAGGAGCCTTGGGATTCTTGAAAAAAAAGGGCGCGTGTCTTGGGGTGCGATATTATTTCGATATCGTTACTCCTAATTGTTGTTTTACGGGCTCACGGTTCGGGGATTTATCATGTGCTCATTCACAGATTTAAGTTGGAGTTTCTGAAAGAGTCTTCTTTGTTGGTTATTAGGTGTGTGGTTTTGGATGGATGACCATACTTGCGAAAAAGCAGCCTTCTTCAAAACTGGAACTGTTTGGGGTTCTTTCTTTGCCTATCGGCTTTGCCCCATTTGAATCTCTGATTTTCACATCTATAATTGTTCCCCCTCTGTTTTTTAGGTCATTTGTCGAATTGTGGTAGGATATTTGATTTCTTGGGGAGTTATACAAGGAATGAGTAATTATTGGGCAATCGACTTACTAGGATGGGTCACACTCTCCTTTTTTGTGAGTTTTGCATCGGACGACATCATACCGTTTGCCTTTTCTAGAAATTGAGCGGTTCTTGAATCACCTATCCGGTTCGGATTACTTCAGCTGGTCCAATAATATCAAATGGACCTCCGATTCATCCTCCCCGGTTGGTGTAATATGGCTTGATGCCTTTTCGTGTTGATTGGCTTCAAGAAAAGAAGATGCTAAATCTACAAGGCAAATGAAGACTCTATATGAGACAAATCCAGCCTACGTATTAAAGGGACTTTGTGATCTCGGCAGACACAAGAAGTTTGCAATCGTCTATATCTTCATATTACTCCAAACCAGGGAAATCAAGGTAAGGTCCACTTTTACACGAATGAAAACAAAATTCATTGATTTAATCTCATTGAATTGATTTATTCGGTTGAAGCAAACGTTTTTTACACTTCTCCTTTGTATACATCGATTTTCTTGTCCAATAAATAGCATATTTTATGCGGTTGCCATTTCAACAATAAATTCTTCCTTTCCCGGGATGTATCTAAGCCGTGGAGGAGAAGTGGAAAGTATGGTGGAAAATGAGTAGATATTGTCCTATGCTTGAATCCTTCTTGCGAGATGTTCTTGGCATATTCAACCGGATTCTTTCCCTAGTGACCCAACCGGATTAAGCCTGTTTTGCACCTTTCTAATCATTATGCCGAAGATTTCTTCGCTTCCAAATGTGTATTTGTCATTTGGGCATGTGGGTTTTGTAATTGGGTATTTGTTTTACGTGTCGTGTTTAGGTGCTCCATAATTATAGGGTTGAATCGGGGCATTGGCGGGGAGTTTCGGAGATCCCCATTTAAGGTTAGGCGAAATGTTTGCAAATTTTTGTCACATTGGACTTGAGTATTAGTTAATTATCAAGTTGAATGTGCATTTGATGATCAGGGGAACAATTGCCATTGGCACATTTTTTTTCTTTTTTTGATGAGGAAACAAGTTGGAGAGGCTATTGTACAGACAATTGCTTTATTAGACAGTTGCTTTATTAACGTTAACATCACACATTCCATTCCATTCGACACAATCACATGTGAATTCTCAAGTTCAATATAATTGTTCAAGTTCTAAATATTTAAACGATGGTTATCTAGTATACTTCAAATATTAAATCCTTAGTGCATATTTGGATTCCAAGGTTCAAGATGCAACCCTACACTATCTTCATGTTTTAAATGTCTTTTATATTCTCACGTCTGTTTTTTTTTTAATGGCCCGAAGGGCCAAAAAATTTTTTTAGTATAATAACCAACACATAACTACCATTGACATTAATAAATATAACCATTGGATCCAACACATTTAAATTAAAATCCCCCTTAAACCCCCTTTGGTTTGGGTGCATATTCACACGGGGGGTGACGTAGGGCAGCGAGAGCCCTCATAATTGTATTTTGCACGTACGAAATCAACACCATATAGTATTCCGGTTGAAATCTTATAGTATTTTGCGAATCTTATTATACAGTATAGCAAATCTTGTACTTGCATACCCCACAAATGAGGAACTTTACGTACGGTGTAGATTAAGGAATAAGGGGCGGAAGTCGCAAAGAAGAACAGGCTTGAACACAACCGCCAGACTTAGGTATTTTTTCTCTGTCATTTCATGTATTATACGCAAGTTACTAATCAGGATTTATAAATCCAGAGCAAGAAGAGGACGTTGTATCTTCTCAGGAAAGACATGCAGTCCTTGTTATCACGTTGGACTTAAGGTAACATGCATACATTCTAGAATGGGACTCGCATGGAACCAACAAACTGCCCACTTAGACTTGCTTCTCATTCATCTCAGCAGATTTTCTACAATGGTGGATAGTGGGTAGCCGCACACATGCGAACTACCCATAAAAAATAAAGGGAAAATCCAATTATATCATTTGGACCCCAACAAAATACAATGCTAATAGAGACTGGGCTAGTGTACCTGCCGAAAGCTTATCACCGGGATTAAAAAACCCCGCCCTTTCGGGTTTTCGAGGAAAAACCCTAGTGATAAGCCTTCGGCAAGGGGCTTGGACAAACATAAGGCATAAAAATCACTCCCAAATCCCACAAATGGAAAAGTCGAAACAGATGCCGCTCGCTAACCTGTACCTGCACATCACCAACAAAACAACAAGACAAAACAAACCTCCCAGAGTGGAGGGGCTGATTACGCGCGTGCCACGCGATAAAAATACAATAACAAAGAAGGGGGGGGAGGGTGGGTTCAAAGAGAATAAGGTACTGCTGAGAGAGAAGAGGAAGCGCCGATGAGACGTTGATGCAAAACCGCGCCTAAAATAGCGAACTCCCAACCAGAATGGGCATGCGCCGCCCGCATGCATGTATCCCATTCTAGAATGGCGATCCGATATCTCGGATCGATGAGATTATATTGATATTTTAACATGTATGTCTACAAGGCAAGCTACAGAGGCATGGATCCTTTCCTTAGATATAGCCTTTGGAAAGACCAGGTTTATTAACCCTCTAGTTCAAAAGTGCATCCATGTGCCATACGATGATATAAAGATTCTAGGGTATGAGCTAATTCAACCACTTATGGACCAACATGTAATCTTTTGACTAGTATAATAAGTATTAATAAGATTACTGCAAAGGTTTAAATGTTATTAGCTATACTAGTGGTGTTCTCAAATTGGCAATCTAAAGCAACACCCACTTTCTAAAGCAAGAATCACTGAAATATTAACTTAAATATAATCCTCATCCTCCCTTTCCTTCATTCCCTTTTCACGTGAATCCCCATTTCTCCTCATCCCCCCATTCTAAATTGCAATTCCCCCATTAGGCCCTCATTACCCTTATTAATCTTATCCCCCATTCTAAATTGCAATTCCCCATTGTAAATTGCAATCCTCCATTGCTCTCTCATTACCCCTACTAACCCTGGCTACCCCATTTCACGTCGTCCCCCATTCTTCATTTTTTTAGTAGAAATCCTCATATTCTAAATTGCAATCCTCCTATTACTCCTTCATTACCTCCAGTAGCCCTGACTACCCCATTTCTCCGCATCCCCCATTCTTCATCTCTTACAGAAAATCCCCACGTTCTAAATTGCAATCCCCCATTACTCCCTCATTACCCCTACTAACCCTAACTACCCCGTTTCTCCTCATCCCCCATTCTTCATTTTTTTTTAAGGAATCCCCATGTTTTAAATTGCAATCCCCTTGTTACTCCCATCATTACCCCTAGTACCCCTAACTACCCCATTTCTCCTCATCCTCCATTCTTCATTTTTTATAGAAAATCCCCATGTTATAGATTGCAATCCCCCTATTACTCCCTCAGTACCCCTAAGATAGCACTAAAATCCTCTTCTCCTCAAAAAATTATCCTTTGCTCGTCAATCCCCCATTTCCAAAAGGGGGTATTTTAAGGAGGACGTGGGCATCATTTTTGATGTGATAGAGTCTTTCATATTATATGAAGACTCGATGTAAATATCTATTGCTCCTTATGGAACTTAAAGTGTGTATAATACAGCTATAAATAGTGAAGCATAATACACATGTTCATAATTTGAACATTTATCAAAAAAGACGTGAAATACCCCATTTATCATATTTGAGCTGTTGCGTGGCGTTCCTCATAATAAGATGCAGGTTTGTCTTATCCCCTTTTGTGACCGAGTGTCCAATATTACCCGGAGTATCCAGACGCTCCTTAGTAATACTTTCAGATAGTTCATCCTTTACTGTAAAAGGTAATGATGTAACCCTGGGAGGAGCATTGATCTTGATGTTGGAGCTATTAGATTTCGTTGGATTTCCTCATCCTTGAACCCTTATTACTGCATGTGCTAATTGTCACAGAGTTACCTTTGAGAAACTTCATGGATTTAATATAGTCTTCTCATATATATCATAAGACCTTTTGGATACTCCAAATTTAGATGGGCCATGGGATTTTCTACTAATTTCAATGTCATACCAATAAGAATTCTCCTAACTTCCAGATATGCTACAAAGGCAACCACACCATCCTTTAGTGTGGTTTTAAGATAGTTTTTTAAAGCCACCATCTGTCCAGCCGCAGACTCTTGCCCCTTTTTTTTTAATCAATGGCTAAGATTGTTTGCCCTAATTTTGATGCCCATATATGCCCATATATGCCCCCATGCTACAAGGGCAACATCATAGCCGTGGACCAAGTAATTTAATGGTTATAATCAATATTACATATAAAGGGACATTATATCACGAGAGGCATTATATACCTAATATATAACTGTAACACAAGGCCTCCAAAAATTAACTATTATCAGTTTTTCGCAGTAGTTTGTACATGAAACCACTATAATAAAATGATATTACTTTGTGGGTTAATATGTTGAATAAGCATGAATAGTTACATAATGTGGTTCTTGCATATGATTTATTATTCTAGTTTGTTATCACATTTCATCATCATGGTTTTTATCATGGTTTACTAAATATGTTCTTCCTAATGCTTTATTGCTATGTTTTAAGCATGTGATCCTTTAGTAATGTAGGACAAAACCAGTAATGATTTATGTGTGTGAAACTTAGTGGTTGACTAACAAAGCTATCTAGATCATTTTATTTGAAAGAGTGTTGTTCCATGCAATAAAATATCTTATTTTCATTCAAATATGTAGGATAAACTATTTATGGTTTTTTTGTTAAGATAGTGAATGTTTGCATCTTATAGTGTGTTTACAATGGTATTTTGGACAATTTAGTTGGTATTGGTTTATCGAACAAAATGAGACAAACTCTACTAGATTTGGCATTTAAAGAACATGAATTATCAGCAATTGTCATAACTTTTTCTATTTATAAGTGTTAATGGTTTCTCAATCATATTCTTATGTTTTTATTCTGTAATCTATAATGTTTTATACAAGAAATCAAGAAAAGTTATTGAATGTACCATTGTTGTTTTAAAAAGCAAGCTGATAAGTTGTACACAAAACCACTAGCACTTTGATGCAATTTTTATGTTAGAAACATCAAACTTTCGGTCAAACCAATATATGTCTTTATCATAAA
This sequence comes from Isoetes taiwanensis, assembly GCA_021234155.1. Taxonomy (NCBI): domain Eukaryota; kingdom Viridiplantae; phylum Streptophyta; class Lycopodiopsida; order Isoetales; family Isoetaceae; genus Isoetes; species Isoetes taiwanensis. The sequence goes on from JAJEKV010000037.1 coordinate 2,868,069, forward strand.
ATAACCAAGGTTGGTTTGTGCAAGATTCTGTATCAGACAGACCCTAGGATTTGAACCTAGTTATTTCCATTTCGCCCTCATCCAACTAAATTTTATGAAAAGATTCATTTTTGTAGAAAGAGCAGTGTACCCAATGACCAGTGTACCACCAACACCTGCTTCGAGAGGAAAAATTCCTGCAAAAAAGATAACCTTAACAGAGAACTGCAATAGTACAAGATCTTGAGCAAACTGAATTGTCATATGCTTCTGGCCTTGGAAGGGTCCCATGGTTTTTCTAAAACAGGTTTCACAAGATTAACAAGAACAGAGCAGAGAACTGCCAACTTTCACTTACTTTCCTCTAATATACGACTAAAATTCATAGTATACAGAGGCAGATGACAATGCACAGTATATTATTATATTATTTATGTCCATAGACATTGAGACTTTCGTAACAACTGCATTCAATATCACACAACAATGATTTACATGTCATATAAAGAAAAAAGAAGTAAATTACTCTGCCATGCAAGAAAGTAAACCATTACAGAATCTGAATTCATGAACATACAGAGAACATCATCATCAAATGGAATATATGAAATGGAATATAAACGAGAAGGTTGGTATAAAGGTTATACCTTGTTGAACATGTTGTAGGTACTTTGTATGTAGGACTCTCAAAGCTGCAAGCAAATTTAATCTAAACAATCCAGCGCAATGCTTAGTTCCTGCTGAGACAGTACCTAAGAGATGCTGATAATAACATAGGAATCATGATTCTTATCACATTCAAATAGAGGTCTTGGATTCTGATCCACAATCATGGAACTCCCCATGTCCTTTTACTGGTAAACAAACATCCGAGCCCATTCATGAAAAGCAAAGGGCAAAAATAAAATTCAACACAACAAGATAAAAGTACCTCAGTCTTGGATTTGAAAGTAAGGAGTATTTGGAGATGCTGTAGTGGCTATCAAAAATGTCACTCGGAAGCATACTTACAAGGACCATAAAAGCAAGACTAGGACCAACTGAATAAAAAAGAAACGAACCTTGACAATGCTTAGCTATGCCGTGCAAACCTGGTAATTCCTTTCCCAGCACTCATGCCCTCTGGGAAACTTGTCGACCTCCATGCATGTGACATGAAATTACAAGTTAATATAACATTAAATAATCTACCTTCAAGATGCTGGTCTGCAAATAGCCACCACGATTTGCTCTGTCATTATTTCCTTCTCCCCATCGCATCCTTATAACATGTAAAAGAATGAGCAACCATGTTCTGTTAATCCCTGGCTCCTGCTAGAATTCTGAATGCGGCACTAGTGTTGCCATCTCTCGAAATACATGATCAATAAAGCAAAATTATAGTCCTCAGCCCTCATTGACTGAACGATGCTACACCGTGAAGACATTGTAAGCCATTTATTGTAACAAATCTGATATTGACCATTCTTCAAACTGCAGCTCAGATAAACAGTGATAATGGAGGATACAAAAAATGAACGAGGCAATGCTAATAGGTCACAATATGGAAGAACAAATCAAACAAAAAATGACAGCAAGAGACTAGTGGAGCATTTAGATGACATCAGATTATATGGATGCAATCCGCAAATAACATCTGATAAACCAGGAGATATTTGAAACAACAAAACGAGGGAAGAATCAAGACAAGACTTACGTTTTTGATAGATATGCCATGGGCTCTTCTGTCACCACGAACACTTCATGTAATTGCTTTGTCGCCGCCCTGTAAGATCTGCCGCCATGGTTACGTCGCAGTAGCTTTAGATAGGGTTTCAGAATTTAGGGTTGCCTTACCTTGCGCCGAAACTTTACATTTGAAGCATTTGCCTCTGAAATGATACGAAGGTTTTAAAGTTTTATGATGTAAAGAAAATGCCATTTGAGGTTATCGCCTCCACTCCACTAAATCCAAAGTTTCCAACATAGAACCTAAGATGGGAGATGCAAATTCTAGTGCATGATCATCGTTTAGTGTCTTCCTCATCCTCAGCATCTACAAAATAATAGTCCGCACCATGATAATGCGTGTGTCATAACCAGTTGACATAAACATGCACCAAATTATCTTAATTGATTTTCTAGTTTTAGAATAACTCTGACGATGCAGTTGACATACACATGCACCAAATTATCGTAACTAGTTTTCCAGTTCTAGAATAACTTTGACGATGCATCCAATGAATGTGGGCCAAATTGCTAAAGGATATGTATTGTGCCGATGCTTAAATCAATTCCTTGGTTTTTGGCAATTCAATATCAATATTATAAAATAAAGGGAAAATTACCAAAATGTCCCTACAATTTGGCTTTTTTTCCAAAATACCCCTAATGTTTCTAGAATTACCAAATTATCCTCAGTCAATATAAATATACAAGGGAAAATTACTAAAATGCCCCTACAATTTGGTTTTTTTCTCAAAATACCTCTAATGTTTCTAGAATTACCAAAATGTCCTCGGTCAACATAAATACAATATATTGATATACTACACATCTTCAAACTTTTGTATTTACCAAAAACCCCCTGAGTCTTGCACCAAAAATGACAGCGGAGTGAGACAAGTCCGATGAAGCAAACGTCTCCAAAATTTTGCACGACAGCTGGGGCCCCTTGTGCTCATGCTGCTAGAGCCATTCTTCATAAGAAGGAAAAGGTGCAATCTTACACATATAGGGGATATTCTCTTCAGGCTTATTGTGATACTTATGCAGAAGTAATTGCACCTGCGCTGCTTCATCGAAGGAGAACCTACTTGTAGAAGGTGATATATTGCCTCTTGCAACTTCTCGTCTCCCCGGACATCTTTCAAAGCGTCAAATTTGTTCTAATCACGAGGATGGAGATGGTTGAGTTTTAATTATAATATCGTTCACTTCATGAATATTTTTGACAAGATTATGTGCTCCCACCGGTCCATGTGATGATGGATACGGCTTCAATAGGGTTACTATAACAATATCTCCAAGAAATGATGGATATGTGCACTCAGTTATGTCATCTGATACTCCCTTGAGATGTATCACTATACAGTTTATCTGCATGCTTATTACTACTAAGGTTTTTCCCTCGAAAACCCTCGGGGCAGAGGTTTATTAATCCTGACAGTAATCCTTTGTTGTGCTCTTAATGTGGGTTTCATAGGCCTACTGGTCTTCATGGACAATAAAAACCCACTTAATTCAATTTGATACAAAACTACTAGTCTCAATTGTATATACTTGCAATGCATTCTCTTTATAGATGAAACGAGATGGGATGATTCTAGCCTACTTTGATAGCTGTCAACTATAGTTTCCCACGACAATGAGAATATTGCAAAACGGAGCATCCAATAAAGAAATTTCTTCGAGATGGCTCTTAGATCCATTTTTGTCACACATGGGAGTCATGTTTGCACCTCATTTGGCACCTTTAGTCTACAAACCAAACAATACATCAAACTGAAGAAAATTTGATATAGTAATCATAAAGCTGGTGGTCTAGCATTGGAATATTTGATCTTATTATAATACAATTATAATACTTCAAACCATTATTCAGTCTATGTTTGAAGTAATTGCCCCTTTGCAAATTCTAAAAATATACAAGAAGATTTTTTCATGAATAATTCATATCCTCAAATTTTTAACATATTGGATCGGGGTTCAAAAAATATTTGTGGTATAACCAGAAAATTTGCCCGTGTATGTTAGTGTACATCGGATTTCCTATATATTAAAGCTAAAAAATATTGAATTTTACATATAAACTCTATTTTTGCTACTAGTTTTTTTGCTGACATGCTCCTAACCCCCACTTTTTCGATCCCAGTTTGGACCCCTACTTTTTCGATCCCAGTTTGGAATACTCCTTAGACTCGCCAAAAACTCCAGCTTAGTTAATTTAATCTTACCTAGCTTGTGGAATTTGTGTAAATGAACTTCCATATATCCATTTATCGCCTCTTTTGGTAGAAATGGCTATCCTCAATTTCAAAGTTATAAGTTATATATATGTGATGATTCCTACTTTATGAGGATGCCTATATATCACAATATTTGATGAAGTAACATCTTGAAAGAATAATTTGAAATGGGAAGAGAAGCATTAATATGTAAGCTAGCTCCTACACATAAACTGTCGGGGCCGAAAATCACTGACACTCACAAATGGCTGAATATAGGTGCAATAGCCTTGAGGTGTTATGGGACTCCATTTTTTTCATTTTCATTCCACCAAAACTATACTTACACTTATTATTCTAACAAGCACTATGTAGTCATATTTTTTACCTTCAAATTACAAAGTCTTAACGTGCCATTACTAGTTTTAATGAACCAATATTGTATGCGTGAAATTCCTCATAAACCACAATAGTTTAAACAAACCGCTACAACATTGATAACCAGTGTTAATAATCATGGTACAAACTACTACCAATTTTGAGAAACCACTATGGCATGTGGTTTTCTTAGATCAAATAAATTCATGCATAAAAACCATATATCTCGTGGTTTTTCGGTGATCTGGTATTGGTTAAATATAGTAGTTCATTTTTGGGCTCCTTGTGTAATATGGAGAGTGTCTTTCCCGATGGAAAAATGAGTAACCAGGTGCAGATCCCGTTCCTCAACCAGCAGATAATCCACCACACTGGAGCCGCCCCCTTGGTTCTCCTGTCTACAAGTGCAGCAGCTGGAAGACGACCATTGTGCCAACCCATTACAAATAACCAGGTCAAAGATACTACCCAGCAACAACAACTGCCTGCCATAGCGCGAAATATGGTTGTCGTCTGATATCCTTGACCAAGCTACCTCTGCGGGGTTCAACTGCAAGACGTCCTCTGCCAGGGGCTCAAATTTTGGAACCTGCTCGGCTCCTGTGCGTGCATTAAAGTCGCCAAGCAACATAACCATACCCAACTGTTTGTGCTGCTGTATGTCATCATATAGATCGACATAGGGCTCTAATCGATCCACATCCGAATGAGTGTTATAAAAGTTGCTCTCGGCATGTGGAAAGTAGCATGCTGCTATGAGAAGACTGTCGCCACTGTCATACTGCACTCGCATCCACAAGTAGCGATTGTACACATGCGTTTTTTGTGCAACGAGGCCGAAAAGTGCCTCAAGGTTGCCGCGGTAGTAGCAGGCAACCCCGCCATGCCCTCGCTTGCACATTGCACTCATTGAACACCGAAATGCGGATAGCTGGAAGGTCCGGGTGGTCAGTGCCCACGCATGCTCCCATGTTTTCATGAGGAAAATGAGATCCATATCTGGTGCAATAGCATTGAGACTCTTGCCTTTCTGCCAGGGAAAGCCTCGACAGTTCCAAGACACCATCCGGAGGCACAGTTCCTATTTGTTGGCATTCGATGTGGGCCTTCGATGATCTGCCCGGTTGCGGGGGGGCTTGATGTCGCGGCGTCGAGCAAACAAAGCGCGGCGGGAGCGGGAGAGTGCGGTAGAATTGGCGATGCGATAGCGCCCCGAGGAGTTGCAGCGGCTGCGCATTGCCTCGGCGACCTCAACAAAGGCCGGAAAATCTGGCTTTGCCCGGACAAGGCAAGGCCCCCTCTACGACGGGCGTCCGACGCCTGGGCAGGCTGGCGCCCGGTGGGACCCCCCAGACGGGGGTGAGATCCTGGTCGACATACTCTGAGCAGTCCCTTCGGTTGCCTACTCGGCGCTAGGGATGGCCTCACGTACTCGCGATATGCGCCCGCATCGTGAAGGTGACAACGCGCGGACGATCTGTGCGTTGAGTCCCAAGGCGGCTTGCTCTAGCAATGTGTACCGTAGTTGGGAATGACATTCGAGATAGGATCTCATCCTGGATGCGCTTGGTGAGATCTTCTCCTCCGAGAGTCCACGCACCACCACATTATGGCGTCGGCGGCTCTGCTCCTGCTGCTTACTGAGTCGAGGGGCAACATTAGATGTCCCAACAGGTGACGCATGTTGGCTGGAGTGTGTGGGCTACTCACAGTGAGGGCGGTGTGGTGTGCGAGATGGAGGAGATGGTGTCTGTCAGCCTGTTTGGCGACCTGTGGGCTGTGGGGCACGTGCGCTTGGCTGTCCCTGTGTTGCGGTCTCTGCTGCCTGGAGCCGGGAGCCTAGCTCCTGTTGGAATCTCTGCTGCTTGGCCAACTCATTTGTGCAGTGCCGCAGGTGTTCATGGACCTCAGCATGGAGGCCGCTGCCCTAGAAGCTATATGGCATAACAAATAAAAGTTATTAAAGGTTCACACCCTATATATGGTCTAAACGTTTATTTTAAGAAAAAATACTTCCTATGTTTGAAAATACGATATTTGATTAAATATTTGATGATAGATGTTGCAATGGTGGCAACAAAAATAAATAATGCTAAACATAAACCTCTTGGGCCCATTTATACTGAAAATTTTGACATCATTGGGCTTCAAAATTTGAAAATTTATTGTACTTCTAATATAGACGAATGGGGTTAGGGTTTCGGTATTTCGATATTCTATTTTCACATAAGGCAAAAAAATGGCCGGATTTGCTGCGGGCGGAGCTCTGCACTGCTATAAAGCCATATTTGATATAAGGCAGAAGCGTACACTGCGGAATAGGCAAAGCTCATACATGGAAGATGATGGAACTGCTTGTTGAAACTGTTAAGGATGATCCTCTGCATTGCTAAATCTGCAAAGGAATGCATTGCTAAATCTGCAAAGGAATGAATGTGCCGGATGTACACAGTCTCTAAAAGAACCCTGTCGCTGGGCAATCAACTAGGGTCTGATATGCTACTGGTAATATTTTCGTTGCATTTTGTCCAGATTTTTGCTCAAACTTGATAGTTCGTAAAAACCATAGAAGTTAAAACAGAGTTCTTAGTCTGATGCAGAGCTAATATGGCCGAAATGATATTTCAAGAACACTTGATATCTAAGCCATGGAAGTTGGGGAAATCGAACATGGAGCAATGCAAATGATTCACGGATAAAAGGAGCGAAAAGTATCAGGTTTTGTCTGTTAGAATCGATATTCTTTGTGCATATATGTTTTGATATTTCTGAGTAAATGCATATGGATTGTGGATGGTTACATACAAAAAATAAGGCATTGCTTTAATTCTTTCTGATATGCACGTTGATTATAGTCTGCTGCTAGGTAGATGTGCATGCAGGGTCATCCTTGATAGTTTGTGCATGCTTGGTTAGAGTAACATCTTCATTATTCAAGGAGTGCCAGGGACATCCATTGTTGGTAATCTTTGTGCATCTGCAATTTGTTAACCATTTTGTGGATACTATCAAAAAAAGTACTCAGCCAGCTAGAGTACAAATGCTAGCAGTATCAGAAATGTTATGGCTACTAATATTCCTGAACTTGTTGAAGACTCTCAACTAGAAGTGGACGAAGATACTGACCCAGGGGTCCCTCTCAATCAGGTTTCCTAACATCTGCAGAATATCTTGTATTCTGGTTTAATTCATATTCTTACTCTTACTGTAATTTTAAGTGAAGGGTGATAAACTGCATAAAATGTTTGGACCATTTTGTTTCTTTGGTTCTCTATGTTCTTTGTTAAACATGCATTTTTTATTTCTCTAGAATCTCTTATTTATACCAGATAAAAGTATGGATGTTAAGCTCTCCGGCATCCTAAGATCAGAGTATGCCACTTTCCTCATTCTGCACTTTATTTGTTCCCTTACTGTTATGAGTTAATTCTCAGTGATTTTCTATATTCAAGGAGTCTTGCACCACTGCACTGGAGAAGTATGGGGTTGGAGTCTGTGGCCCTCGTAATTTTTATGGAATTATTGGTAAGGCTTTCATTATAGAGTTATAACATTTTATTATGAATCATTAGGACGTTAATACACAGAAGAGATCCAGCCTAGAAGGCAATACCACTTTTGCAGAGGACATAGACAGAAACAAAACTCAGCTGTGTTCTATGGCCCATTAGACTGTAACGAAGACAATAGCAATAACTGGACATGTTGTAACCTTTCAGTTAGGCAGAGTAAAAGGAATGAGAAGTTATGCATAAAGTGCAATTCATGCCCGCAAAGGTGCAGTTTTAACCTTTTTCAGAAAAGTTGTTCCTTATTTGATGAAATAAGGATATAGATTGATTTTCTAAGGTTTTGAAAGTTTTGGCCGTCGGAAAAAAGTCCTGGCACTCCAAAAATCGGGAAATATTTTGGGCTTTGGGTTTTTGCAGATAGAAATGCCTAAAATGGGCAGTGCCAGATTCAGCATGCACACCACGATTGCTCAGATCATGCAGGGTTTCCATAGTATTCCGGCCAAATAGTTGCATTTACATGCACTGCAGAAGATGATTCATGCACTGGATAAATGAGTTCGGGATTCTGGGAACATTTTAGCAAAAGGGCTCCTTCCTCGGATGGAGCTTATCCTTTGTGCATGGAGCTTATGGATTTGGGCCGCTTGAGCCTTGCTACTTACTGTTCTGAGCAGATTTTCTGTTTGTGATTGCAGAGATTGTAGCTAGGGATATATGGGCAAGATCTGGATTCATCCTGCTCCTAGATGCTGAAGATATTGATGTATACTTGCACCGTCAATTCATGTCATTTCCTTAACTTACATCATTTTTATTATTCTATACTTCACAGATTATGCATCCAAAATCTAGATCTTTATTCCAGTATTCTTGATTGAGGCTTTTTTCTTTGCAACGCTCTAAGTTGCAGTGTCATTTAAATAGGGTTGGTCTTTCTTACAAAAAATTGACTTGCAACTATGATGCAGTGGCAAAGAATGAGCCTGTTTTGCATTTCCTTAAAGAGTCAAAAGGAATTTGCAAGAATCATCACAAATAGGATGGAGATTAGTGCAACACTCCATTTCTCTCCCTTTAAACGTGAGAGATCTAAGGTGATAGAAATTCCTTAGACTATAGAAACATTTTGCAAGCATTGAATGTTCTTATATTATGATTTCTTCTTGAGCATCAATTACGGTTATTGTATTGGACGATGAAATAAATTTCTCGATTGTTGTTTCAGGATGATGTCTCTAAAAAAGCATTATTCACGACCCATCATTTATCTGATGGAGATATATCTGATGGAGGTAATATGTTTTCCTGTGTCCTAAGGAGTATTATCATGTAGCTTTGGTTGGCTTTATCTACAACTCTCTAGATCAAGAAGGAAAAGCTTTGATCTATTCTGGGCTAGCATAGGTTGCTTCTGTTATAGGTACCAGACTATCTAGGTAAGTAAATAGTTTAGCTCCGGTGGAATAAGAAAGCCCCATTTTAAAGTGGATTAATAGATGCCAGCCAAATTGCTTCCAAATTGCTTCCAGTGAAATAACAAAACCCATGTTAAAGTGGATTAATGGATGCCGGCTTCATACAATATGATGGAACCTCGACACAAGTAATTAATCCTAGGTAAGTAAGAAGACACAAGTCTCAAGACCTTGCAAATGAAGATCTGTAGCTGAGCAGTCCATAGAAACGACAGTCTTTAGAAGTCCATAGAAGTGGTCGTACAGTACATTGGCTCCATGTTTATCCCATGGTTTATTCTTAAAAGTTGATTTTTTGTTGTGCCGCTTCTGCAATAGAGTATAATACCCTGCCTTAGAGAGAAAGGAGCTCTATGTATCTACTCAAATTAGGAAAATGCTCAAACATGAATCTATTCGACATGCTTCGAAAGAGTCCTTTTGTTATGGGTTCCGAAAGCTACACATGGAATTCTTAATGAGATCTTAATTGAGGTCTGTGCATTGGAATTTGATTCTCTATCACAACATGCCCATTTGTTAATGTGACCAAGTTTGCGCCCAAGATATGTAAAAGCAAATATTTTTAGCAGATCAAAAAGTGAGTCCTTTGTTCACTCCAAGACATAGGTACAGATTCTCATCACGGATGCCGGTAACTCCCAGCCATAAGAAATGCAAAGTTATGTTATGTACCGTTCGCATTTCTAAACATTGTGGTTGTGATATGTTCAACAACAGACGTTGAACTGAACTGCACGATCATAATATGAGCATAGCCAGCATTTTATTTTTTGCAGATGCTATAGAACACAAGGAATCAGAGGTGGACATAGCAGAGGTATAGAGAGCACAAGGAATTAGTCTATGGTCTCAGATGACAAAAATGATTAAAGAGACCTTGGAAGCTGAAGGTCTCGGGGATTTGATTGAAGCTTGGGCATTTTTGATCTACAGACAGCAGACACTTCACAAACCTGTTGCAAGCTAACAGCTTCAAAGCAAATGGCAATTCTTGTACTTTCTTTGCTTTGCTTTGCTTTGTCTGGAAAGCATAGAAGTGCATCCTTATTAGGCTTTGAATCCACTGCAAAACAGAAGGGAAAACGAGTTTAAGCTTGCATATGGCCATCATAATTTCCAACCATGTTAGCACCAGACCATTGAAGTTATGCTCCTGTAGCTAGAGCAACCAGCATCTAGATAACTAATGTCAACAACCTCAATCCGTCTCATTTTGTTTTACAGGAGTTCTGGTACTACCCTCTTGACCATGTATTTTAGGCCAATCATGTATACAAAAAGCTGGCATTCAAGTCAAATTTGCTTAACCAAGCGCCTCTTTATTTTTTAGATATTCATGCCAACTGTTTTCTACAGCAAACAATTCATGCAGGCTTCATGAAACTGGAATGATTATTCTCAATATGAGAGACGAATGCACAAATTCAGTCATTTTCAAGTTGTATAAATCCAGAAGATATAGCAGAGGACAACATGAAAGCTAGAGGTAAATTGTCATCGTACAACTCTTATGGCTATTTAAATGGCAGTTTTACCATTATAATAGGCCACAAACAATGATGCAAACTTGAATATGCGTCTTTGTAATTACCAAGGCTAGCACAATGTTGTTCAATCCACATACGACACAAGTACAATATGCTTATTAAACACAGAGAATCGAAAGCTACCTCTAGCTTTTTATTTGCTACAAAGAAGTCTTGCTGAATCGTGTCAATCCCCTCAAGGAGTGAATGTACCAAATATAATGTTTGAATCTTAAGAAACACACACAATGTTTGATACTACTTTCATTTGCATGTACTAAACTATACGATAGTTTCAAAGGGCATTATTGACAATATGCTTAAAAACTCAATAAACCCCAAGGGGACATATAAGGGTTGCCATCACCATGGTACATGCCAAATTGACAACGCCAAAAAGTCCTCGGTTGTATCAAAGAAATCCAACGTCGGTTGTATCAAAGAAATGCAATTACTAACTTTTACTTTTGAGAAATGCTAAGTGTGTGTAACAATCAAACACTTATGAGCTTATTGCCTCTATTGTCTCTTGACAATCACTCTCCCTAATGCTCAACCCTAACCATTGCAACTTTACTTTTAAGATCAAGCACATTTTAGAACTTTTAATTTGGCCTAGGAACATGCAGAGTAATTATGATTAAGCAAATTTAATGCTACTACCCACTACCCAAACGCAATTAGATGAATATATATCTCCAATTTCCTATATATTTGCCACTCCACAATTAACAATATTGTCACAAATGCTTCTTTTAGTGATGGCCCATGTGGTTCCTATCTCATATGTCAAATATATAATTGCAGTAATTAGAGCTGCACACCTTAGCAATGGAGGGTCCATGTGGTTTTGTATGATCGAGTGCTCAAGTCTTAAAATGTTGCTATGGCTCCTTATCATATAGGTTCTCCAAATTGCATAGTCTTGCAAATCTTATGGTTAGCCCATAACGAAACAATCACATAACAAACTCCAATAGTTAGGTACCACTAGAAGATATATTTTATATAATACTATGCATAACAACTACTATTTTTAGAAAAACAAAATGGAGCTCATCACACTATATATGGAGAATAAGAGTTTTATATTTTATAACTGTGACAGCTTATATTTGAGACAAATTACACTTCCCCTTGATAAGAATAGATGCTTCATCTTCATGCTAAAGCCAAAGTGCTCATTATATCACCATATATTCGACACAACTTGCACTTTCTCTCCAAAACCATTTTAGTTACAAAACGCTTTTCAGGTTGGTGCTAAAGCCCGGCAACGCCGGGCATCCATAACTAGTAAGTATTAATAAGATTATTGCAAAGGTTTAAATGTTATTAGTTATATTAGTGGTGTTCTCAAATTGGCAATCTAAAGCAACACCCACTTTCTAAAGCAAGAATCACTGAAATATTAACTTAAATATAATCCTCATCCTCCCTTTCCTTCATTCCCTTTTCACGTGAATCCCCATTTCTCCTCATCCCCATTCTCCTCATCCCCCCATTCTAAATTGCAATTCCCCCATTAGGCCCTCATTACCCTTACTAATCTTACCCCCCATTCTAAATTGCAATTCCCCATTGTAAATTGCAATCCTCCATTGCTCTCTCATTACCCCTACTAACCCTGGCTACCCCATTTCTCGTCGTCCCCCATTCTTCATTTTTTTAGTAGAAATCCTCATATTCTAAATTGCAATCCTCTTATTACTCCTCCATTACCCCCAGTAGCCCTGACTACCCCATTTTTCCGCATCTCCCATTCTTCATCTCTTACAGAAAATCCCTACGTTCTAAATTGCAACCCCCCATTACTCCCTCGTTACCCCTACTAACCCTTTCTACCCCTTTTCTCCTCATCCCCCATTCTTCATTTTTTTTTAAGGAATCCCCATGTTCTAAATTGCAATCCCCTTATTACTCCATCATTACCCCTAGTACCCCTGACTACCCCATTTCTCCTCATCCTCTATTCTTCATTTTTTATAGAAAATCCCCATGTTATAGATTGCAATCCCCTTATTACTCCCTCAGTACCCCTAACATAGAACTAAAATCCTCTTCTCCTCAAAAAATTATTTCCTCGTCAATCCCCATTTCCAAAAGGGGGTATTTTAAGGTTTTTGATGTGTAACCTTGAGGATGTCATTGGGTTAGTTACTCCGGTTACTAGAGGAGAGCTTGAAGTGCCCCTCGTCTAAAGTCTGGCCTTAAATTTCTTAGCAAATCAAATGCATAGCCCACGAAGAGCAGGATCATGGGTAGAGTGTGCTTTTGCGTTTATAAAATCTATCTGGCAGCTTCTTGGGATGCCAGATAGATGGCGCGAGCTTTAGTGCTTTCCACTACGTTCATTTTAATAATCAAAATCGCAACACAAAGCGACGAAGCTGGATTTCACCAATCAGCCACAATCTGCATCTGCAACACAGTCAGAGGAATCCCGTTTGACAGATTATACAGAGAGGGGCGATCGAAGGTGTTGCTACCGTTCGGGTCCCTGTGGCGTTTGGCCTCAAACTATTTGCGCTTGTGAATACGATAGACTATGCTGCTGGAATTGGTTTGCGATTACATTAGACGAAATTTCAACCATCTTGAAATTTCAAGCTGGTTGAAATTTCGTTGGAGAATTCGAAGGAGCTATAAAATTTCGTATGAAATTTTAAGCTCCTTCGAATTACTCCTTCCAAAATAGTTTTGAAGACAAGGATGAAAGTGCACCATTGTAAAAACCAACAAAGAAAAACCCAAGTCTTTTATTTGAAACTAGTAATGGTGCCCAGCGTTGCTGGGCAAATGTTGGGAACATTTGTGGATGGAAACCTATTCAGCTCAGACTCATTAACCAAGTCCATCATATCTAGGCTATAAGAGGTTTTTGTGCATTTGATAACCTTCCCTTTGCTCTATCCTGCATATCCTTTTTTCCTCATTTTCTTACACACTTTCTTTTTTCCCTTTTCTTATTTTTCCTGCACATTTACTTTTCTCCTTCTCTCTCTTTTTTTTTTTCTTTTCTTTTTTACCCTCTTCTCCCTCCTCTTTTCCTTCTTTTTCTCCTTTTCATTTTTCCCTTTCCCTTTCCCTTTTTTGACGGCTTTTTTCCTTCACTTTTCACCTTTCTCCACCCTTCCCATTTTTCTCATGCTCTTTTTTCCCTTTCCTTTTCCCATTCCTTTTGCTTTTCTCTTTTCCCTTCCCTTTTCTCATGCCCTTTTTGCATTCCCTTTTCCCCACCTTTTTTTTTTTATGTTTTTCTTCCTCTCCTCACCCTCTTCTTCTTTATCTCATGTCCCTTTTTTCCCATTTTCTTCTTCCTTTTTTCCTTTCCTTCCCCCCTTTCCGCCTCCCTTTTTCTTTTTCCCTTTCCTTCTTTTTTCATCATTTCCCCACCCTTTCCCTTTTTCCCGTGCCCTTTTCCTCTTTCCTTCCCCCCTTCCTTTTATCTTTCCCTTTCCCTTTCCTTTTTTCTTTTCCCTTTTTCCCATGTATTTTTCCATTCCCTTTTTTCCACTTTTTTTTACTTGCCTTTTCTTCCGCCTTTCCCTACCCTCTTACCCTTTTCCCCGTCCCTATTCCCCTTTTTTTCTTTTTTTTTCCCCTTTCCCTATGCTCTTTTTCCCTTTATTTTTACCCTTTCCTCACCCTTTCCCTCTTCTAGTTTTTTCTGTGCCCTTTTTCCCTTCCTCTTTTCCATTTTCCCTCCTTATTCCTCGTGTTCTTTTTTCTTTCCCCTTTCCCCTTTCGCCTCCCATTTCCTTTTTCCTTTTCCTTCTTTTTTTCATCCTTTTCTCTTTTTCCATGCCCTTTTCCTCTTTCCTTTCCACCCTTTTTTTTTCCTTCTCTCTTTTCCTTTCCATTTTCCCACACCTTTTTCCATTCCATTTTTTCCACCTTTTTCACATGCCCTTTTTCCTCCTTTTCCCACCCTCTTCCCCTTTTCGCTTTTCCTCTTTTCCTATCCCATGTTTTCTGTTCTCTTTTTTGCTTTTTGCTTTTCCCTTTTCCCTTTTCTCTTTTTCCCTTTCTTTTTTTCGTTTCCTCACCCTTTTCCTCTTCTCGTGCCACTTTCTCCTTCCTCTCTCATTTCCCTCTCCCTTTTCCTCATGCCCTTTTCCCTTTTTTGCCTCCTTTTTCCTTCTTCCTTCCCTTTCTATTTTTCCATGCCCTTTTTTCCTTCTCTCCATCATTCTTATCTTCCCCTTTTTCCCTTCCGTCACCGTTTTCGTCTTCACCTTTTTCCCGTTGCCCTATTTTTCTTCCTTTTCCTCCCTTCCCCTTTTCTTTTCCCTTATTCTGTCCTCACCCTTTCCCCCTTTTCCTTTTCATAGTGTCCTTTTTTCCTTCCTTTTTCTCCATTTCTTTTTCTTTCCCTTTTTCGTGCTCTTTTCCCTTTCCTTTTCCCTTCTCCGTCTTTCCCTTTTACCCGTGCCTTTTGCCTCTCACTTTGCCCTTTTCTCTACCATTTTCCCTTTCCTCTTAAGAGATCAGAGCATCGCCAATCACGGTGGTGGGAAGTTGTGCGATAAATGTCGGCCTTCGAATGCAATCAGACGATCTCAACTATCTAAATTAGGGTTTGATTGAAGACATACACTAAAACTTTATAATATAAGATTTCATTCTTTAGTAGGCTGTATAACCCGAGAGAACGAGTTCTCTGCAATTCTGGCTTACTACGATGCACTCCAGCACAGCCAATTATCATGTGGCATCTATATACACCATTGGAAGAAGACCAGCCAATTTTAATGTGGCATCTATATACACCATTGGAAGAAGACCTCTTCTGCCTCTCATTTGTCTTACCTATGATAAAAAAATTATAGTAGATTTTGAATGTTTTCATCCTATCTCAGTGCCAACTAGTACGTTAGTAATTGGCGTGGTCAATTGTCTCAGTTAATTGTCTCGCATATATGGCCAGAAGTGCAGTCTGAAAGATCGACGGACAACTGATTGTGAAGTCAGGTTTTCTGTGTTTGTTGGACTATCCCTTTTTTTTCCTACTATCATTCAATTTGAATAGTCCAGATATCATTTTAATGCAAGTTCTCGATTGTTCTTCCATACAGGTTTGGTTCTCCAATGTAAATTGATTAATTCGTTCTCTTGTGCTCTGACATTAAGCTTTAATTTCCAGAATGACGAGCTACAAACTTTTCAATGAGCTCATTCACTAAGTTAGGGACCTCATCCTGAGAATTTGCAAACCAGTCAAGGATTAATACATAAGAAGACTTCAAAACATTGAAATTGATTTGCAATGAGACCTGTGGACAGTGCCCAGCATTTGGGATCACAATAAATTCTTCTACTGCAGTGAAATTTGCCAAGCTACTTCCTAAAGCCAATGGCTCCCAAGGATCCTTCTCTCCCCAGAGAATAGATACTGGACACTGGTTAAATCACAGAAGGCAGTGATTGAGTATAACGTAACAACAGCATGAACATGTTGTAGACACAGATGCTTACCTGTACTTCAGAAAGCATCTCTTCAGGGAGAGGGCCACCTGAATAGGATATAAAGTCCAAAAAGACATCTGCAGCACCTTGTTGCAGGCCGGGGAGCAATATCTTCTCGATTAATTCATCGGTCACAGCAGCCTCATCATAATAACACTGTGAAAGAAAAGCAGACATCAATATAAGCCAACATCAGGCGAGACTCATCAGTGTTGTAAGCACACCACATACAACATGAAAAGAAAGGTAATGAAGAAACTTAAGGATACACTACACCTGACGCAGAATATTTCTGACAGCATTTTGTGAGGCCACAGATTGAAAGAATATGCGTCCAATCTCCGTATTCCTGAAGCCATGAATATGTTGCTAGAACCAGGTTTGAAATACTGACAATTAAAACCTTCCTATGCAAATTTGCTTACTAAGGATGTTAAAAGAGAACATGGCCACACAAAATATGCTGTTATAAGTGCATTTGCCGGTAGAAGGTTCATATGCAAATTTCTAATTGAGAACGTTAAATGTATAGGATGTGCAACTCTGACAAACTGTTTATTTCGAAACAGAAAGGACTTAATAATGCTTCACGCCATATGCTCCAAATCTCACCCACCTTAGCAGACTTTGCAGACTTTTAACGAATGGTTGTATATACCATGCTTGTTTCTTGATATGTAACAAACGTAAGGAGACATTTAGAAGTTGAACACCTTGTACTAGTTGAGGGGTAGTCAATGCTGCTTGAAGACCAACTATTCCTGCACGAAATCATTAGATCATTGCTAAAACATAACATCTAATATGTGTTCCTATTAAATAAAGCAGTTTAATCTGAAGATAAGTGAGAAACTCATCAGCAAAATCCAAACTACTTAGACTCCATTACATTTTCAAGTTTGCAAACAAATTCTTCCTTGTTGGAAGGGGACGTTCACATTAAGGGCAACCTGGACTCCCCCAGGTTAGTAATAAAAAGCTTCTTGGCTACATGCGCCCAACAGTATCAACATTAAACAAAGACTACACGTAACATGCATTTACCCATTACTGCACAAGTGGTACTTCCAGTGTTGATCTAGCATTCAACGAGCAATGTGCTAACGGACCAAGGACCATTTAAGAATCTGCCGCTTTAAGCCAAACCAAATAAAAACAGATTTTGTGCATGTACAGGTTCAAAAAAGGAAGACCAATTTTTGCAATTTTTAAGATCTAGTAAATCTACTTTTTAATGCATCTCCCAAAAACGAAGCAATTCTCAGGTGCATTAGCTTCTTGGTATCAAGGAGGAGTACCTCCAATTGAATTGCATATTAGGAAAGCACGATCCCTTATGATGTCTGTGCAAAAGTCCAACACTTGCTTTGCCCAGGTATCAAAGTTATATAATGAATTGGGAGGCAGGTTCCTCGGACTTGGTTTATCTGAGAACCCGTAGCCTAAAAGGTCGATTGCATAAACTCTATTTGACTGTGCCAGTACAGCTAAATTTTTGCGCCAATGATCACTAAAGAGAAAAGACATTGGTGACTCCCCATTTTTAGAATAACAAGCTCAAAGCCATTATAACTACCTGTTGGCGCCAAACCCATGAATTAGAACAAGCGCAGGCCCGCTGCCTCCTGCAGTTTGATACCTAATATTGTAGCCGTTCCATTTCCAGAAGCTGTTTTTGAAGATCAGAGAATAAGAAATTTATGTGCTTCACAACCATTACATAAAAACATTCATAGTCAGTATAGAACACAGATGATACCGTAAATCGTAACACTTAACTGTTCCGATGTTGCAACTTGGGTGCAGGCCTCTTCAATTTGAGACGCCCTTATAGCAGCCCATCTACTATTAACTAAAAATAAGCAAGGTGGTCTCAACTTAATGCTGTGCAGCTCACAAGAAGGCTTAACAAACGAGACATGCTGCCGGAATGAAGCAGTCGCCATTAATCCTTTACACTTTGAAGAGGCATTCCTAAGGTTACATTGCACAAGAGCGACATGGTACGTGGCTCTACCGGTACCAGTTGACTGAAATATTGCGAAATGCTCGCTAATGTGGCCATTGGATAAATAAAAGGCTGTTTTCATTTCAACCCTCCATTGAGTAATGATGATCACCCTGGGATTCCACACCACCAAGTTTTATTTTGCAATTATACAAGTTTTTGGGTTGCCCCTAAGGGGGCAAACCCTCGTTTGTATGGGTTGTGGCATATCCTGAGTATATGCTGGAATATACTCAGAATATGTTGATGACTGCTCCAAACCGATTGTACCCTGTAAACTGGCGGTCATTTGCGTTCTAAATCGAGGATGGTCTAACCGGTTAACTGGCATGGCAGATAGAAGCTTGAATTTGATGAATAAGCTTGGATCATGTTGCCGTTCTATTCGGGACAAGGGCAAGAATGGGCATTCAGGACAAGGGCAAGAAAGGGCAAGGATGGACATTCGGGACAAGGGCAAGAATAGGTTTTCTAGCACCGATGGTGGAATAGGTATGATCTCCCTTTCCCCTGGCTTCCAAGTTTGGCTTCAATTTATGGCGGCCACCTCAAATTGGCTTGTTTTTTCTAGCTCTTCCATCTTCGGCTGAGCTGCAGTTTAAGGCTAGAGTTTGGTTTCGAGATGATTTCTGACCTGGAGGGATAGAACAAGCACCTTACACACAAAGCTCACTCAATGAAGATGCACGGTAACTATACCGGATTCTTTTCTTCAATTTTTTTTGTGAATCTAAACTGTCGATCTACATCCTCTACCCATTCTTCCTGAATTAAACCTGGGCTTCCAAGTTTTTCTTTGCCTCTCTTTGCTGTCAGTTGGATACATTGTAGCATATTTTAATACCTTTGGTACTACAAATATAGTCGTCAAGCTGTTTAAAAAATTCAAGAGATGTAGGTTGAGGATGGAATGCCAGACGACAGGAGTAAATACATGAACCCAGTCAAAACTTCTATCAGTATTATATTGACAGATGCATTCATTCCTTATAATACATCCTTGGCACTCCTCAACTTTTATGGATAACTGACAAAGGGTTTAAAAGCTCAAGCCTCTAATATCTTTGAAATGATATTAGCAGTAGACATTTAAGTTACAGTTCTATATTTTTTATGTAGGAAGAAAAAGCTTCTCTTCAAGAAGACCATATCTTACCTTGAGATGCCCAGAGCTGGAGGACAGTTGATATATGCAAGCATATTTTCTCTTTGAAACAGGTCCTTACTGGCCTTAGTAATTCTGTTCACACCATATCCAGCGTACAATTACAATAAATATGGTAAGAGAGATTCTATAGAGGACATGTCTGACACGCACATATCTTGCACTTTGAGATATCTTACATTTTAATGCATATGTACATATCCCTTCTCTCTGCTCTGAATCACAGATGCTTGCATTCATGATCTGGGGCATTTTAATCCAACTCCTTTCACAGACAACCTATTTCTTACTGGCAATTTTAAGATCACTCGTCCATGGTTTGCAGGCAGTCCTTTGTTATTCATTTAGGTAAATAATCTCTTTCATTAAAATCTAAAACTGAATTATCTTAACGGTTTTTTTAACAGGTGACCAGATTTGCCTTGTCGTAGAATCAGCATAGGCTTTGTCTCTAAATGGTAGATGGACCGTCCATTTGGCACTTTATTCAATCATGGGCAGAGGCTACAAGGGTATAACTCTGTCCACCTATCCTCTTGTTACATATTGCTACCCTAGATCATAATCTACCTACAAGTCTCCTCAATATTTAGGCTTTTAATAAATTGTAGAGCCTGCATCGCTTGTTCAGTGTTCCACTGCAATAGAAATAAGATGCTTCATTAAAATCCTCTCTTAGTTCCAGCTTCACTTCTTGAGCGTATATGCACTATGTATGGCAAAAAATCTCGCAAGCTGTTGAATAGGGCAATCAAGCAGATCTGATCCACTTCAGTTGGCACATCTCAAGGAGAGACTTTATTGCTCAACAAATGAATTGGTTCAGCATACGAATCCTTCTAGCTATTTTTTAATAGAGGTTCATATTTCATGTGGATTCTGTGATTTCATTCTAATGTCAATGACATGATTGATTTTGTGATGCCACAGAATGTCTTCTAAAATGGTTGAAAACATCCAGAAACCACAAATACAAAGACTGCAGATACTTGAAAGCACCTCCATCCATTCTAGGCACATCTGTTTCACAGAATTATTAGATCCCTCTAGGCTGCAACTTAAGCCAATAGTAATGATCAACATTTATGCAGTTTTCTTCCAGATGTTAGAACAGAACATCATGTCAACATATGAAACTTTTTTTTGAGTAAACATATGAGCACGATTTTTAGTACATCCCATGTAGCGAATGGCTCTGAAAGCTATGGTATGATCATTTGGACATGATATTTAGGATATAAAATTCAGAACTGGCTTGTAGCTATGCTTTCGATAAGGCTGCACATGCTATAATTAAACATCTAACTCGTGTCTATTACAGATATATAATCTTTGCAGGAGCACAATCTTTGGTAGAGATCCAAGGAGTTACAATTCTGTTAATTAAATGCGAGCCTCAAGCCTCTAATTTCTTCGAAATGATATTAGCAGTAGACATCTGAGTTACATTTTTGTATTTTTTATGTAGGAAGAAAAAGCTTCTCTTCAAGAAGACCATATCTTACCTCGAGATGCTTGTAGCTTGTTGGAGGACAGTTGATAGATGCAGCATATTTTCTCTTTGAAATAGGTCCTTATTGGCCTTAGTAATTCTGTTCATACCATATCCAATGCACAATTACAATAAATATGGTAAGAGAGACTCTATAGAGGACATTTGATTTTCTTTGCTTTTAAGGCTTTATGCACTCATGATATGAAAATTCAAACATTGTTTGTAGATATATACGAAATCCAGTTAGAGTGACTCTAATCCAATATCACAATAGGGGATCTGACACTTTGGCATGTCACATGTCTGACACGCACATATCTTGCACTTTGAGATATCTTACATTTTAATGCATATGTACATATCCCTTCTCTCTGCTCTGCATCATAGATCCTTGCATTCATGATCTGGCTGGGGCATATTAATCCAAATCCTGTCACATACAACCTATTTCTTGCTGGCAATTTTAAGATTACTCGTCCATGGTTTGCAGACAATCCTTTGTTATTCATTCAGGTAAATAATCTCTTTCAATAAAATCTAAAACTGAATTATCTTAACGATCTTTTCTTCCAGATTTGCCTTGTCATGGAATCAGCATAGGCTTTGCCACTAAATGGTAGAGGGACCGTCCATTTGGCATTTTGTTCAATCATGGGCAGAGGCTACAAGTGTATAACTCTGTCCACCTATCTTCTTGTCTCATATTGCTACCCTAGATCAGAATCTACCTACAAAATTTTGGCATTATGCTTGCCGTAAATTTATTAATGCTAGCAAGAACATTTTATATTGATTGAGTGAATGACCCTTGCATCCAACTCTGAAAAGTTTGCAAGTAGTTTGCCAATGCTACCTTTGCCACATTCCGAACCTAAGTTTCACATACATGAATCACAACTAGAAGTCACATTTACTCAAATTATGTTATCACAAATCTTTACAAATATACATTATACCAATCGATGTTCCTTCTCCCATTTTTCTTCAAGTTTACCAAGCAAATATCTGCGGCTTTATAGATGCCCACAGCCGACAATGCTCCCGCTTTGTCAATGGCCCTTGCGATACCATACACATTGACATTCACATATAAAATCAATATTCAAACACCCGTAAACATCAACTTCACTACTCAACACAACCACAACAATTGCAGTCTGATCCACAAATTGATAAATATGACAAATAGTTTCTAAAGCCCGACAACATCGGGCATCTATTACTAGTTCTATTTCATCATATTTTATTAATAGCTTTTTAATAAGAATAAGAATAAGAATAGTTTTTTATCGTCCACTGAGACCAATCGGCCTATGGGACCCAGAAGGAGCGCATCAAACTTATTATTGTCCGGGTTAAAAAACCCTCGCCCCGAAGGGTTTTCGAGGGAAAAATCGTGGCAGTAATAAGAATGTTGTCAAACTGTACATGTCAAGCGCGTGCCCGAGGACATAGCTAATCTCACATGTCCATGACCTCCTGAAGGTATGATCCTAGCACCCGTACGGATGCCGTGCTCAATGTCACATGTAGCGGCTGGCCAGGCCTGACCAACTCAGCATAGCACGTCCGGATTTGATCATATGTTGGGCAACTTTTAAGGGTATGAGATTCATCCTCAATGACTCCCATTTGGCAGCATTGACAGAGCCTGTCCTGACGTGGCTCACCAATCCATCTGCCTGTCTCAATTCGAAGATGATGTGCTCCTGTGTGAATAGAGGCAATGAGTCTGCGTCTTTTCATGGGCAAGTGGGTGCGCAGGTAACATTGTGGGCCTCGTTCTAATGTGGGATTTATGTGGTGCTGGTAGTGTGCTGTCTTGACCTGTTCAAGGGCGCTGGCATCCCAAAGCTTGCTGATGAAGCAAGCGTCAAGATATTGCCTCAAGCTATGGCGATCTGCCTATGTTTGCACATGTATGCACCTGTGCTCCTGCACATTCCATCTAGCCATCCATTGGGCTCTCTTTTCCCTCCAGCAGGCCTTGAGGCGTTGTGGCCCCATTGCCATGATATAAGCTAGTTTAGGGAGATGAGCATCGTCTGTATTGACCACCTTCTGAAAATAGACAATGTGGCGATCAAGGGCCCCGCCCTCTGAAGAGGCAAGAATCCTGTCTCCTGCAGTAGAATTTGATATGGGACTGTGGACTTCACCCCTAGTGCTCGTACCAAGAAGGCTTTCCACTACAAGAGAATGCCTGCTAGACGTCAGGAAAATCGTCAGGCAGTCCAAGGTGGGTTTTTAAGCGCATAGTGACGATTGTAATGACGACTGGGCTGACGTATAACCTGACAAAAACTGTCTGATGCATATCCTGACGAGTAGCCTGATGCAAAATTTTCTGACTATTAGTCTGACGAAAACTCTGACGAACAGCCTGACGATTGGTCTGACTAAAGGTCTGACGAGCAAGTTGACTAGTATCCTGACGTGAACGTCTGACCAATATACTGACTATTAATCTGACTATTTAACGTCAGACAAATAGTCAGCATATTCGTCAGAGTATTAGTCAATTTATTCGTCATACTTATCATTCCCTCGAATTCGAAGCTTGGCTTGTATGTTTTGTTTGAATCATTAGCACTTTAATGGCATGCATGAAACACAATAACTTTTACGTCAAGGAACTAATGAGAAGCACAAAACATCACACATTTTCCCTTTTGAGGCCTTGAATCTAGTTATTAGACATTGCACTTCAAACAAAGTGCACTTAGACATTGCACTTTAAACAAAATTTTGGGCTAAGTTATGGGAATTAGCAATAAGTGACAATATGGCCTGAGGGGATGCACACTCAGTGAAGGTACTAGTCATGGCCGAGAAAGGTATTAGTCATGGCATGAGGGGATGCACACTCAGTGAAGGCCTACATGTTCCAACTCATAGGGTGGCCACCTAGGACCTGGGGGGGTGACATGGGCAAGTGACATTGTATATTACATTTATTTGTTAAGATTTAATGATTGAGACTCTGGTTTTCTTTTTACTGGAATTTAGAGGCATCTTTTGGATCATGATAGTTGGCATGGTGAATATGCTTGAGCGTATTGACTTGATGACCAATAGACAAGTGGGGACTATATTGACCTCATAAATTTCAATCTGACATATAGTTCAATTTGGTCTATGGTTCAATTTGGCCTACATTTAAGGAAATACAAAGTTAAAAATATAAGGGCCTAGGTTTAAGGTCACTTATGGCAAGATTTGGCAAGGACTTGAAAATTGCACGAAATTTAACTATGTTGAACTATATTGGAAATTCTGTAAATCGTTTTAATACATTGCATTTTATGTCTTTGAAAAAATGCCTGTAGGGCAAAACTTTTTAGGGCATGTTGCCCGCTAGCTCCAGACGGCTACTGCCGGATTTATTTGGTGCCGATCAGGCGCCATACAGATGTCTGATTCGGTTGGGAACTAAGCGACATCTGGTCGCAACATATTTGGTCGCAGATGATCCGACCTGGTGAAACGACTCTGCCTGCAAACTTCATTTTGCAAGGTACAGAAGCTTCAGGAGTTTATTTGCTTATCTGATTTTGCATTTCAAAGAAGCTTCAAGATGTTTTTGTTTGAATCAAGGCTCCATCAATCAGGTCATCTCTTGGGAGAGAGCAGTCGTCATTGGAACCCATCAATCTGATAAATGTGGGCGAGTTAGTCTGCTTAGGCTCTTGGCACACCAACTATGGCCTTTGGGCTGGAGTTGTATGAATAGGTATCAACGAATAAGTAATGTTGTAGCAGAAGGGAGCTGTCACTATTTTCCTACATCTGGTTTAACACATTTGTATGGCTCATTTGCAGTAAACACGGATTGCTTGGTGGTGCATGGAGCACGGATGGTTTTTCAATGGCCTTTGCAAGGTTTCAAAGCTTTGTAAGGTTTACTTTGTAAGGTCTGCATTCACAACTTCAAGGGATCATACGATGCATGGAGGAACCAAGTCTGTAGAGGGGAAGTTAGGTAAAGTTTGGACCTTGCCTAGCTTTAGAAACATCTGCTAACTTTAGCTAAATTATGGCCAGACATATGCAGCAAGATCCCCAATCGATTCAGGTATTGTGAATAATAATGTCATGTTTGTATCTTTGCATTTGTGCTCTGGTCACTTTCCTTGAGTTGGGCACCATATAGGCTTCTGAAATATCATTTATGCTGTTGGTGTTGCTTCCATTTTCCAGATATTTGCAGGTTAACCTTTTGCTAATTCACAGTAGCAGGTCTGTTGAATCGCATATGCCATTTCTGGATGGAAGCCCTCACTGGGTAAGCCCTTGCTTTGAGTATTCGGTTTTTTCCATGCGTTGATTCTTAAAAGAGAATCTATTTTCAAATTTTTTGAGATTGCTAGAATAGGTTCTAGCGAGTCCGAGGTCAACATTTCAGCCATGATGCATGGCCAAATGCAGGTCCTAAGCTCTTCTGAAAACAAGCAGGAAGACAAAGCAAGTTGTGGTTCTCTTTCCGCCATTATTATCTACATTATTTGAGAAGCTGTTGGCTAAATGCATGCATGAGCAGGAAATAGTGCCTGCAGTAAAGACACAAACTTGGTATCTTATCCCACCATTGAAGCTGTATTGTTTTAAACCATAGAATGCAGTAAAGCTTATCTACATTCTTTGAAAAGTCCTCTGTTTTTATTTTCCATGACAACAATTTGTGATCTTCCAATTGCCTTTCAATAATTATCGAACTTCAATAGTATGTGCAGGTTCAGACTTCAAGAATCTGTGCAGATTCAAACTGGACTGCATGAAGAAATGCTAAAACATCCTTATCCACTCTATTCAGTGCAATGGCAAAAGAGCAACTGCGCAAAATAAGGTGCATCCCTTATGCCATGGATTCTTTGCTCAATGAATTTAGGTTATTGTGCATCCTTGGGACCAGTAAGGCTGCTCCATATCTATATTGCATTTGAAAGTTTTTTATCCATTTTCGTTTAGTGTTGTGAGTATTTAATTTGCACAATTTTTATAAGCGTTATCAGAAGAACTTGAAGTAGAGGACAATGATATTGCTCCTTGGATTTCTTTCTGGAAGCTATATATTGCTTGGAGGATAACCCCTACTTGCAATTGTTTCTGCTTTCCATAGCATTGACCCCTAATTGCAATTGTTTATAAGCTGTTATTGTTATTACAAGCAAGTTGTATTTATGCTAGAATCTTGTGTTGTTAAGATTCTTCAATCAATTTTGTTGTATAATTTGTACGCTCTAGTTTTATACCAAGTTGGAATATCAGGGTTCAAATCCCTGTTTGGTAAATAAACATCACACATTACTTCTATATCTTGGTCTAACTACCTGACTACTATCCTGACTAATGTGCTGACCAATATCCTGACTAATGACCTGACCATGGACCTGCTTAATATGCTGACTAATATGCTGACTAATAGGCTGACTAATATGCTGACGATTCCCCTGACTAATATTTCCTGACTATTATCCTGACGAGCACCCTGACGCATGATCTGACGCATGGCTGACGATTCACCTGACGCATCGTCTGACGAACAATCGTCAGATAATATGAGTCAGGCTAATCGTCAGGTAAACATCAGCCAGCCAGCCTGGGAAGTTGTCTGATTTGTGAAGGCTTTCTGACGATTTACCTGACGTCTAGCAGGCATCCTCTTGTAGTGTTCTGCACCTGCTCCAAGTCATTCCAAGTAGCGAGGGATACTACTGGGCCCCATACTTCAATCCCGTATAAAAGGACAGGCTCCACTAAGACCTTGAACGTGTGTGATTGATGGGTCCAATCATACAACTCCGCTCTATGACTATTGTTTTGCATTACATATAGTGCCTTCCAGCCCGCCGTAACTCGTAGCCGTATGGATGTGTCCCAGTGCATAATAGAAGGAAACTCCACTCCCAAATATTTGTATGTGGATGCTACTTCCACATTCTGCCCTCGGTAACTGAAGGAGGGGATCCTCGACTATCGTGAAGATGATATGAAGACCACCTTAGTCTTGGCCAAGTTGATGCGCATATCAGACGCTTGACAAAATGTGTCCAGGGCATCGAGATGTCGTTGCATGTCTGCTGGTGTGTAAGCTAGGAGGTCCACATCATCAGCATATATTAACTGCTTGATAATCTGGTAGAGAAGGTGAGCATTATCAGCAAGCCAACTCTCCAATTGATCAATGTAAAGCCCAAACAATGTTGGGGAGAGAGGGCATCCCTGACGGACCCCGATACTACATCAAATGGTTGGCTTGTCGGCTGCAACCGACCCGAGCATCTTTCATATAGCCTGTACACTGCATTCTGCAAATCTACAGGAACCCCCAGCTGTCGCAATCTTGCCCATAGTTTTTCCCGAGGCACAGTGTCAAATGCCTTCGCAAAATCTATGAAGCAACAATATAGATCCTGACGGCAGTTCCTGCTGTCTTCAACCAGAGTTTGCAATGTGAAGATATGGTCAATGGTTGAGTGTCGGGGTCTGAATCCTGCCTGGGTGAGGGCCCGTATCTCTGCTGCCTCTGCCCAGCCCGTCAACTGCTGCTCGAGAATCCCAGCAAGCAATTTTGCAAACACCGAACTGACCATGATTGTTCGGTAATTGGCTGGGCAGTGCGGGTCACCTGCCTTATAGATGGGAACAACTTTGCTATTGGTCCACTGCAGCGGGAAGCCTTCCTGTAATGCCTTGTGGCGGTCAACACTGGTATTATGGATGGCCCTGCCCACTTAAGCAATTCTGCCTGCATACCATCCAGGTCTGGGGACCATTGGCAAGACGCTGTAAGCCTTGTTCCACGTCCGAATCTGTGGTTTCTAGCACTGGGCCTTCTTGCAGGGGAAATGCTGCATGTGCACCCCGAGGGTCGTATAGCTGTTGCAAGTATTGCCTCCACTGCTCGGGAGTGATGTTCCCCGTGGGTCGCATCGCTTTCTAAGAACCCTTCGCCGAAGGTCCCGGGTGACGCCCGTGAGGTAAAACATTTCCTTTGATGCGCCGCAATGTACCGGCCTTCTTAGCTTTAAGGAAGATGCGCATCGTCGACCGCATGTGGGCGCAAAGCGGGTCTCGTGGACTTGGCGAGCCCGATTTGTGTTCCTTGCACTCGCATCAAACCATTGATTACGCGGGAAGGTTGTGTTCCCGGAGGTCCGTCGGGCGCGGCTTATCCCCAAAGCATCTCTCGCATGATCCTAAGCACATCACCAGCCGGCCGGGTCATTTGCTCTAGTGTAGGATATTGCAAAAATTCGCCAGGTCATCTATAAGCATCCGGGCATAAGCCCCCGCATGTTCATAATCCAATCGCAATGAGGCATGTGAGGAGTCAAGTTACCGGGGGTTCGCACAACTTGCCACGCCAACTTCAAGTAAAGTGGTAAGTGGTCCGAGTCGATCTCTTCATCCCTATTAGTTGTTCCCACTGAAGTGCTTGACGACATGCATATCCCCTTTCGTGCACCAAAGACATAGTCCACCACACTGCAAAATTGAATCCAAGTCCTAATACTGCCCAAGCCCTCTGTTGCGCCTTTTTGCTAGTTTTGGCTTCTTTTTTTTTTTTTTTTTTTTTTTTTTTTGATTTCACATGTTGTTCTAAAATTTTTGGGTTGCCCCTAGGGGGCAAACCCTTGCTTATGTGCGTTTGTGGCATATCCTAGGTATATGCTGGAATATACCTAGGATATACTAGTAACTGCTCCAAACCTATTGTTCCCTGTAAATTGGCGGTCACCTGCATTTTGGATCGCTGATGTTTTAACTGGATAACTGGCAAGGCTGTATCATTCTGCTGTGTCCTGCACTTCCACTAGCAAAATGGGTTGATTCAAAACAAAATTGACGGGCTGATTCAAAAAATCAATGCGTCGCTAGCATGAATCCAGCATGCCCAATTCCTGCCAGAGGTCGCAAAGTGAAGGGCAAGAGAAAATTTGGCAAATGTGATTCTTGCAATTTATAGCTTTTCCTGTTCAGATATCGATGTATTAGGATCTTGGAAATTTGAACCATCTATGACTGGGTGTTAGTCAATTAGGACTGGGAATGAGCATCCATCTTTGGTCGTGTGAGACATTGAAGCCTATGCTTCTTGACCTTCCTGATTTTGCTTTCTCATGGCCAGGACTGCATTCTAAATTGTGTAATTGACACACTCAGATCCATTGTTTAATTTACCACCAACGTTTCTAATGCATTGATATATTGCCCAGATTGCGATCGGCAGTCTGGTTTCTGTAACAGGCTCCAAGCTCACCTAACCCCACCGCTAGAACTCTTGATAAAGAGTTCTCTGCGAGATTGCTGGTGCAAAGTTGAGAATACTTGCCAGTTTGTAAAGATGTGGAACCCCCAACACGTTTTCTGATAAATCGAGCAAGAATGGATAATTCCCATCGCAAATAAGTAGTCGGAAACTCTCTATGAACCCAGCTTTTTCAGTTTAGGCCCACGAATCTTAGTTGGAATGTCTCCAGTGAGGTTGAGATTTACTAGCTTTCTATATTTGTTTTGTAAATAATGTTGATAAGGTGCGTCCGTTCCTCAAAAAGCAGTGACAGTGCTCTATGACCAAGCTACACAACAACATCCATCTTCCAATGTAAAAACAACTTATATTTTATGTGTTGCATTTTTTTTTGCTCTGGAGTCACAAATGTCGTCATATATAAAATGTGGCATTCATAGGTCTAAATCAGGGTTGTAAATCTTAGGGTCAATTCCCACTAGCAGTTAAGTTAGGTTAAATAGGGCAAATAAAGTAAACTTGCTTTCACACTAGCACTTAAGTTACTACAAGTTAAGTTAGGACTTGGTTAAATTTTAACTATGGGTAACTTAACTAGGCCACTTTCATACTGATAATAGTTAAGTTAAATTAAGTTAAAACTTTAACTGTTCCCCTTATTTTAAACTAGAAGTTAAGCGACCTAGGAGAGGTACACTTAACTCGATTAAGAACTAACTTAACCTAACTGTTAAGTGAGAAAAGGGTGACAATCTAGTTAGGTTAATTAATTTTTATATGAAAATGGCTTATTTCTCCTCTTTGAATAGCTAGACTAGCTCGAGGATGAAAAGTTTTTTGGATTGCCTCCACTCAAGGGACAATTTATTAGGACCGAATTGAATTGGAGGTTAGTTTTGGGACCTTGGAGCATATTTTGGGCATATCTAAACATCTAACAACTAGACTTTGTGGTTCCTTTTTTGGTAGTGGAAACATTTTTTAGATTTTTTCAAGAAGCATGTATGGGTTTTCCAATGCCAAGAAAAATGTGACACCCACCAAAAGTAATGAGACATCCAAATTGAGGTTGAAAAAATGAATACAGAGAGAGAAAAAATAGAGACAAAAATATTGGAATACAGAAAGAGAAGAGAGAGAAAATAAACTTTGTATGATATCTTTAACTTAATGGCATCTTTTAACTAAAGTCAGAAATGGACTTAGTTATCTCTAACCTAACAAAGGCTCTTAACTACTAATGTGAAGCACCAACTCATTATAAATGTTAAGTTAAGTTTACGAATTTAACCTAAATGATCCCTAACAAATGTAGTGGGAATGTATACCTTCGTAATCCGTTAAGTTAGTCTTAATTTAACGACCTTAATGGGAAAGCATAAACTCTTTTTAGTTAAGTTAAGAGATAACTAGCTGGTTAAATTAATTTAACTTAATGGCGAGTGGGAAATGGCCCTTATACATTTGAATATGCACAATGTTCTCACCAATATATCATAATTATAAAGGAAGAGTGATTCATACATTATTTCTTTAACTTCATCCGCATCAACACCTTCACGCAACAATGCCGCATGTTTACCTCCTCCCGAGCACAAAAAACAGATCAGAGGTCTTCAAGGAGTTACTCCATTTCTATGCTAACGAAATATGTATTTCCATCCTCTGCTCTATTAGACTTATCCTTATGCTTCTACAATACTTTCTCCATGCTGAGCACCAAAGATTTCTTCAGGCCAATGCCCATAAAGTCATGGTATCAAGTATTCTATTATTTTGAAGTAGCAATTTTGATTGATTGTGTAAACATGACATTGAAGTATGATTTAAGCCATTTCACCCTCTGGCCATGGAGGGCAACCCTCCGTGCACAGCACCTTGTTTTATACAGTTCAGCAACCCAGATTTCACACAAGGAGTTCAGGTAATTGAATTCGGGCGATGGGCGATGGGCGATGGGCGCGATGTCACCAGGAAATGCGTGCCACCAGGTATTTTCGGTCTTTCTGGTTATTCTTTTTGTAACTTAGCTTGCAAACGGTTTCTATTCTGGCCGGAGGTCCTATCAGTAATGTGTAAAGAAGAGAGACATGATTTGTAAAAAAGGAAGGGGGATATGGGCATGAGCTAGAAAGGTAGAAAGATGAATCAGCATTCATACTTATTATATCTTTGACAGAGGCATAGTACATGTCTCGATTAAATTTGATTCTTTGGTATAAAATATATATATAAGTGTGGGAGAACTGCGAAACGATGAAGCGTTATTCGTACACCATATGAGGAATATCATAGGAAGCAATAAGCAAAGCACGGTGATTGCCATGATTGAGGCCTCCCACCTAACAAAAACAATAAAATTTGGATATGTACGGCGAGATACTAACAGAAATAATAAGAAATAGGTGGGGATACGAGTCCGTCTGTAACAGAAAACATAAGTAGATTAGACAACATAAGGAATTGGCGATTTGGTAGCACGGAACATCAAAAGACGCCGGGGGGAGATGCACGAGAAAGAGCAAAAGCTGGAATGAATGACCCGTCTGATACGTATGTATGGGGAGGTTTTTAAATAACGAAATCGTAGACCATCGAAAAAAATTCCCGCTACGAGACACGTCGCGGTAAGGTAGTGCATCCACGGCGACGGCGAAGGGGGCGTAACCATGTGGATAAACATGAGAGGGGCTAATTGGAAAGCGTTAATTCAGCCTTAAATAGATGAAGGGCGCGATAATTAAAGAGGGGCCAAGGGAGGGGGCAAAAGGGATAGCCGTTAAGGACTATACTTACAAGCCTACGAATAAAAGGTAGGGTACGACCTGGCACAAAATATCGGCAAAGAATACGTCGCATTAACTACACCGAATACGAATAAATGATGGCGGCCTTGGACATGACAGGATAAAGACAAGACGTGACTAATGGAACGCTGAAAGATGAAAGGAAACCCTAAAACCGATCAACATATAAATAATGCCGAAAACCTTCTCGCCTTTTTAGGGTTCCAATTCGGTTCAAGAAGAAGAAGCTGGAAGGAGACGAGAATCCCGCAAACAGTGCGACCGGAATAGGATGGACAAGGGAAAGAGAGCGCTGGAGGTGCGTGAGGGGGGAGATCGGGCAGTAAGGAAGAGAATCCAGGTAATCCAGAAATCTCACGGTGCCATACAACCCCGGAGTTAGAAGAGCTCAATCCATCTGCATCCGCGAGGCGGATTGCCTGTGCCTGGAGAAAGGTCTTACTTCTTGTTATAATTGTGGCCGGGTACATTGTCTATTCTGCAATAG
This sequence comes from Isoetes taiwanensis, assembly GCA_021234155.1. Taxonomy (NCBI): domain Eukaryota; kingdom Viridiplantae; phylum Streptophyta; class Lycopodiopsida; order Isoetales; family Isoetaceae; genus Isoetes; species Isoetes taiwanensis. The sequence goes on from JAJEKV010000037.1 coordinate 2,900,556, forward strand.
GATCCACCACGCTCAGGGGATGAAAGATCATGGATATAAGCTGAGCCTGTTAGATTATCTCGGAGTACTAGCTGATCGGAATGACACGGTGAGAAGGCGGGACAAGGAAAGGGTAATATCCTGCTTCCAGGTGCTGCAAATGCACGCGACAATCCAGAAATCAGAAAGTTACAAGCATGATTTAGTGATAGGTGATTTCGGGAAGATATGTGTGAACTGCTGTGAAAAGAATCCACTGGAGTATACGTGCCGGGCACTGTTAGCCAGAAACTCGGAAAAAATACAGAAAGATGGAGAAACATCAGCGAGAAAAGGAAGAACCAGTAAAGCAGCTGAGGGCGAAGGCCTGAAATAAGATTTGCAGAAGACGGAAAGATAATACCGAACAATAGGGAGGGGCTCCTGATCCGGACTGTTCCAGACTGCTGCTAATATATTTCTGTGCTCTAATGGTGGGGTGCTATATGACTTGTTTCAATTGCTCTGCACTACTTATGCCTTTGTTTTACTTCTAAGTTCTCACTTTTCCTTACTCTTAGTGATAAGTTCTAGCCCAATTTTGATCATATGGCGCGAGAACTTTAACATCATCATATTATCATCTATGTTTTGCAAAAATCCTGAATCTTGCCTCAGTTGTGACAGCACTGGAAATAGATCCGGCGAGTAGGAAATGTAAAGTGTACTGACAAATGAAATAGAACACCGGGAAGTCCCTCTCGGTCTCCAAAAATGATCTTGCATTTCTTGTTCTTCTCGTTGTTTGTTTGAATAGTTAAACAAATAAAGAACTTTTGGACCGAAAACAATGTAGGGGAACACAAGAAAATCACATTGAAACGGAAAACGCAGGAGGTAGCCGGGGAATACAACAGAAAATACGACTACAAAAGTAACAAGGAGGATCAAGCAGAAGGGTCAAGACAACGCACAAAGGGGAAAAACGGGGAAAAACAACAAGGAAAAAGGTGGTGGACAATAATGGTCCGAGAATATGGTCACAACAGAGAAACATCGACAAGCACCGCGGTTGAACAATACAAATGAAGCTAAGATATTCACAAGACAAATGGCAAAAGGAACGGACACGAGAGATATATAGTAAATGTTCGGACCCGAAAGTGTCTGAGAAAAAGTTGGCGGATCGTAGAGATTCAACCTCCACAGACACCACGATAGCGAGGGCCGACCCACCAACCGGGTTAAAGTGTACCAACATAAACTCCCAAAAAGCATGAGTAATGGAGGATCGCAAGATCCAAAGAGTAAAAGGCGGGACGGAATAAGATCACGGAGACAGAGGCTCAGCCTCCGCCAGACACCGTGGATAGCGAGGGCTAGACCCACCAACCGTAAATCCGGACCACTATAAACTCGACCAATCGTAAAACCGCAAAAGTTGCATAAAGCACATTGCGATACTGAAAAAGAGTATAAAGAGGACGGAAAAGCTACGGACGTAGAGGTTCCACCTCCGCATTACACCGTGATAGCGAGGGGCCAAATAAACCCACCAACTGGTATCCGGACCACTGTACACTCAAAATACAGGGAAGGAGAATAAAAATACAATCAAAAAGGAAGGACTTTGATACACGGGACAAGGTATACGGGCCAAGGAAGCTACGACCTCTCAACTAACTCCTCGGAATACGACTAAGGACATAAAGACAACTACCGAATCCCATAACATGGAGGGAGGAGATCACCCATAGCGAAATCTTCATAGGGAGACACCCGAGGGATCGAAAATAAATAAATGATGGGGGCAGGAATAATTAAGGGTAGCCGTCCCAATATTTCGAATTCAAATGGGATTAACGGTGATAATTTTTGAATTTTTGAATTCTTGAATTAGAGGACCGTTCAGCAGCGCAATATATAGAATCAACACGGTAAAGATACCAACCCCTGCCACGGATTTTGTAGCGGCGTCTCGCATTACCGGAAGAATACACGCGACACCCAGCAAGACCAAGAGCAATGGCGAAAGCGGCCCGATCTCGGCCAGGAAAGCGAAGATGGCAAGGGTACGGTAAAAGTCAGCAAGACCTCCAAGATTTTCTCGCTCAGATGGATAAGCACTTGGAGTCCAGGATCCCTCGTATGGATGCCCTCAACACGCTAGCGGAGACAGCCAACCGTAATACGGCAGCCATCGCAAACATGGACGTGAGGATAGAAGGGGTGGAAAAGACAAGCGAGGAGATGCAACAAGTGAGGATGAACGAAATTGAGGAGGAAAAAGCCAAGATCCGGAAAGGTTGGTTGAATTAGAAAAATGTTGAATTGGATGCATGGGAATCATTTGATAGAATAAAACCGCATATCATGGAGTACGAGGAGCGTAATAGAATTAAGCATGACGTTAAAGCCGATAGGGGTAGCAAGAGAAACCTAACGAGGACACATATTGATTCACGCTACGTGATGGAGACGGTGTTCAAGGAGCATCGGAGTGTCGTTGTCAAAGCAGTACGATCAGGACAATGGAGAGGGCGGGCGAGGCATATAAACCTGACTCTCAGAGACCTGACAGCCAAAGAGAGAATACTGCGCACGGGGGCCAGACTCCAGACTGAGAAATGGGATCATAGTTCAGGAAGCTCTAACAATCATGCAACGACAAGGATTTGCCACGGGGAACTAGCCAAAAGCAAGGAACTAAACCAAAGCAGGAATACAGTGGTGGGTCAAGAATGGCGTGGTGTTCCCCGCACAAAAAGGACACGGAATTTGCGGGGCCACGACAAAAGGGATGAAGGAGGGATATCGAACCGTGGAAGGAGACCCCATGTGGGGAAGGAGAACATCAACCCGGTAATGATACCAACAAAAGGGCAGGAAAAACGGGACATCGTGGGGAATAATGATCAAAGAATCGAGGCGAGCCATCACAAAGAAGGAGGAAGAAACGAAAAAGGGGAAGGCGCAAACCGAGGTCCCTCGGGCGGGAGCATGGGTACAACCCCAGCCGAAGGACCAAAGCACCGAGAAGGATGGTGAACGAAGCGGAACAAAACAAACCCCCAGAGAGGGCAGCCGAGGGAGGAGACGTCAAGATATGGTAATTTGAACCTTGCTTTGGGTATCAGGTGGGACTGACGGAGAGGCCGGAGGGAGCGATAATTGTGACATAATATGTCTAGTAGAGACATGGGAACATAACATAAAGAGGCTACTACCTAAGGGAGGGCTACCAGCTATTCACCCGTTGGAAAGATAAGAACTTCAAAGCGGGAAGAGGGAGTGCGTGTCCTTTGTTATGTCAAGGAGAATGTAGCAAATGGTACATGTATTTTACACTCGGATGTCAATAAAAGATACATGGTACTTAGTATGCAATTGCAAAATAAAAAGATCTAATATTGATCATAGCATATTACCCAAAGAAAGTAGTGACAAACTAGAACCAAGTAGAACCGGGAGAAACCATGATGAAGTGGAAGGAACAGGGGACCAATGATACTAATAGAGATCTAAATGCCGAGGCAGGTCGAGCAAGCGCAATATACAAGTATAGATGAAACAAATGGACAATGGACCCAAACGGCAAGATCAAAAGAATGGAATAGACGAACTAAGGACAAGGGCGGGATCAATGCTAAAGGGAACTAATGCTTTCGGTATGCACGACCACGGGGGCCATCATAGCCAATGGGGTTGAGATGGCATGGATCGGGGGGAATTCACAAGTCAACGCTCATGGGAGAAGTATAGTAGATTACGTGATAATGAATGAACGGCAGCAGTGCAAAGATGTCGAATTGTAACCCTAGAATGGCCAATTGGGAGGAGGAGAGTCACAGAGGCCCATGCGTTTGACAATTACAAAGGGGGGGAACAACCGAAAAAATGAAGAACAGCATGAAACGTAAGAGAGATAGGGGAAAGCTGAAAATACATTTCCGCAACACAAGCACGCAGCATCGCTTTGTACAAGTAATCAAAGAGGAAATGGGGAAAAGAAATGGAGGAGCCGCAGGCGTGGGGAGAATGGAGATGCTCAATGACATAACTTGAAGAAAGTGGCATTAGAAATATTCGGGAAAAGAAGGAAGAGAAAGGAAAATAATGCCTTCAAATCTTCAATATGGTATGACGATGAGTGCAAGGAACGAAGAGAAGGAAAAGTCAAGGCCGCTCGAGAGGTAAGGAAACATACCAAAAAGGAAAGAAACGATATATCTAAAGTTACCGAAAGCAAAGAGGAATAAGAATCTGATGCAAAGATCAATGGGGGCTGGCCAAGCTAATCAAAAACAACCACGCAAGTTCCAGGGTGGATTTAAAGAGAAAAAAAGCAAGGGAATAAAGGAAGTGAAATCACACAGCAGCATTGGAACAACAGGATGGGAGAGAACTATCTTGAAAAACTATATAAGGCAACACCCCACCCCGACCAATACCTGAACTAAAAATAACGGACAGGCCATGCTTCGAAGTACAGGAAGTGATGATAGCATTGAATGGGATGGCCAACAACAAGGCCCCAGACCTATACGGATTAACTGTGGAAGTACTAAAATGTGCAGATACCACTATAGTAAAGCAGGTGACAGAGATATTCAATGGTATAGTACACGCAGGGCTTCCAAACAGATGGGCGTACAACAGGGTCATACCCCTACACAAGGGGGGAAGTAAACAGGAACACGGAAACTACAGACAATAATGGTAAGTTCCATTTTACGCCAAAGTGATACGGGGAAGGTTCTAGACAATAAATTAAAGCAATGGGCGAGGGGGAATTTGAGAGCACAAAGGGCAAGGGGCTTTTAGGACCGAACACTCAACAACGGACCACCTAGTGACTCTCCTGGATACTAATAGAGCATAATAGAGGCCTCGCGAAAAGAAAGTGATATCTTTGTTTTGTGGATTTTAAAAAGCTTTGATACGATTACCAAGGGAAAAGCTTATACGGAGGCTTGTAGACATGCAAGCAATTAGAGACGTGGTAGGGGCAATTCGAGATTGTACTATAATGTATATGCAAAAATAGAAGAAGAAGGAAAGGCAATAGATCTGTGACCGCGAAGAGTCAAACGGGGATGTCCATTATCTCCAACACCGTTGAATATATATAGATGCCCTGATTTTATAGCAGAGCGACAAAGGGGGACGTGGGCGCCCCTACACTCGGGAACCAAGGTACCTATCATGCTATATGCTGATTGATGATTTGGGCATGATGGCCACAAAGAACAAGGGAATGCACAGACATCAAACTACTAGAGATCTTCTCGTGAAAAGACGGGGCTAATAAAGAATCTCACAAAACCAAAATAGTCTTTTTGGTAACAGAAATAATCACAAGCCGTTCAAATATCTAGGGACAGAATTAGAAGAAGCAAATGAGTACAAGTATCTAGGGTATGATACACATGGCACAGGGGAAATGGGCTTAAAGGGCGATGCTAGATTCCAAGCAGCCATAGGAAGCTACTATAACATGAAAAACTTCAACAAACAAATAGAATAATAGACTGGAAATTAAATGCTATCTATTCGCACATTGAGTCGCCACAACACAGCTATACGGGCGGAAGCCCTGGGACCGGGGCTAACAGACAAGAAAAATGGGAAAAGAAAGAAGGGATTTTGGTACGAACCTACATAAACGAGAATTTAAACTAAGGGCAAATACACCATTGACAACCATAGTATATGAGACAAAAATCTAACCTATGGAGGTGAGAGCATGGGAAAGGACCATCGGATACATCATAAGAAATAATGCGGTGAAAAAGTCGAGAAGTTAGCAAGCATCGCAATCAACGAATCAGCAAGGTCGCACATCACCACAAGCAAAGGATGGTTTAGGGATGTAGCAATATGGACCCGAGAAATGGGGCTAAATTTGAGCGAATCGATCGATGAAGGCCAATGGAATGAGGAGTGGGCAAGTAAAGCTACGCCGGGCATGGTGCAAAGAAGACACACAGGACCCAAAACAATGCGCTTGTATCAATATTTAATCCAGAGCAGATGATAGGACAACAAATGTACCAAGATAACATGCTTGGAAAAACGGAGATCGAGATATTTTAGCAAAGTTCGGGATGGGATGTCATGATCTGAGAGAATTGAAAAGGACAGTGGAGAAAAATAGAAAAGACAGGGGACAAAGGCTATGCGTAATGCGGATGAGTGGAAATAGAGGGACTAAAACCACATGCTTAACGGTATGTCCAACTTACACGCGGACATCGGGAAAAGTATAGGAGAGTAAGGTGGGGACAATCAAGACATAACATAATGGCAAGGACGTAAACAATGGGAGACCTGGCGGATGCAATGCAGGAGATGCCGAAGCATTGACACGGAAGCACATGAACAAAAAGGCTTACGATATGATTTGCTAAAGAGGCAAATCATAGACGCCACTAAATGTACACCTTTAAAAGTCGCTTTGATATAGACGACACCTACCACGACTAGAAGCTAAACAAAGTAGGTGCCTGCATTAATAGGAAAAGTGAGCCTTGAAGAAAAGGTTACAACAAAACAGCAGTGATGAGCTAGTAGCCCCCACCGGGGAGCTCGCCCCGCGCTACACAAGTCCGAGAGGCCTCGAGGGCACAAGGGACAATAATGTATTCTATTCTATTCTATTCTAGATCAAGTAGTAAGATCCCCGGACATGCTCAAGAATCAAACATCGGCCAAAGTCAAAGCATGTACAAGTTGGAAATGGAGATTTGCAAAGCTATAGAAGGATGTGGAATGTTGGAGCTCTTTGGATCTTGATGGAAATGTAGTCGATGTTGAAAATGTGTTATGTGTTCCTAGTTTGATTAAAAATTTAGTGTCGTTGTGCCGGCCTAGTAGACTTGGGATATAAAAATCTTCTTTGAGAAGAAAGTATGTAAAGATCTTTATGAATAATAAATTGAAATTTTTGGCAAATCAAGTGGGCAATTTGTTTCAATTTGAAAATGGTATTGTTGATGGAGTTAATGTTTGTTCTAATGACGATATGGAGACTTGGCATAATGAAGCTTGCTCATACACATTATAATAATGTGAAGTTTATGGCAAAAAAAGGGCTTATAGAATGCAACATACTAGAAAATCATAAATGCATATGTGAGGGATGCATGTTGGGAAAAATTACTAGACTACCATTCCCCGAAATCACATAAAAGGGCTGAAGGAGTTAGATCTAGTGCATACGCATCTATGTGGCCCTTTGAATGTTAGAAGCGAGAAATGGAAAAGATATTTTATAACATTTATAGATGATCATAAAGAGAAAAGTGCAAAGGATATTATTTGACACCTAAAAATCTCAAGCTCTTGAAGCTTTCAAAATGTATGTATCGAAAATGGAAAGGCAAACAAACAGAAAATTAAGATGCATAAGCTCAGATAGGGGAGGGAATATTTATCCGTGGTTTGAGTCTTTTGCGGGGGCTAAAGGAATGAAGAAAGTTGACATGTAGACATACTCCACGAAAAATGGAGTTCTTTGAAAGGAAGAATAGAACATTACTTGATGCAAGAAGATCAATGTTAAAGTTCTCGGGTTTGCCAAATAAGTTGTGGGAAGAGGCTTTAAAAACAAAGAATTTATGTTTCAAAACAGACTTCCAACATCTAGTTTGAAAGGCAATATTCGAGTTGGTGTGGTTTAATAATAGAAAATATAGATTATGATCTCTCAAATCATATGGATGCTTGGGATATATTCATGTTCCAAAGGAATTAAGACAAAAAGTTGGACAATAAAGTAGAAATAGGATATTTTGTTGGATATGATGAACAAAGCAAAGGTTGTAGAATGTTTGTACACTGAACAAAACAAAATTGTGATGAGCGTGGAGACATTGTTTTCGATGATCATTCTCACTATAAGAATAGACAGATCCTAAAGGAAACAAGGTCTTTGCGCAAGACGGAGGGTTGCCCCTCCATGGCCGGAGGGGTGAAGTGGCTTAAATCATACTTGAAAGTCATGTTTTTACAAGAAATCAAAATTGCTATTTTAAAAACATTGATATTTTGTGAAGGTGATGGTACCAATTTGCATCACTAACTCCTCCTTAGATGTTGAGCTCTTACCTTTCCTCCCAAGACCTTTCCAAAAGGTGACTTGGCATATAAGGCCTACATTCTTTTAGGCCTTTATGGGCTATGCTCAAGGAGCCCTCCCCAGCTGAGGCTGCATCGCTAGATCTTTCATAGATTCTAGCTCAAATCATAATAGTCTACGGGTAAAAGACAAGCCCGACACGAGTTGTAACGATCACATAAGTGGGTTTGAACCATACACATAATCAACCGGCCCACGTCCACCACACAGCTCTCATTAACCACAATAAAATTCACCATACGGCTCTACCACAAAGACCATCCGCTCCACTACAAAGATCCACCATACAGTCCCATGATCTCTCTACGGCATCCAAATCCACATATCCTTGATTCATCACATAGACCACTCATCTCCACCACATAGCACACAGTCGTTTATCATCTGCACGCATCCATCCATCCATTTATCCTTCGTGACCTGCATTTTAGATCATAATTGTAACAACCCAGATAAAATAAAAAACAAATGGCCTCAAAGACGATTGGCTCGGATTATAAGATCCATATATGCTTGCTTCACTACACTGATCACACATCTCCACCACAACACCACACGACTTCACTACCACGACCTCTTGATCTTTTTGCACAAATCCAAATCCATACATCCTTGGTGACTGTATTTCCCAGATCATAATTGTAACAACCCAGGATAAAAGACAAGCGGCCTCAATTGCTAACAAAAATTTGAAGAGCACTAGATGGTTACGCCCCATCACTTGTTGTTGGTCATTCATCTTCATGTAGACAATCTCTAGCAATATATCCAAGGCATCTCCAATTTATGATACTTCATATTCCTCTTACCCCATTTACATTAACTAATCCACCTTCGATGCGGGTCGCGAGACCTCGGTTGTCGCCGATGATATGTACCACTGCCCCCATTTCTTCATGTTGCATGGCATCTAACAACAACATTGGATATAGCTACTTGCATTGAGATAATAAATGAAAAGTTTTTCCTTTTTTTGAAGGATCACATTAACTAATATTAATCCAGAAAAATACAAGAAGAGCGGTATTAGGGTACTCCTGCCCACACCATAATAAGTGTACCTATCTACAACTCATGCCACAAATCTCCCGTGAGTGTCTACAATGTGGAGGTTCTTTCCCCGACACACGCCTTGACCTGCTCTTTCCGAGGGGATGCCAGATACGATAGATATAGCTTGTACCTCAGCTGCGGGACCAAAGCATGAGGCTGCATCTCTGCATTCTCGAACACCTTCATGCGTCGTCGCTTCCAGATGAGCCACAACAACCGGGGCTTTACGGATGAAAGGCGGACTCAAGGGACCACCTACTAGGGTACACCCCAAAAGAACCTCTTGGATCATGAGTGAGGTATGAAAGAGGCACTGAGCCCACCGCCATGCCGGGCTGAATATCGAGAAACGAGAAACATGCACCGGTTCCGTGGTCTCCATCTGATCACCACACATGGGACATAGAAATCACGATCCGAGGGTTGATCCCTGAACCCATGTGTTCACCCTCGAGAACGCGCACACCGTCACAGCCATCATACCGAATCTTGGGGGCAGATTGGGTTCCACACCCACCTCCGTGATAACCCCTCATCCCCGGCACCCAAGACTCCACCCATCCCAGGGAGGCAACTCATCTTGAACCCGCCCGAAGCTCATAACAGACCTCACACAAATTTGAGGGATCCACTGGGTGGCACTTCCACACACGCCCCGATGCCCGGTGGGAGGGTGCGGTGGTAGAGCATTAGCCACCCGCCCTGTGATAGTACAACCTCGCTCCTCGGGCCGAAATCTATAACGCGATTGCCGGGTATAATGTAATGACCTTCAACTTGATGATTCCTCAAGAGAGGAGTATCACCATCTAGCTTATGAAGTCACGTATTGGAGAACGGATAATCCAAATTTGGACATATGAAAAAAATTGGATTCCAAAATCCAAGTGTCAAAATTCTTTGAATAGGTGTCATACTTAAATGTAGTATATTTGTTTCCTCCAGGGCACTTGTATACATTCATAGCTCCACTGAAAAGTGGAGGCAGAGTCACATATTTTTTGTACGTTGCAAAATACAAATAACAGAGATTCTTCTTGTAAGATAAAGGACTTGGAGAAAGTTAAAATGTTCCTTCTTGGTACATATCCATTCTTCAACTTTAATGAGAAACCTTCTTTTTGACCATTACATTATGTAAATAATATAAATCGGAATCAAGAAGCCATACTTTAACACCTAACGGAATGATGAACACCATAGAAGAGTTTTTTTTTTTTTTTTAATGTAATGAGATGACATATCATCTTTCCATCAGATACATACCTTCTAAAGTTTTGACTTTAAAGATTGAAGTATTGCGCACATCCTCTTTCTTTAAAATTTCTAATCATACTAGGCATGCATTTGTGCCCGCTGCTATCTTTCTGCTACATTCGCATCATAGCCCAATAGGAAGGAGCAAAACAAAAGAATTACTAGGAAATACACCTAATTGTCTGAATCATAAGTATTGTTGAAATGTGGGCAACCTGTATGTTGCACAATGATGACCTGTATGTTCCAGCAGATTGCTAACTGTAACAATGCTACATGTAATGTTTTAACACTTGAGTCCTAGAAATTGTTCATAAATGTGTCTCTGAGGAGATTTGCAGGGCAAAAGAAATGAATAATTATGCCTTTTGATGTGTATATCACATTAATTTTTTTTTTTTTTTTGTCCTTACTCTTTCGATGTAATGCTTTGATTTCTATCTACATCTTAGCTATCACCTACAAAATCATAAGCACATAAGTTCTAGGTTTCTACAAACACCACGATTTTGATTTCTACAAACAACAGGGTTCCCTCTTTTACTTGGGGTTATTCTTGCATATACATATACAACAATAAAGCGGATCATGTTTTCTATCCACGAAAACTCATGAAACAAGTGAACTAACGGAAGTTAATAAGTTCTAAAAGCGAAATCAAAATATTTGATGGTACCTTTGCGTTAAAAAAACATCATTCTATGTTAACAAATGATGTCAATGATGACACACAACATACTACGCCATTTTAAATTGGGACTACTCAAGACAAAGTTGTATCTGAGAAAACATCATACACATAAATAAGTGCATAAATGCTAAAAGCGTTTCCAGTATTTCTGTCGCTATAATATTCTTACACCTTATTATGGATACTTCCATATATCGAGCAGTGACAAACATGGTTTATATCCTCCTTTGTCTCCTCCCTTTTGTCATGCGCTAAGGTCAAAACTCATTGAACTTACATCCATCAAGATCTTGGTAGAATATAGTCCCTAAAGAGAAACAACATGAGCAGACACATCTAGCAAGGAAAATAACCTCAAGCCTTTCTCCCACCAAGTTCAAGTGATTGTCTTGGCGGTGAAAAGCGTATTGCTAGAAAAAATTTGAAACAAAAATAAATAGAGAGCCTTTCTTTGCAAATGCTAACACAAAGTGTGAAAAAAGAAAATAATCTTTCTGCTTGTCTTTTTTCAAGTCACCTTATCTTATTTGGCGGAGATAGAGAGCTCCATGCAAATAAGCCATCAAATGTGAAATTCTCATGAGGCAAAACAAAGCATTTTCCCTATATATCATCTCCGTTGAGTGAAAGGAAAGAAAGTAACAAGTCTTGTGCTACTTTTCGGCTAGAAATTTAAAAGTTAACCTCATGTAAAATGTCAAATCTTGCAAATTCACATCACATGCGAGAATGAGTTTACATTTTCAAAATAAAATTCTCTGACTCAAGCGACAACACAGTTGTATCGGAATAAGCAGGATGTTCATGGTTTGAGCAGATTACGTGTAGGTGCTTAAATACTCTCCTAGAACACTCAAAACACACTGCAAATAAAAGAAGGATCAGCTGCTCAAATGTTTTGGAAAAGAAACAAATGCAACCCTAGATCGAAATCCTCGGACTCATTATTGAGTATTAAGAGTTGGCCTTAATATTGACAACATGGAAGATATGTAAGAAAATAGTAGGACTCAAGAAAATTAATTTGAACTGAAATTTAAGGCTAAGGCAGTTGTCTATATTGCCTCGTCCCCATAATCCCAATGTTAATAACTCTATGTGAATTACTTTCCTAATTCTATACTTACCATACACAATATATGGTTACAGAGGATTCACTAGCAAGCAAGCAGGCAACATACCCACATTCAATCTCATATTCATGGCTCCCATTACTTTAAACATGAGACAAAAATAAAAGGCAAAGCGTACCTTTCTTTATATGGAAGACTTGATTTAGAGGTCGGAGAAATTCAACTAGTAAAAATCGTGAACATGAATTTGCTCAACTTTGGACAGTGGTTCTCCCCAGATGGAGCTCCGATTTCTACAATTCAAAGTGAAACATGATCAACTCAAAGTGTAGTTTGCAATGCAATTAAAATCCACTTAATCCCCAAAGGAGTATAGCTCAACTTATCGCATTGAGCACATGCACCTATTTACGGGTATGAAAACTGCGAAAAGATTAAAAAGAGGCATATGACTCAAGCCTCTCATCTGCATTTTGCTTGCATGGTGGATTAATCGGTATTCCGGCAGGGGTTTGAAGATTTTAGCATTCCGTTTCAAAGCCGCCACAAGCGGTTCCCATCGATAGCCTTCCAAAATGCCTTCAAGACTTATTTCATGCATTAATTCATGACCTTACACTAGAAAAATAGTTTGACCATGATTTGTATCGAACCATAGATAAAAGCTGCTCAACTAATATGTCTTACCTTAAAAAATGATATATATGCCAGCATGTTTCCAAGCATTAACGCAGCAATCTCTTAAAGTGAATCAACCTGAGCAATACGTAACTGA
>JAJEKV010000037.1:2913527-2925462 GCA_021234155.1 Isoetes taiwanensis
TACTTGACATGTTTCAAGCATTACTTATGACAATCTCTTAAGTGAATCAGCACGAGCATACATATAATCAGAATACTGACAATTTATGAAGTGATAAATCAAGTTGATGACTAAATATACTGCCTTTGTTATCACTCCCCTTTTGCTTATTCCTCATGATATAATGATGCTATAACTTAGCAAAACAATCAATGCCAAGTATGAGTACAAACTAGAATCTTTGGCTCACCTCTCGGCCCTAATGATGACTTAGAAGCAAAAGAACAAAAACATAGTCTCGGAACAAAATCAAATGAGGCCTCATCTTTTCCATACCCACCTTTAATTATTTAACACAAAAGTCCGCACGTCTCACAGCCCATTCCCACCGTAGATCTTTTAGGATAGTTTCAAATGAAACTATCTTGAAAGAAAGATATTTCTTATGGAAGAACATGAAGGCTTATCCTACACTACTTGAGGCATTTGTAGCTGTAACCATTTGCCAATTATAGAGTAGCCACATGAAACATCAATACAATATAATAGAGATTAAGGTGATAATGCTTGTGCACTCACCACATCCCATTGTATTTCTTGTATACAACGAAATAAACAATGGAAATAAACATTACGATTCATTTGCTTTCGAGGATCATTCTATGTAGTGTATATCGATTATATGGATGGAGTTTGATTGGAGGAAGGTGAATCTTAGGACCTATCCGCGACTCGACAAGCTGCTCTGTTCTTATTTGGAAAGGTTATCTCGGAATACCGCTTTTATAGTTTTACACTTACATTTACCACTTTTTCTTGAGTTTACCTTGTTTTGGGGTTGGGGGCCAGGTTCTACTCAAATAATTTTACAAAACTTCACCTTTAAGTCTGCACTTTATTCCATTTTTATATGTATGCTTCCAATGTATTGCAAGCACGATAAGTCGAGTCATCATTCATTGAATATTGCCATGATAGATATTTATTCTTATTTCACACAATGGATTCTTAAGAAGTTGTGTTTGTGGACATGAGCCTCAAATAGGCATACTCAAGACAATACAAAGGAAAGCAAAATCTTTCTCGAGGAAAATCGAAAACTTATCATAAGAAGGCGCTGTAGCGCCAAGCGTTCCAAAGCAAGATAAATAAGCGATAAATTACAATGTCACCTATCCACCTGCAAAACATAGGAGGCTAGCATATACTTACTTGTAAAGCATGTCAGTGACCCTTTGGTGGAGCTAAAGCTAAAAGCGAATTGAAAGGTACGCGAAAGAATTCACTTTGGCTACTTGATTTTGCTTTAATATATAGATGCCATGCTTAACCACTTCGAAATGACATCATCGCCATACACCCACGCCTTAACACTTGATCTTGATATAAAAAATCCACGATGGCCACAAATTGACACGCCAGCACAACCATTCTTAACTCATCTCAGGTCGCGAATCTAACAACTTCTTAACATCTCAGTCGCCCAGATCCTAAAGTTCTTAAAACACTAAACATTCAAAGTAGGAGTGATAAGCTCTTGAGACCTAGAAAGAATAGAGATAAATTCCAACAGTATCAATAGCACACTCATGAGAACCCAATCAAAAAAGAGGAGTGCAAGTGTCGCTAAGCGAGATAAAGTATTGATCATTTACATATACCCAATTTAGCGGTTTTCTTTGTATTGTTAAGAATTTCCTTATCAGCGAATTTCAATCCACTGAGATTGATAGAAACGACATCCTACGAGCTATATAGAGATAATCTCAGTCTCATGGGATCCTAAAAATACATCAGTATGGTGGTGGAACGTAAAAGATGGAGTCAAAGAGAGGAATGCAGCGAAGATCCAAATACAAGGTGAGCGAAAAGTAAAGTTTTCCCTTTTACACTGCATACAGGGACAACTGGAACACCTTGAGTTCTTTTGCCCATCTTTGGAGATATTATTGAAAGATCTCGTTTCTCTGATATGATAGCGCAAGCTTTGATTATTCCATGGCTAAAACTTACACCCTTAAAAATGAGAGACAGAGAGCTCTTTTTGAGGCAGTAGTACCTTGAGTCATCCACCCAATGCCTTCCACCACACACCTTTGGAGACTAAAGGAAATCACATACTTAAAATTTTGCTTGTCCTTACCAATTTTGAGGCCTTGATCAAGGCACTGCCCTTAGAAGCTGCTGAAACTCTTTACAAAGGGAACTCAGTATATCTCAAAGCGAGTTCCTTTAAAGATCAAGGGGCGTTCAAAATTACATACACTAGAAAAAGTTATACAAGCCTTTACACTGCGGCACTTTGAAATATTGATGCCTTCAAGCTAATACAGTGATCCTCTCATTCTTTTTCAGATTTTCCCTTCTATGCCTTTGCAAGAGTTCATTATCACCAAGAACTATTTGTTCGCCGCACCTTTCACTATGCTTGAGCATTTTTGGCTGACATTTTGAACATCTTTGCTGCCCACGCTGTAAAGTATTTCACGGTCTTGCTTAGCTTAGAGAGCCACTCCATGCAACACTTTTAAAACCAATTAAAACAATATACATTTGCTTGCGAAGGGGAGCACGAAGAAAATGCATTAAGTCCCCTCACGGCCTTTATCCCTTTACATGGCCCGAACTTCGGCGCATTTCACGCTGGCAGCGGCCTTGAATGAATCCACGGCTCCTCAAGATTCAAGTTATACAATTTGGAATCATTCTACTCCTTTTGTCCTCGCAATTTTACATCGAGAAAAATCTAGGAACTATAGAATTAAAGCGCTTACCTATTCTTTTCTTTAACATTTTGGGGCTTAAGCGAGGTCCAAAATTTGCACTTCCTGGCCTTTCCAGAAGAGGTTCCTTTTTGAGATATTGGGTTTGTTCTTAAGAACTCTTGCGGCCCCATTTTAAGATTCAATCCATAAGAGCAGAACCTCCGAGGATTTGCAGGATGAATTAGTAATATTAGAAGCGGCCTTGATAGTTTGAAGAAAGCGAGAGGCAAGGATAGGCGTAAAATTGACGGACGGAGTTAGCAGGTTTCCATTAGGGTTGCCCGGTGAGGCAGCGGGATTTGTGTGGGGTTTTGGGCGTCATTGGCACATTAAAGTATCTTGGTATATATTTGGAATATGTCGCGAAACCCATAAAAGCGAGTTTGCTAGGGGCAGCAAAATCCCTAAAAGCGAGGCGATCCAAACAAAAAGCGAACAATTTATGGTAAAAGCGAGGATGATATGAAAGTAGAGGCTGAGATTGATATGAAGAAGAAGCAAATAAGCTCAAATGAAGAACAGAGGCCAGTCTTTAGAGTGAATTACATAAGTGTGCTGATACCTGAGACAAAAGAGTAAGGAAGAGAAAGAAGACACAAAATTTGCTGAAAAATTGAGAAAACCACCATTAAATGAAGGGGGAATATGGCGAGGGTTGGAAAGTGGAAGAAGCAAAAGGATTGAAAAACTCTCACGAATTACGGATCAAGGACAAATATTAGCAATCGAACATCATGTTGACTTCACCGCTATGAAGAAGTAATAAATAGCAGAAGAATGTTGGATTAAGGCAATGGAGGAGGAGATAAAATCATTCAAAGACAACTTTGGAACTTTTGATATAGTGAATAAACCCGAAATACCAGTATTTGTAGGAAACAAGTGGATTCACAATTAAAACCAACGGTGATGGCACAGTTTAAAGCAAGGTTAGTGGCTCAAGGCTTTTCCGAGGAGAAGATGTAGCGGGCCCATGGTAGGCAGCTTTCGAGTATTGAACCTTAGATATTGCACATTAAGGAAGGCGTTCAGAGACCGGCATAAATGGGTAGAAGCGACTACTCATAAAAGCGTCTGACGGTGTTGCCAGATTGGTTAAGGGCATGTGCTCGGTTAGGAGCGTCCGCGGTTGGTATGTCGAGGCGGGTTTAAGTTGATGGATTGTGAGATTTTTGATTATTGATGATATTTGCTATAGTTCCGATTCTTATGGGTTGGGATCTCAAAGAGGGAGTTAGACCTGAGGAAATTTTGAGGTGGGTGGGCTAAGTGGAACCCGATGTAGCCCGGTATCTTGCGATCCTATTACGGCAAGTGTTCTGTGAAATTAATGTCGCAACAAAAGGCAGTACGGTGACAAGGTGAGTAAGGAGAGTCTTGAAAGGATACTAAGGGAAGTATTTTGGGGAGAAAATGCATCGCAGGGGATGATCGCGAGGACTGGTAGAAAGCCCAGAGTGGGGGTTGAGAGTTTTACTTTAAACTCATTGGCTCAGAATTACATTTAAAGGCTGTATTTGGCTCAAGCGTATTTAAATTGGATTTGCTAGAGTATAGTGGGAGAATTGACTACTTGGAAACAAGCGATTACATATCAAAGAAAATCCTAATGGAGATAAGCATGTCTTTGGAAGGATTACCTTTGTCATTAGGTAGTTTACACCTTTGTCGAGGAAAAGTTTTAAGAAGCAGTTAAGAAAGGTTGCATAAGAATGGGATGTGCATTTTTGGGTACGGCGGAGATTCTGAGGAACAACCTATTGCTCACGAGATCCGAGAAGTGTTGGATGAGTTCTCACGTGTGTTTCCTAAAAGAATTAACGAGGTAACACTCCACATAGAATGTAGGTAAATCATAGAGATAGAACTTGTTACAGGGCTGAACCTCACGTCCAAGACCACCATATAGATTTGCATGCATTAGAAGAGATGCGGCACGGGTGGAAAGAAAGCGATTAAGCGGAATTATTTGGAACAAAAGGGGTTTTACATACGGCGAGTGTTTTACGCGCCATTTTAGAACATGATTACATTTGCAAAAGATGCGGTAGGGACAGTAAGGTTGTGTATTGATTACCGCATACTTAACGGTCTGATGAAGAATAGATATACGTACTTCTAGGGTTGATAGGCTATTTGGCCAGTTGGGACAAGCTAAGTACTTCACAAAATTTGATCTACGATCTGGATATCATCAGTCCGGATCAAGGACCTGAATATTTATAAAATTTGCATTTAGGACCGCTCACGGACATTACAGCGAGTTTGTTGTAGTACCCTTTGGATTGACAAATGCTCATACCACCTTTATCGTCTAATGGGTGGAATGAGATAATGGAGTCTTTCTTGGATAAGTTTATATTGGTTTTCTTTGATGATATTTTGGGTATATTCCAGGACATTAGAGGAGCATATGGAACATGTAAAAGCGGACATTAGCTATTTTCGGCAAAGAAGGGTTGTATGGTAGTATCTAAGTGTTGCTTTTAAAACTAGATTGGTATACCTTGGGCATGTTATTGAGGAAGAAAGGGATTGGAGCAGATCCTTTACAAAGGTTGAGGCTGATTAGGGATTGGCCCACACCAAAGGCAGTGAAGGAGGTAGATCATTCTTGGGATTAGCGGGAGTATTCTTGTAAATTTGTTCCCTAAATTTCACGAATTGCTACTCCTTTGACTTCTTTTAATTTGGAGTAAGAAGAAGAATGATTTGCATTGGTGATAATTGCGTCGAGAAAGTTTCAAAATTAAGGATGTTTTGGTTAGTGCACAATTTAGGTTAAGAGCATGAGATATACATACCAGTCTTTGATATACAGGAAGAAGCTATAGAAGTCTTCTTTGTAGGATAGCGAGTTTGTGCCTTATATATATCTACGTAAAGGGTATACTCTGAACAAAATTACCGATTACATGATCTGAGAAATGTTAGCCGTATATCCATGCCTTGAGGGGTATGGAACTATTATTTCTTTGGGTAAATGCGTTTCTCTTTGGTACACTTAAAATCACAGTATTTTACCAAAGCAAACTATATTTGAATAATAGCCAAAAGAGAGGTGGATACAATTAAGAAGAGTATGATTTTGAAATTGAATATCAACACAGCAAAGAAAATGTGATTCTTGGTCACTTTGTATCCTAGAAGGTCATTTTTAACCTCTATTGAGTGTGTTACAAGGGCAATGGGGATCACGGATATTCTTATAGAGTGGGAATGATCCATATTTTACTTTTTGTGTTGGAGAACCCTCAAGATTTTTCGAGGTATGCATTATCCAGAAAGGAGTTTTATATTATAATGGCAGTATGTGTATTCCTATGTGGTCGGGGAGTTGAGATTGAGGTTGCTACATAAAACACATGATAGTCCTTTAGCGAGGCCACCCGAGGGTACACAAGAGCTTTGGGGAAAATGTGCGAATTTCTTTTGGCCGGGCGGGAAAGAAGATGGTAAGGGTGTGGCAAGCTGGGTGTTTGTATCTTGTCAAAAGGTAAAAGTATCAAGGTTTGAGGAGCACGGAGGAATTCCTGACCTTTGGTAATTCCATCTTCTAAGTGGGAGAGTATTTCCATGGACTTCATTGTTGAACTAGGACCGCGTTAGGAGGTTATGATGCAATCCCTATGTTGTGGTTGGCCAGAGGCTCACTAAAAGCGGGCCATTTATGCCCTCACGAGACTACACTCACAGTGATGGATGTGCTGAGGTGGCTGTTAAGGAGATTTTTGAGATTGCATGGGATCACGAGCTATTTCACGGACCCGGGATACAAAGTTTATGAGTCAATTTTGGCAAGGGTTGTTTCAAAATGGCTGGGACTAAGTTATATGCGATTACATCTTATAGATCCTCAAAGCGGAGGATATGGCCAAGCTGGAGTGAGTTAATCAAATCTTGGAGGGATATGCTGGGATGTATGTGCCTAGTCAGCAAAGGTATGGGATTTCTATTTGTATTTGGCGGAGTTTGCATACGATAACACTTATCAAGATTCCATCAAAATATAAGGTCCTTTTTGAGGCAATGTATATGGTAGGGCGTCGTTGTCTCATAGTGGAGAGATCCCCAATGAGAATATTGCAGGCGACTAATGAGGTACTTGAAGGACATGGATGCTCAACTAAAAAGGAGACTTTCCTTGAGAATTTGGTACATGGCACAAAATAGACAGGCCCGAACAATCACGGAGATTTTTGGTTTAATGGTGAGGTTATCTTTGAGAAGATGCCACAGGAAGATGCTAGTGGATTCTTAAGTGAGTTTAGAATGGCCCATGAGGGACATGGGTTGAATTTTGGAGGAGGCATACTTAGACCCATTGTTGGAGCCTTTCGAGTATTGAACGCGAATGTGCACATGGGAAGCGTTCAGAACACCGCAGCATAAATGGGTAGAAGCGACTACTCGTAAAGCGTCTAGGCAGTGTTGATTAGTTAAAGGCATGTCGAGTTAAGAGCGTTCTGAAGAAAGGGAAAAAGGTATAATGAGATAATATTTTCTCAGTGGTTAAGCTCACAGAAATTTTGAGGGTATTTTTTAGCAGAGGTACAAATGCATTGGAATTTAGAAATACATCATATGGATGTAAAAGCTGCTTTTCATCACGGTGAAAAGAAAATATTCATATGAAGCAACTGCTTGGTTGCTTGAGGAAAAAGATTCCAGAAGTGTTTGGAAACTTCATGTTATATGGCTTAAAAGGCAATCATGGCTTAGAGCGAAATCACCACGTGAATGGTATTTTTGCATAGACAATTTCCTAAGAGCCTTGAGGTTTTGAAAGACTACAAAATGAAGTAGAATCTATATACAAATTCGGAGATAGGAGAAAAATTTTTGTTTAATTGCATTATATATGGATGATTGCATAATGATGTAAATAGTCAAAAGTTGCTTGCTTGACAAGATGCAAAAGATATTTTGAGAAAAGCAATTTGAAATAGTGACCTTGGTGAGTTAAGAGCAATTTTAGGATTGAAGTATTAGAAATAGAGACAAAGGTATTTTGTCTTTATGAGAAACAAACATGTTGAAAATATGCTTAAAAGGTTTCATATACGAGATGCAAGAATAGCAAAGGTCCCTAATGCTTTACTTGAGTCATAAGCTAAGCGATATTGTTCATTGATAGAACCACCAAAAGGGAGGATACTGGAGAAAATACCATACGAGGAGAGATAATAGGTTGCTTACTTTATTTGTCCAATGATACAAGACGACATTAGCTACTTTCGATTGAATGTTTTGAGTAGATATTGCAATTGTCCAATAAGAAACATTGGAAAGCGACGAAACATGTTAAAATATTTAAAAGGGACAGCTAATCCTTGGAATCACATTTACCTCGATGATTTGAATTTAAAAAGGCTTTAGTGATGCAGTTAGGGGAGGAGATAGAAATCTGAGAATTCCACAGCATGAGGTTATGTTGACATTTCTTGGAGGGAGGAGTAATAACTTGGAGAAGCAAAAGCAAAAGTACGTGGCAATATCTTCAACGAGAATTTGAGTATCGCGGCCTAGTTCATTGTATAATCATTGGAGGAACTTGGTTTTAAACAAGACAACTCTGACTAATATGGTAATACGATTATAAGGTTACTGACGCAGTAAAAACCCGGTCAACATGAGAGAACAAAGCATATCAAACTTGATGTGCACTTCATTAAATATGAGAGAAGGGGTTAGCATATACAAATGTGTTACATTCATACAAGAGCTTTACTTGATTCTTGCGGTATTTCAATAAAAGCACTAGTGGAGAAAAGTTTCTGAAGTTGAAGGCAAAATTAGATGTGATGAGCACGTGTCTTTGAAGGAGGAGTGTAGAATATGCGAGGAAATATATTAGCATGTCATACGCAGGAGTTATCATAAAAGATATACTGAACAATACGTATTTGTTGAATTATGTGAAGGTTGAATATAATTTAGCTGAAGTTGAAAACGAAAAGCTAACTTTAATAAAGGGAGTTCATACCATCTGAAGCTTAAATTGAGTAGGCATATATTTGGGGTTAAAAACAATGGTTTATACCATTTGTAATATGAAGGTTGAATAGATAGAATAGGAATTCGATGGGTGGCTTATAAATTCAAACCATGTATAGTATATACAAGACTAAGGAAGTCGGCATAAGAAATCCACATGGTAGGAACCTTACCCGAGAAGCGTTAGGATCCAGAGCCCAATAAGTAAGATATACGAGGAAGATTGTAAATACCACGGTGAGCAGTCTTGAGGTTTGAGAGCGATTGTAAGCAGTCTTTTAAATCATATTTTTCTATGGTTGATGGTTTTATAAAGATAGGGGAGATAGCATTGGATTAAAGTGTATTTGTATGTAAAAAAATCTAATAATGTAGTGAATTTACTTAGTGCATAGGTTGATTATGGTGTCTTGAGATTTGTCTTGAACATTTGTATGTTTTAGACAAAAGGCTTCAAATATTAAATGATTGAGATAAACTTGATACGCTAATGGTAATGTCCCTATCCTTGACAATCTAAAATTTGCAATCGAGCGCCTTCAAATATTCCACCATTCCATGCATCAGGGTAGTGCTGTATTTGTATTTATTAACCACCGGCATATTTATGAGTATAATCCTACTGCATATCACGGCTGATATTAACTGCATGCATGGTATTTTTATTTATTATTCCCTTGCATCCCATAGTAATATAATTCCACAGCATACCTCAAAATCCTAGGTCTAAGATTACGGTCTAGCCTCCAAAAATTCAACCCATGTCCTCCTTAAGAGCATCTCTCGAAGCTTAGAAAGAATCAATTAGCATCACCGCGTAATACTTCACCGGGGACAAACGCCGCCCATTGAACCAAAATCGCCCGTATCGTTCGCCTCCTTGAAGCGGCGGGTCTCCTCTTCTGCGAGAATAGGCGGCAGATTACTCCTCTTACGAGAATACATTACGGTTGGGGAGTCTGAAAGTTCTCACACTACCATGGAGTCACAGCATATGGGAAAGATCAAAATATATTTCTCAGGGAGTTACTCCAGAGTGGAAGAGCGTTGCTGTACTTTAGTCACGAAGATAACTCTATAATCCACTAATGTCCGAAACTTTTAACAAGGTACCTGTAACTTCCCCAGCGGGCACGGCGGTTAGCCTCTCCGGTAGCTGGAAATAGCATGATATCACAGATTGGATCTACTTAACCCTTGGAACTCGAGAAATTAACACATGCATGCCTTAAAGAAATTAATCATTGTATGTTCTATGGTCCCAAAAATATACTTGCACACATTGCACAAATAACCCTTACGACAATTAATATTCTTGATAACTACCAATAAGGCCCATTATATAATAAGAATAAAAATCAAGTTTATTGAATAGCAATCCACACTTCTACTCTTGCCTTCTAGCGAAGCTTGGCTGCCTCTCGGGCATCTCACCTCTGCTTACACCATCAACCCGCGGGGTTAGTCACACCCGGACTAAGAAATTAGGGGTCGGGGATCTAGGACATGTCACAGCATCAGCAATACAAAGCATTAGCTTACAGAAATATTACCTCCAACCTTGCAAGTAACTGGCTGCAATCCAAGATACTAGTCAACAAGCATATCCCTTTATAAACATGACCATTGCAACTTCATTCCATTATTTCAGAAGACCGCATATATAGAACTAAGCAATCACTTAGCAGCATTTGCAACCAATATTCCTCTGCGAATTAGAGCAAGGTCAACAGAATTTGTCCAGGGCCGGTGACATAAGTGGGGTAACCGCGTGTGTACACACCCATCCGCAGCTAGCGTCCAACTGGAGGACCACTTAGCATGCGTAGCGTTTGTACCATACGGTGCTCGGTAGCGATGTTCCAAATAATAACATTTACATTCTTCTTGTAAAACATGAGTCTAGACCATACAGCACCTAGACTCGGCCGAGCTATATGTCGAAGAGTTATACCATATATAAGTCATAGCAACATGAATTCCACCCAATATCAACTAGGCACATTACCATATCAAATTTACCTCATAAAATTCCATAGTTTACACTTCATGCAACAAAAGAAAATTTTAGTTATATACTCCATTATGAACATTACTATCTCTCACGATGCAACATCACGATGCTCAGAACAAACAAAATACAACCTTAGCTAATATCTTATTATTTTAACTAGATCAATTTCCTTCAAATTACTACTTATAACCTTAGTGGCGTTAAAGCTATATACAACTAACTTGCTAGTTTGTGATTCGTCCATTTCATTTCGTAATACACACCTCTAGCATGTATTTTCGGCGCTACTCTAATTTAGTTTATTCCAAAGGGTTTGCCATATATAGCAGCATTAGGCTACACATTTAAGTAATCATAAATAACTTATACCCATTTAACACTTAACCTTCCTTAACTTAACCCTTATTCTTAAGATAGAAATTACTAACTCCAATTCCTTTATTTCAGGGCAACCATTGTGTTTTGTTTTAACTAGCCTTTTCTTTTCCTATTAACCTATTAAATAACTTTTCTTATTATTATTAACCTAATGTAACTTACAAAAAGCGCACGGCCTGCAATACACAGATCCGGCCTTCAGACCATCGGATCCAGCCCCAAATCACCTGGAACATCCCGATTTTGCTCTCAAAGGTTGGATCATTTCGGCTTGTTTTAGCGCAAATCAGATATTTTGGTAGTTCGTGGCCACCAAGATCAGATTATTTGCAGCCAAATCTTGCTTCAATCGCCCTGATTCTATATTCTTTGGTCAATTCGACCTCACAGAGCCCAATTGACCCATTCAGGGCAATTTCCGTGCTCTTCAAGCATTCCCAAATCAATAAAGATCGCTGGCGTTCCGCCAGCAGCATGCAAGAAGAAGGAAATATTATTTGCTGTCCTAACCAGTTTCTGCCGAAATAATATGATGCCAGTCCATTCTGCCACGAAGCTCTAGTTATTCCTAAAAGCTGCTTAGCTCTTCTATTACAGATTACAGTTATCATCATGGTAGAAAAATGTGGAGACAACCGGCAGATATTTTACTAGCCATGCAAGCTTCAAGATATTTCAATACTTAAAGTCACTATCACCAAGCGTACATTTCCTATATGATTCAATTCTAATCCTATATTTGGATTACTTAACAATAAAAACAAAGCACAGCTTTACTGTATACGAGCAATACGTAACCGTA